>CM076253.1:4258172-4824137 GCA_038380765.1 Odontothrips loti
TGAAGTTGAAAGCCAGAAAGCATTGTTTGCAGAATGAAAGGAAAGATGGAAGGACCTAGCAAAATTCCCCTAAAAAGTCACAGGTTGGTTTACGTTCATTTGTATTTTTTTTAACTCTTATTTTTTTCTGATGCTTTTTAAGAAAATAATGTTAATGCACTTATAATGTCTCACTGAATTTCCTTCCACTGCTTCACTGTACATCTTGTTTTATCTTCTTTCTCCTTTTATAGGAACCAACATCAAAGGATGCCAGAGGGTACAGCGAGAGTCCAGTGAAGTTGGAAGCCAGAAAGCATAGTTTGCAGAATGAAAGGAAAGATGGCAGGACCCAGCAAAATTTCCCTAAAAAGTCACAGGTTGCTTTACGTTTATTTGTATATTTTTATAATCTTACTTCTTTCTGATGCTTCTTAAGAAAATAATGTTAATGCACTTATGATGTCTCACTGAATTTCTTTCCACTGCTTCACTGTACATCTAGTTATATCTTGTTTGCCTTTTATAGGAACCAACATCAAACGATGCTAGAGGATTCAAAGAGAGTTCTCTCCCCATGGGATGGGGGAAATTTAACAGCACGGAAAAGGGGACGAACAGGGATGGTGCAGGGTGCTCTCGTTGGAATTTGGTATTCACTTTAAGTTTGTTGTTCTTAGGATGTAGTTTACTCCAGCATTTTTCAAGGTCTGGTTCAAAACTGAAGGCCATATAATCTCAAATTAGGGAATGTCATTACACAAAATGTATAGTGCACAATAACATTTAGAAACAGAAAAACAATTGTCTAGCCATTGTTTGGAAACCTTATTTCCCGCAATGCTGCCATTATCAAATAGGTAATCACACAAATAGCGCAGGAAAATATTTGCAGTATACAATAATTTGTGTTTAGGTGAATAGATTCAAGTCACCTTCACAATTCGCTTTGTCAAAGTAGTGAATTGAGTGCTAAGCTTCTTCAGTCCAGCCTGAATTGTTAACTTTCCCTATGGCCTTCACTATCAAGTGTCTAATTATTATACGCATGAGAGTGCATGGTATTTAGACGTTTCATACTGCAGTGATTCCTCTTATTCATTTGAAACTTTTCATATCTATTTCATCTTTTGAAGTTACCTGGGTGATGTCTCTTGCCATTACTTTTGGTCTCCTCTTATGGAGCTGCTTATCACTGTTCTTACTCCATCTCGCTATTTGATGAATGTAGGTGGCCACATCACCAGAACGGCAGCGGACACCACTTCGATAAGATGAAATTCAAGGAAGTGCTGCCATGAGAAATCTCTTTTCTGACAAGCTGGATGAGGTATTTTTCCAACTTATTATTCCTGGGACTTCCCTAGACCCCATGATTTTCTTTGGTCTATCTGTGACATTATTCTCTAATTATTTTTCAGTGCATTACCTCCCCCACCAAGATTAATCTCTCATTAAAGGTAGTTAGATTTTTAGCTTAATAGTCTTACTGTTGACTTTATTTGAAAGCTCTTAACATCTGCACTTGAATTATTTTTCAGGTCATCCCTTATAAGCAGCGGACCACTGAGGTATTTTTCCTTACTTTTCTGTTTTGATTTCTTACACTCGGTAGTGTTTCTTACATTTCTGTTTTCATTTTATGGGCGAGTCCTTACAAAAGGAAGTCAGTTTCTCCAAGAAAGGTATGAAGGTTTCTCATTTATTTCATTCTAGTTCATACTTCCCTGCAACTTGTTAGTCATGCATTCCTTTGATATCTTTTGACAGAGCCCTATTAAGGGAAAAGATTCTCCTGCTCTTGTTCAGGTTAGCTTATCCTCGCCCACCTCACCACTATCACTTCTGAAAAATGTGTTGTTTTTTAAATCTTTGTTCGCAGCCCTCTTTAGCTGAAAGTAAGGAGCGTGCAATTGAACTGGCCACCTCCATGAGCGAAATTGGTAAGTTTTTGGTTCTCATTTATTTATTTGTCAAATGAAAATTTTGTAGGGTCCTTTCTTTTCCGGAAAAAATAAAATTGATGGAAAAAAAGCGGAAACTTTTCCGCTTTTTTTCCGAAAAATTGGAAAAGTTAGTTTTTTGTTGCATTATAGGTACTTCGAGCAAAGTATTAATTAAGAACTGGTTTCCAGGCGTTTCGTAATTGTTTGCCAGGTCTCCATTTACATATTTCAATCAATAGCGGACTATTACAGGTGATAGAAACAAATTTACAGAATGAAAAAAAGGGGGACCATGTCCAAAAATGTCAAAAGAATTATGGGATCCGGTAAATCTTATTGGATCCGTTGAAGTTTTAGGGGATTCTACTATTTGACGGGTTGGAGGATTCGCTAAGATTTGGCCGGATCCCGTATGTAAGACGGGATCCGGTAACACGACACGGTATTCCCGTTGGCTCTTTCGGGATTCGGTATGTCATACGGTATTTCATAATATTTCAGTATTCCGCAACGACCGTAAACCGTTATCTTCTAGTATTCGCTTTCAACGCTCAGGAAATACCGTATCGTCAAAGTACCGGTACATTGACAGTGCTGTAAAAATTAAAGTCTCATGAATTTCTGCTTCAAATTTTAGGTGTGCCCTGCTAGCCCGAGTGCTCCAAATTGGCGCAGCGGGTCTATAACATTAGAGACCCAGGCGGACGCGTAGATATTGACGCAGGCATGCTCTACTATTGTAGCCATCGGGTTCCCCCACGACGCGACGCGCCGCCCGGCTCGGCTGGGGCTGGTCGCTGCAATAGTAGAGCATCCCTGCGTCAGTATCAGTGGGGGTACACTCAAATGGCGCGCCTTCGTCGTGTGTGCGAGAGAGACAGAGAGCGCCCCCCGAGAGTAGTGTTGCCAACGTCTGCACGTCAAACACGCTACTGCAAGTCTTCTCCGTCCGACTGCCTACTAGGCAGAGGCAGCTCCAGGTCCCATTCGCCCACATCACCCGCCGTAGCGCAAGCGGCTGCGGCGTCGCCACTCGTCTCTCGAATGGGTCGGGCGGCACGGGTTCGATACCTGCTCGTTTCATTTTACTTTTCATACAAAAATTGCTTGCCTGCTCTCGGGGGGGCGCCCCTAAAATTAGGCAACCCGACCTTCTCTGGCCGTTCGAAAGCACACTAAGTCAACACCCTCTGGCTACGCGTCCGCCGGGATCTCGGATATTATAGACCCACTGTGCCCATTTGGAGCACTCGGGCTAGCAGTGTGGCTTCGACGCTAAAAATTACTAGGGCCATTTAATCACGTCCAAATCAGACAACTTTTTCCTGGCATCTCGAATACGGCTGGAGCGAGCGCAGAACGGATTGCAGATTTGGATCGAACTCCGTTTCAAACCTGTGGGGAGGTTTTTCTTTGCTCTGGCAAGCATTTACAGAAGTTGAAGGAAGCACAAAAGTGTTGAAGTCAAACACGTACATCGTAAACTCTTACGGTATTCTGGACACTGAAACCGTATTTCGGTGTACCAGTGGAATTTCGCGCCCGGATTAACGGGATTCTCTGTCACATACGGTGTTCCAGGTATCCCGTTACGTTACGAAAGGGATTCCGTTTCATACGGGATACCGTTAATACGATACGCGAAATTTCACTGGTAGCTCGGTATTTCCAGACATGGGATGGCTTTATGCGTCATTTTTTATCCATTTTTATTTACATTGATGTGGACCTGAGCAACCAATCTCTCGCGAGACTACCGCCTCCCCTCCAGTAAAATGTGCGCGAAGCTTTAAAAAATTCCTTCATGTTCTCCTTTCCACGTTCCGAACTCCGGCCAAGTCATAAACGTCATGTATCCTCGCATCCCCCCAATTTTTCCAATATTTCCATTTTTACAGGAAAAATATGAATTTATTTTTCCGAAAAAAAGCGGATTTTTTTCGAATTTTTCCGGAAAAATTTCCGACCCTCGAAACCCTAAAATTTTGTAGTTCTTCCCTGTGCAACTATCAACAAGTTTATTCCTACTTATGATTGTTTACTCAAATTCACAGATTTCCGAGCCTTCGTCATAAACAATCTCATGTTCCTGAAGAGCCGTATTGGCAGGGGAGGCTCTCAGAACGTCAGCACCCCGGTTGTTGGTGAAGTGGCATTGGACCCAGAGGTTTTAAGTGGACTTCCTGCCACAAGCCTCACCGAGTTTTAGACATTTGATGCCCTCTTGGCAGACAAGTCTTTTGCTTTGAAAGTGGTGAGTGTTTGGGTATTTGTTTACAACATGCACAATGTTTATTTTTATTTTGAATGGTTAACAATTTCCTGGTTTCTCTTTTTAGGTCAAACAACTTATGTGCTTGCGGCAGCATATGTTGGGTAATTTTATCAGAGAAGTTCTGAGGAAGCTCCTTACGGACCAAGCAGCATCAGAGCTGAGCTGGCATGGCCTTAAAGGCAAGGCTAAGATGAAGGAGATGAATGTCAAGAAAATTATCTCTTGTAAGTTTAAATGTTATTATGTAATGTTGTATATTTGTTTTTGCTAAGACCGTCTACTGGATCCTAATGCCGACATTAGCTAGTTAACAATCTTTAGCTGTAACACGTGCATTTTGTTGCCTCTTTTGTCCAACATTTTGTATGCTTGCAGCCACAATCCGCAGCTGTAGAAGGATCAAACAAGTAGCGGACACTGAAATAGTGAAAGAGATCATGTCATGGCTAAGACGTGCCAAAACCAGAGCCATCAAGAAGATAGAAACTATTAGGAAGGCAATGTATGTCACACTTCTGTGTTTTGTTTTGTTTTGTCTGGTAGTATGTTGTCCCATTAGGGTTTCTAGTCACGAAATTTTCCAAGAAATTTTCGGAAAATTTCCGGAAATTTTCTGAAATTTTCACAAAGGATGGAAAAGTTGGAAAAAATTGGAAAAGTTGGAGAAATATGATTTCTTTACCCAGAACTCTCACAAAACCTTTAAAACCACACTTAACAGGGGCTTAAACATGAATAGTGCCATTTCCCTGGTAGATTTGCATGTACTATATGTGTCATTTTAAACAGTAGAGGGAACATTAAACCCCAATTTTCACTACTCAGGTGTGAAGGAAATGGGTAGCTTTTTATTCAGCTTGGCTTAGTAACGGGCCGTCCATAAAGTACGTCCGGGCGGAAAGGGGGGGGGGCGGAAGGGCGGGGGGAGGTCGTCGAAAGCGGACTTTGAAGGACCGGGGGGGGGGGGGGGGGGGGCGTTGCGGTTAGGACGTGAGTTTTTAATTTCAAATTTGAGCATATGATTAATTGTGAAGGAGCGAAATAGGCGTCGGTACTCCGCGCGTCCCAGCAGTGCCCTTTCAGAAAGCGTAGTTTCGGTGCCTAAAATTTGTTTATGTTTTACATTTGTTTGACATTACCTGTAAAAAAAATTCCCCCCTGATTTTAGTATTGCCTTTTTGTACATCATAAACTACCTTTGTCATGTGCGCAACGTTTTTATTTTTATCTTTACAACTCGCAGTTATATCGTAGTTTGTTAAAATGTGAAGATTATAGCATTTTGGTCATATTTGTCAATTTTTTCTTCAAAAGCGGACGCAAGCGGACGAAGGGGAGAGGGTGAGGAGTGAGGAGGGAATATAGGGCGAAAATGAGCGTACCCACTTTATGGACGGCCCCTAGGGCGCGAACTCTAAATCCGAATTTCCGCGAACGTGAAACCATATGTCACGCGATAAGAGCGTTGTGTCATAGTATTTCACAGATATCAAAGATTTGGGAAGTCAAATATGTTAAGAAGTGGATTTTGATTTTAGGACAACATGTTGTCACAGGGGTGCAAGGGAATTATTTGCGAGTAATTTCTGCATTATTTCCGATTTTTTCCGAAAATTTCACAACTTTTCCGAAAATTTCCATTGAAATTTTCAAAAATTATTTTTTCCGGAGAATTAGAAACCCTATGTCCCATATTTGATCACTGAAAGTTTGTTTTCTCCTTGTATTCTAGGGAGAAGAGGAAGAGGAAACAATCTGGGTAATTATTGATTGTTTCAGCATTTCATTCTCATGTGAAGGTTGGATATTTTAAAACTAGGCTCTTATTTCCTTTACAGTACCAGTGGTACTGACTTGCCAGATAGTGGAGAAGAGGACGACGTTAAGGCTGTACGATCAAGATCGAGAGCTAGAAGGTATGTCCGATTCGCTGTTACAAACTTTTTGTTGAAAATTCAGCGGGTGCAGCTAAACTTGGTATGTATGCAAGCAGGGGAATGCACTGCTTGGCTTACAGCACTTGAATTGTTCTAAAGTTAATGCAAAGTTTAAATGATGAAATTTCAGAATAGGTACTCTGTTAATAGACTACAGTACTTGCGTGTTGGATTTTCAACAATAAATTTGTAACAGTGAAGCACTTTAACATTCGCAATTAATTTAAGTTGGTGATTTTGGAAGCTTTACATATTGGGGAGAAGTTATAGCATTAATAAGTTTAGATTAAATTATACCGATGACTCCAGTCTTATGATAAAAGGCCCTCTATGCCCTAATCGCTTCAGCCTTTTTTTTTAAGTATTCAGGTTAAAAAAATTCCAGTCTAAACAGATATTTAAACCACAATTTTGTGTATTCAGAATTTTTGTAGCAGTTACTATCAAAAAATTATTGCTGAAAACTTAGTATGCAAGTGCTGCAGTCAGTTTACAGAACATGCATGCATCGATTCAGAATTTTTTCTAAGTATTCAGGTTACCAAATTTCCAGACAGTCTGAACAGAAACTTAAAACCACACTATGTCTTTAAATTCATCCAATTTTATGCAGTTACTCTGTTCTGTGTGTTCTTTTTGTGTTTGTCAATAAACCACCCTAACTTTTAGTACCGAAAAAGGCAGTGATGACGACGACGTGTTTGTGGCGGAGGAGGAGGACGAGGGAGAAAATGTGTCGGAGGAAACCGACTACTCCGAAAGAGATGAGGCCACCGGCTCTGAAGGGGACCTCATGATGGACTCGTACTAGTTCCGGGTGAGTGCTGCTGCGCGGCGAGGTGCGGCGCCCGGGGGTAGGCAGCCGTTTGCGCACTCGTGTACGGCGGGCTGGCCTACCCTGCGGCCACAGGCGCTCTCCCCTCATCGGCTCCAAGCTCGGACTGGACAGGGCGGCGTACGGGTGTAATTCTGGCCAAAAAAATTTCTGGACACAAATTTTTTTTTCGCTCCTCGATCCCATTCCATCTGTAACGTTAAGAAATAGAACAAAAACAATTTTAACTCGTCAAATTTTATTTCTGGCAACGTCCGAAGTGCTCCGAAAAAACTGCGTACGTCCGGCGGAGGCGTGTTCGCTGGCCTTCAACTGATGCAACTGGCGTGTTAAAATTCATCAGGCACTTTTTTAAGGTAAAGCCAACACAAGACGTCTGGAAATAGACGAAAGTTGAATTTTAACACGCCAATTTCAGTTTCTGGCAACGTCCGAAGTGCTCCGAAAAAACTGCGTATGTCCGGCAGAGGTGTGTTCGCTGGCCTTCAACTGATGCAACTAGTGTGTTAAAATTCATCAGACACTTTTGTCAGGTAGTACTTACACTAGACGTCTGGAACAAGCCTAGACTTGAAATTTAACACGCCAAATTTAGTTTCTGGCAACGTGCGAAGTGCTCCGAAAAAACTGCGTACGTCCGGCGGAGGCGTGTTCGCTGGCCTTCAATTGATGCACCTGGAGTGTTAAAATTTATCAGACACTCTTTGCAGGTAGTTGCAACACCAGAGGTCTGGAAAACGCCTAGGCTTGAATTTTAACATGGCAAATTTAGTTTCTGGCAACGTCAGACGTGCTCCGAAAAAACTGCGTACGTCCGGCGGAGGCGTGTTCGCTGGCCTTCAACTGATGCAACTGGCGTGTTAAAATTCATCAGGCCCTTTTTTCAGATAAAACTAACACTAGACGTCTGTAAATAGACAAAGGTTGAATTTTAACACGCCACATTTAGTTTCTAGCAACGTCCGAAGTGCTCCGAAAAAACTGCGTAAGTCCGGCGGAGGCGTGTTCGCTGGCCTTCCACTGATGCAACTGGCGTGTTAAAATTCATCCGGGACTTTTTCCAGATGAAACCAACACTAGACGTCTGAAAATGGACAAAAGTTGAATTTTAACACGCCAAATTTAGTTTCTGGCAACGTCTGAAGTGCTCCGAAAAATCTGCGTATTGTGAAGTTGGGAGAGTTCGAAGCCAGGGAGCACAGGACACGTCCGTTCAAGAGGAGTACAGACCAGCGACTGCCCGTTTATTGTCGGGTTGCTCGGGTTGCTAAGGCAACAATACAACAGGCCACACGGGGACGGGGGGTTAGCGCGCATGCGCCATTCCTAACACTCCCGGGTGGAAGGATCTATATTTTCAAATGAGTTGAAACTGCAGTGAAGAACTGCACTGCCGAAAATGCGGTTCCAACTGCAAACGATAGACACCTTCACTATGCTAAAAGATCAGTTTGGATAGACTGTTTTAACTGCAGATGAAACTGCAGCCTGTCTGGATTCTTTCTACAGTGTTAACGTATATTTTTTGTCTACACTTCCAAATGCACTCTATATTGCAGCTATGCAGCACTTAAAAGTGCAAGCGCAAAAGACTTTTTTTAATGTGCTCTGATTCATAATAAATCCACAGAACATAAGTAATCACGTCTACGGTTTGGATCTGTTCATGTAAGGGAAGCCGAGAGTGTACATTTTACGCCATTCCTAACTCTCTCCGCAATTAGTATCCTCTTTACACATGACCGGGGTACGCTTTGTCGTACCAGAGAATACGTCATCTAGAATTCAAAAACAATTCCCTGCTATGCTATGTTCCGTCAGACGCCTGATTCTGAGTTGGATAGGCTGCCCATGCGGCATGTTTGCATGCTAACGCGTGTATTGCCTACCCAGCCAGGCGCTCGGAGACGAAAGAGGAATGTGGAGGCAGCTCCAGTGACTAACGACATCGCGGTATTTACCTAGAACCGTTGGTAATGTGTAACTGGCCAAATGGGCTGAGGCCCAGTGCCAACCCAAACCAAAAAAATACAAATAAGTAATGTGTGATGTTTCAATAATTCCGAGCAATTCACCGGTAGCAATGCCAGGCGTGGCCATTTAGACAGATGGACAGGAATCAGGAAGAGAAAAATAAACATGTCTAGTCACAGTTGCGAGTGCCACTTTATTCCTAACAGGATTCAGAACAGAACATTGTGATCAGGCATTAATGGCATTAATGTCATAGGCGGTAACAAGTGCAGTATATTAGCTACTTACTCTAATTACATGGTATGAGAAATATGTACATGGTGGGAACTTTAAATATGTATACATGACTAGACAGGTGACAATATTCCAGGAATGTAGAGGGTTAATTTAATATATACAACTGATAAATCACTGATAAATATCATCAGGAGTACACTACTTACATGGTGCTTAAATTATTAAATCACAGTCTAGCAATAACATGGAAATGGAAACTTATTAAACAAAATAGCTGAGAAAGACTTCAGTCAATTGGTAAACAAAAAGGGCATAAAGAAGCTAACTAAGCATTTCCATTCTTAAAACATTAACACATGCTACTCTCAGCACTTCGTCATCAGATATTCTAAGAGAGAAAGATAAAAGCTTTGACTGGATCATGGTAATAGGGATGCATCTGAAGAAATTCTCTTCATGCTCTTTTAACACAATAACATGGGGAAGAAGACTGTTACACAGCCTTCTTTGACCATTTCTATTTCGCTCAATGAAACTCCCTAAAACAAAGCAGTCAGCGTCATTCAAAACTACAAAAGATCTTATAATAAAAATGCTAGAATTTTCTAGCAAGACAACACTATTGTTTTGTTTAGAAACTCTGGAATATTGTGCAGATTGATACACATCGTCATTAGTACAACATCTATGGAAAATAGATTGGGGAACAGTTACATCAAAACTGGTAATACCATATCTTCTCAATGCTTGAATATGGTCTTGCGGAAGGACTTGAACATCAGGATCACCCAAAAAAGCAGCTGCACCAATCACACATCTGGGGTCTGCTAATTTTTTGCTGATCGTTACCTCTTTAAAATACTGTTTTTCAGTATCTGTCATCAAAGGTTTCATTGCACACTCTAGCTTTTTCAGGGCAAGCTTCAGCTGCATACCCTTAATGATTTGCAGAGCTGCCCCATTACTGCTCTTTACCATGTTTTATAATTTCTGCATTCAGACCTTCCTAAACAAAGGCACTGTGTGTCCATGGCTGGGAAAAATCTTCAGTACTCCTCGCAAGGTGTAACAACAAATGAATACTAAAGGTCACATGCACAGATCCATATAAATCATCAATCTCACTAACAAACTGAATTAAATAGCGATCAGCATATGCAACTTCACTCTTGCTAACTTAGTTCTGCATTCACGTTCACTGCGGCGTTGTCCACCATGTGGACAACACCCGACCCCATCCCTGGTGCGGCGGCGTTTTTAAGAAAATATCCCCTGCGTGCGGCGTGCGCCATGAGGCGAAATATCGTCTAATTGCTGTAATTTTTGGTGTGAATTAACTTCGGGTATGAGAGAACAGGCTCCCATCGTAACTTTAGTGTTGTCCACATGGTGGCCAACGACGCATATACTGAAAATATAATCAGCATGTGCGGCGTTGTCCACCATGTGGACAACGTTAAGTTTTAACAGCAGCTCGTACATGTATCGCAACAGCGCCTTCGTTTTTTTTTTGTTTTTTTTTTAGGGGAGTTGGATAAGTTATATCTGTATTTCAAACATTTTTTTTCTCGTACCTATAAGAAATACAAATACAAAACATATACTTTTTTGGCCAAAGCTTTTGAACAGTAAATAAATATGGACAGATATCGAAATTATAAAATTATATACAAATTCTTAACATTTTTAAAAGTGAAATCTCACACTAAAATTGTAAACTAACCTTATTCGTAATGAAAATTGTCAAAATTACAAATTTTATAAGGAACTTAGTACATCACAAAAAAATGACTAAAACATTATGGCAACAATGAATAAAAAAAAGGTTGATTACATCCTTCTGTGAACGCGGTTGAAGCACTCCAGGCACATGGAAGGCGTTCCAGGACAGTCCATGCAGTAGTGGGGGTTCTGGAGGCGCAGACCGATGGAACTCATAGCAGGACGGCGTCCTTCCCGCCGATGCTTAGAGCTGCCGGGCCACTGCCTCCTTCCCGCCGAACTCGAGCAGCGACAGCAGCGACAGCGACTTGCCTTGCTGGTCGCAGTGCAGCACCCAGGTGTTGACCAGGGCCGTTCCAGCGATCAGTTCTGCAGCTACCTTCTTGTACCACCGTAATGTTTAACGGAGGCTTAAATAGTAGCTGGAGAACTGATCGCTGATGTCGACCCCTTTCTTACACCGGTTGTACTCTGCGACACAGCGTGGCTTCCGGACAACCTCGCCGGTTCGCCTGGCCCTGCCGACGTCCTCCAGGGCGGTTCCATGGCCGGGAAGCGTCGACAGCATGAAGACCGGCCGCTTGTCCACCCACTGGATGACCTTGATGCCGTTTTTCATCCTGCCGATGACCTCTCCCCTCTTGATTTTCTCCGCAGTCACCTCCTTGGGCAAGCCCCTTCTGTTGGGCCGCAGGGTGCCGCAGTAGTGGGTGTTCCTTGCCACAAGAGACTCGGCCAGGGAGAGCGACGTGTAAAAGTTGTCTGCCCAGACGACGCGCCCGCTGTCCAGGAGGTGGTCCACAAGCCGCTTGACGACAGCCTCCGCCAGGCCGAGTCCCGGTCAGCATGCCCCGAGTAAATCTCCAAGGACAGGGTGAAGCCGTTCAATAGCCACAGTTTGAACACCTTCACCACGTACTTGTGAGATTTCGACGGGATGTACTGCCGGAACACGCACTCTCAAAAATGAATGCACGATTTAAGCATAAAATGCTTAAAGTCAAGCATATTTCATGCTTGAATCGCCAATAATCCCACACGCATATTATGCTTGATTGAAGCATATTATGCTTGATTGAGGGATACTATATGCTTGTCCCAAGAATACAATACGTGCCTCAAGCATCATATGCTAGTGCCAAGCATACAGACGGTTGATGTACGCAGATGATTCTTAAATCAACAAAATCCCACAAGAATACAAGATTCGCATCAAAATCGCTTTGAATCAAGCATTCATTTTTGAGAGTGCGAGGCGCCCGCGCCACGGAATCATCGACTCGTCGATGACGACGTCCCGCCCCGCCGTGAGGACCTTCCTGAAATTGGCGTTCAGGATGTCAAGGAGAGGGCGCACTTTGCAGAGCCGGTCGCCACCCGGAGCAGCCGTGTTGTCCGCGAAGTGCCAAAACCGCAGGATTAGGAGGAAGCGGTCCCGCGACATGGTACTCTTGATGAGCGGAACCCCGTACAAGTCCCCCTTAGACCAGTAGGCGGAGAGGGTGTATTGTGCCCTGTGGCTTCGCCACTCGACACACATCAACGGACCCTTGACAGGACCCCCCTCGTTACGACTTGTTTAATCTTTACGGTTTATGCCGCCGTTCGGTTTCCCCTCTGTTTAGATCCGCTGGTCTCCAGTTGGGAAGACTCAGCTTTGCTTACATCCAGGAACCAATCCCGTATCACGGAGGGTGTGCCGGCGCACGCACCCGGCACCCCCCACTCTGCACTTAGGCCCTATCCAAGGTTATATAAGAAATCACTGCTAAGAGCTCATTGTCAGTCAGTCAGCCCCGCTCGCTCAGTCAGCACCCAGCTTCCCCTGCTCGCTCTGCTGCTCAGGACTCTGCTTCGTTGTCTCCTTGGGTAAGCCCGAACTCTAACTCCAGGCACTGCGGTAGGGACCATACTAAGACTCTGTACCATCCACTAGACTATTTTATAATAAAAGCTTTGTCTTAGCATTAACTCTGTGTTCACCAATTATTCCATACACGCAAACCTTCAGTCAACAAGAGATGATTCGAACTCGATAATATAACAGGTGGGGTAACGCTCACAACGTGGTTCCGATACCGGTCATCTCTTTGCTTGACTTTTGGTGATTGTCGTGCGTTTAATTGGCACACACTGGCTTACCAAATACATTTGCCTTTCAATTTCCAAAGTGATCTTAAACGTTTTATGAACATATATTAAAAATTCCCGCCGTCACGGCCTGGTCTTCAGCTTAGTTGCCTGTGTAAATTCAGTGATTGTCCATGTACTTCCTCCCCTTCTTTACCGTCGCCATACTGTGCGTCTATCTTCTCTACATGTCTTGCTGTCTTTCCTCTCGGCTTTGCTATCCGCTTCCCTGATGCCGCGTCCACTAAGGGAGCGTCCTTAAATTACGTAAGGGGTTTTGGGGGAGGGGGGGGTCTGGCAAATCTTATGTTGCCCTTACGTGGGGGGGGGGGGGGTCAACGGCACACATTACGTAAGATTTATTATGGGCGCAAATGCATCCGTCCAAACGCGTCTCCGCGCGCTAAGCATTGAACACATCTCTTCTGTACAGGAGTGGCTGAGAAGCCCTTGGGCTAAGGCTCCATAAATTTTAAAGGCCAAGAATTTTCGTTTCTCTTTTATAACTTGTTATTTTATAACATTTATTTATTTATTTTTTATTTTTGGACTAGACAGTACAAATAATTAAACCAGTTGTACCTTAAATTCAGTCTGCTTCATTAAATACCTAGCTCTCAACATTTCTCCTATACCGGTAAGCAAAAAATAACAAAAAACACTCAAATTCATTTATTTACGTTTTTTTTTCAATTTTGGGCAAATTTGGCAAAATCTTACGTAAGGAGGGAGGGGGGGGGGTCTCGAAATCTTACAGAGCCTTATATGGGGGGGGGGGGGGGGTTAAAAACACCCCAAAACGCCCTTACGTAATTTAAGGACGCTCCCTAACGCCAGAACGCCGCGCTGAACTAATTCAATTTTGCAATTTATTCCTCGCGGCCTGTGCTGCCGACCAGCCGGGTTTCCCTTGTTTCGTACTCAGTCACAAGCGCCCTCTTTCGGCGCACCTTCTTGCTATCTTCGCGGAACAACTGTGCATTTCCGTTGTCCCTCTCCAGCGTGCGTACTTGGAAAACGACGAAGTTAACGAGCGTAATAACCGTCGCCGCGAACGCGCTTCTAAACTTTATTCCGACTATCATTCCCCAGAATGTTTCGAAGAGACTACGCGTCTCCTATTCCGCTCGCACGACCTTCCAACTTTTGATATTCTCCGCCTCCCACTTCAGCGTACTGCCGATTTTATCGCTACCCTTCGCGCCGGTCACTTCACTAAGGAGCACATCCTACTCGCCTTTTCTACTGTCTTAAAGCATATCCACCGGGTCACTGTCAGTTATAATCCGGAAAATCCAGTTCCTCTTGTCCAGCCACCCATTGAACCCTTGCCTCCTCCCCCCCCCCCCCCTCCCCAGAGAATGGCGGCCCAGCATACTCTGCTCCCCTCATCCCTCCCCACCTTCGAGGGTAACAGTAATGAGAACGTCAAACTCTTTTTGGCCCGTCTTGACCGCGCCCTTGCAATCTTCCCGGATACTACACCGGAGCAGAAGCTCTGGTATCTTGAGAATCAACTACGCGGTGGTGCACTGAATTTGGTTCACCGCGAATTACAGCATCTTGCGGACTCTCCAAATGCACCACCGCAGCCCCGTACCAATGCTCATATTTTGCAGCATCTACGGACGCGTTTATTGACGGCGTTTAAACCAATTGTTGACTCTCAACACTACCTTACGGAATTGCAAAAGCGGGTCAAACTCCCAACGGAAAATTGGGCACAATATTTTGAGGACGTGCTCAATCTGTGCTCTAAAGCACAAATTCGGGAACAGCGCCAGCAAATCCAGCATATATATAAGAGACTTCCCTTACATTTAGCCGGCTGTTTAAAGCCGACAGATTATAATGATTACACCCAGCTTTTAGCTGCGGTTCAAAATTTAGACGCCAGCCATAAGGGCCCACACGGAGGCAGCGCTGAATTCCGCTACCTCCGGGCTCTCCAACCTCCAATCGCTAGCGCTCTTCCCCTCCCTAGCCGCCAACCCCCTCCTGCAGGCAGCTCTAGGCCCCGCGGCCTTGCCCGCCCCGACACCCGCCGCGGCCGCTGCACCCCAGCTGGCCCCGGCTGTCCCTACGGCTACTCCCGCACCCCTTCCCGTTCCCCAGCCTGCCATCGCGCCGGCTCCCGCCCCTGCACCCGCTGCGGCACCGCCGGTCCCACCATCCGCTGTCCCTATCCCCGCGGATCCCCAAAAATCCGCCGTCGACGAACTGCTTGCTCGATTAGCGGCACTCATGAAAGCCTCGGCTCCTGGCGCCCACGCAGTGCAATCCCGCCCATCAAATTCCCGTTCATTTCCACGGAACTCGAATAACTATCAGCGGGAGCGTTCGCCCAGCGGCCAGCGCTATGAGTCCCCCCCTCGACGTGACAATTATCGTCGGGGATATTCCCCTTCCCGGAATTTCAGTAATCGCCGGGACTTTTCACCGCGAAATTACAATAACAGCACCAATCAGTTTTCCGAAACCCGCCGTCACGAGCCCTAGCGCCGCAACTTTGGCCCCCTCAGCCCCGCGGTAACCCCAGCTACCGAACCCCTGGCCAAGATAAAGATTTTGGCACTCCTCAAATACGAGATCGTTCCGGCGCATCCTCGCGTAATGATCTAAAATGTTACTTCTGCGGTGGCTAAAACCACCTAGAGCGCCACTGTCCTGTCCGCTAGTCTCTCAATAATCAATCCTCAAAAAACTAATCATGCCGCGTGGCGAGGCCCCTGCTACCGTCTGTATGGCACTTGCGCCACCTGACCCGCTCTATCCCAGCACTGACCACCTGCCTTATCACTCCATCCGCGTCATGCCGGTGGATGGAAAAAGGCAGTGTTTCTTTAATTCGGTCTCGCTCTTACAATACGGTACGCAGTAGTACGCTCCCGCCCTGCGGCGTCTCACAGTTAAACACGTTGTATCAAACTGGTCCCGTTATCACAACTTCGCGTTTCTAGAAGACCGCCTCGCCCGTTCCCCCAAACGCTATTCGGCGGTCATGAGCCGTCATGACACTTATGCGGACGAATGCGAAGTGCGCGCGCTGTCGGATCTCTTTAATTTACATATTGTCGTCCACACCCCAGACAATGTTTTGCACTATGCACCACCAAATCCGGTGCATCGCATTTATCTTCGATTTTCGGGTCATTACACTGCAGGGCATTATGACCCCTTCCACCCGCGTCTGCAGCCTTCCTTTTCATACGCCGCAGCAACCCGCTCTCCCCCTCGCGCTTCCCCGCCGCCTAGCTCATCCCTATCCAAACAACCAGAACCCCGGAAGGTGCTGCACACAAAATATGTGAACTCCAACTCCAATTGTTATGCTGCCATATTTTTCTTCTCTCAATGTTCTGTTTCGTTTGTACATGGCAGTATTTGAAAGATCTTCAGAGTTTTTCGTCACCTGCCCCTTAGCCTGCAACCGAGTCATCAGGGTTGCGCTGGCCAGAAGATCTGCAGAGTTTTACTGTGCAGTTAGTGAATGATTAGAGAAAATGCCACCACCCATGCATGTAGGTTTCATCGCCCGCCAAGGGCCGGTCCACCACCGTTCCAGCTTGGGGGTACGGCCCACGCGACGGCGCGGCTGGAACAGCCACACCGAGTCACCGGGCTGGAACGTCGGGCGACGGGCCCGAACGTCGTAACGTTCCTTGAGCCGGAGGGAGACTGCAGCGGCGTGGTCCCGCACCTCGTGATGCAGCCGGTGAAGCTGGCTCTGGAGCCAGGCCGGGTACTCCAGGCGGGAATGGACAGCGGGCGTGCCCGGCGGGTAACCCCGAGCCAGGCCCGGAGGAAGGCCAGGCTGGCGGCCAAACATCAGCATGGCCGGGGAGATGCCGGTGGAGGAATGAGGAGATACCCGCAGGCTGAGCATCACCAATGGGACCTGTAAATCCCAATCGCCTTGAGTGTCGTCGATTACCATGGCCAAGTGTTCCGTCACCGTCTTAATTTGGCGCTCCGCCGCGCCGTTGGACTGGGGGCGTTGTGGGGTCGTCCGCGTCTTCCGGATAGGGCTGGGTGGTATCAGGTTTTCGAAACCGGTATAAGGTATCGAAAAAAACCGTTTGGCAAAAAGGTATACGGTATTCCGGTATTTATCGATTTACCGGTTTTCCGGTATTTACCGATTTTCTGGTATTTACCGTTGTACCGGTATTCCGGTATTTACCGTTTTACCGGTATTCCGGTATTTACCGTTTTACCGGTATTCCGGTATTTACCGTTTTTAACCTTTAAAATAGTATACAGGGTTCCATAACGTAACAACACGTAACGCCAAAATATTGCAAAACATATTTTTAGTCTAGCAATTACGTTGTTATTTATTTAATTTATATTAATTCCGGAGCTATTAACGTTAATGTTAATAACATTAACATTTGCTTCCTGGTACGTTATTACGCTCCTCGTTATAGATGTTCGCGTTAAAAGAAAAGCGTGTCCTTTGCCTCAGCCTCTAGGACGGGCCAGGCGAGTGTCAAAACCCATGGCTAGGCGTTATTATGCCGTCATTTTATAACGTTATTGTCATAACATTTCCCCTGCGTTGAGAAGAAATAACGTTAAAACAGACGATATTTGTTGAAGTTATATGTTTCGTTCATAACATTTAACGTAACGACACTCCCTAATGTTACGTTAAGTTATGGAACTCTGCTGGTTTAACGACCATTACCTTAAAATTAAAATGTCAGCTATGGGCTGCAAGGAAACCCAAAGTTGAAGCAAAGAGGGCAAAACCGCCTCTTGCTCGTCAAAAAAAACAACATAATTATTGATGTAGACCTGATAACCGCTACTTATTTGACTGATTTTATTCGCAGTAGTCATAGGGAATAGGTAAAAATACAAACTATTGTGAGGCTGGGTGGTATACTGGTTTTACCGGTATTGTCGGTTTTATCGGTAGGCCGGTATACCGGTTTAACCGGTTTGGCCGGTATACCGGTTATACCGGTTTGGCAGGTATACAGTTTTTTTTTTCAAAACTCAATACCGTCTATCAAGTATAAAAAAAAATACCAGTATGAAACCGGTATACCGGTATACCGCCCAGCCCTACTTCCGGATGCCCATCAACTCCATGACGGACTGGAACACGGCGGACTCGAAGTTGGAACCCCGGTCAGAATGGAGCTCGACCGGAACGCCAAACCGGGAGAAGACGTGGTCGACGAGGGCGCGTGCGACGACCTCCGCATGGGTGGAAGGGACGGGAAGGGCCTCCGACCACCTGGTGAAGTAGTCCACCAAGACGACCAGATAGCGGTTGCCCCGTTCCGTCGTCCGGAAAGGGCCAGCCAAGTCGACGCCGACGCGCTCGAAGGGCACTCCGGAATTGCGGAGCACTAACGGCGCTCTTGTGCGGGGGTGTGGTCCTTTCTTGCTGCAACATGTTTTACAAGCCTGGCACCACAACTTGACCTCCTGGCACATACCAGGCCAGTAGAAATGCTCCCTAATTTTCTGCAGGGTCTTGTTGGCGGACAGGTGGCCTCCGGACCCTACGGCGTCGTGAAACTGGCGGCAGATCGCCGGCATCAGCGCCTGGGGGGCCACCAGCTGACGGGTCACGGATCGCCCGTCGTCAAAGCGCCTGTACAGGAGGTTGTCGACGAGGTCCAGGGACTGCCACTGGAGCCAAAGCCCCTTGGTGCGGGCGCTGCAGTCACTGACGGCGTCCGGGCTGGATCTCGTCCCCTCCCGCATGGCCTGGACGATGGGGGCCAAGTCCGGGTCGGTTGCCTGGGCAACACGCAGCTCCGAGCGGGACGGGGCGGACGCATCAGATGCTGCGGTTCGGCGCACGCCAACAGCCTGGGCAGTATCGCGGGGGGCCTCGTGACGGGAGCAGTGGCGGCAATCAGGGGGGCAGGGGCGCCAAGACAGCGCGTCCGCGTTACCATGCTCGCGACCTGGCCTGTGCTTAACAGAGAAGTCGAATGCGGAGAGGCGCTCTAACCAGCGAGCTAGCTGGCCCTCTGCAGTGTCACGGAGGGACGTCAACCACTGCAGGGCGGCGTGGTCGGTGCGGACCGGGAAGGGGCGGCCGCAGAGGTAATGATGAAAGTGGCGGATGGCCTGGACCACCGCGTACAGCTCTCGGCGGGTCACGCAATAGTTGCGCTCCGCACGGCTGAGGGTGCGGCTGTAGAAGGAGATGACCCGCTCTCGCCCCTGCTGGACGTGGGACAGGACGGCCCCGATGCCAAAGTTGGAGGCATCACAGTCCAGGGTGAACGGCTCTCCCTCAGGGTCCGGGTAGACCAGGACGGGCGGGGAAGTGAGCGCCTGGCGAAGCTGGTTAAGGAGTCCTCCGCGGCCGGAGTCCACTCAAAGAGCTGCGACTTCCTCGTGAGACGGTACAGCGGCTCTGAAATGGTGGCAAAGTTACGGACATACTTGCCGTAGTACTGGGTAAGACCCAAAAAGACCTGGACGTCATGCTTGTCCTTTGGGGTCGGCCAGTCCTTGACTTTGGTTTCCTTGGCGGGATTCGTCGCCACCCCGTGGCCGCTCACGACGTGGCCGAGGTACTCCAGCTTCCGCCCGAAAAGGTGGCACTTCAGAGGGTGGAGGAGGAAGTTCGCTTCCCTGACGAGCTGCGGGACTTCCTGCAGGTTGGACAAGGCCGTCTCGAAGGTGTCCCCGGGCACGATGATGTCGTCCAGATAGACCCGCGACAGATGCCGAGGCATCAGTCGGTCCATAAGGCGCTGAAAAGTGGCAGGGGCGTTACACAACCCGAACGGCATCCTCAGAAACTCATACAAGCCGTGGCCCGGCAAGCAGAAGGCTGTCTTCTGGCGGTCCCCGGGAGCGACCGGAATGTTCCAGTAGCCGGATCTCAAGTCCAGGGACGAAAACCAGGCGGAACCGCGGAGAGAGTCCAACGTCTCGTCAATCCGGGGCTGCGGGTACGCATCCTTGCGCGTCGCCATGTTGAGCCGACGGTAGTCTATAGCAAAGCGTGGGTTGCCGTCCTTCTTCGTCAGCAAGACGACGGGGGAGGCCCAGGGAGAGACAGACAGGACGATGACATGCTGCTCCAGCATATCTTTAACACACTTGTCCGCGATCTGCTGCTTGTGGAAGTCCAAGCGCCGTGGTGCCTGCTTGATGGGCGGTGTGGTGCCGGTGTCGATGGCGTGCTCGACAAGGGTGCAGTGCCCAATTTCTCCCGACAGGGAAAACACATCCTGGAACTCAGTGAGTAAGGCGCTCACCTGCTTGCGCTGCTCCCCGGACAAGTCATCCTTACTCTTGTCGAGCAGGCTTTGCAACGGTGGTGGCAGCTTCTGGGACTCGGCGGTGTTCGCCGAGGTGGTGGCTGTGGCCGCCGCGGTGGTAGGCGCCTGGGCCATCACGGACACCTGCAGGCGGGTGACGCAGGCACCGCGGCGCAGCATCCGCGGAGTGGCGCCGACATTGAGCACGCGCATGAGGAGGGCGTCGCCGTCGCCATCCAGGAGCAGCGAACCGCACACCACTAGACATGAGGGCAGACTTACGGGAACTACCTCGCAGCTGGTGCGGCAGGCTCGGACTCCGTCGGTGGTGGCAGGCCTCTCGTGCTGCAGTGGCCCTTCCGAGCACCGGTACACCGTGCAGGGCTCCAGGGGCCCCGGGGAATGGACAGCTGGTCTTTTCTCGCGGCCGCACCGCTTTCCCCCGGTGGGCAGTCGTACTGCCAGCGGTCGCACCGCCCTCCCTCGTTGGGCGGTCGCACCGCGGGTCCCACGTTGGGCGGTCGCACCGCGGGTCCCACGGTGGACGGTCGTGCTGCCTGCGGTCGCACCGCACTCCCGTGTCCGACGGTCGCACCGCCATGTCTGTCGGGTGTCTTCCCCCGCCCCAGATGATTGGCCAGATCACCCGGAGACGGGCTTCGACAAGTCAAATCAGTCTGACATTTTCTGCACTCGGGCACCGCCACCCTGATGACAGCCTCCGTGCGGGAGGGCAGCAGGACAGCCTCCAGGCAGGTGACGCGGAGGGTCGCGCTGAGGCCACGGGACAGGGGCGGCGTGGTGACCCGCGTCAGAGGCACCAACTGCGGTCCGTCGGGGCCGCGCAGGATCAGCGTGTCGTCCTCGGGGGTGAAGGAGAGCACGTGTGTCGCCACGAAGTCGCCGCCGAGGAGGCACTGGTCGTGCGTGTCTGCCTCGTACACGCGCGTGGACAGCGCCGCGACGCCGAACATCACAGTGGCGGTACGGGGGCCGAACAGGGGCGTGGCGCCCGAGGCCTGCAACAGGGGAACCGGAAAAACGCCAGGGACGGCGGGCAGGAGCCCGTGCTGGACGATTGTGAATTCCGCCCCGGTGTCCAGGAGGCAGCGGCATGGGACGCCAGCGATGATGCCGTCCAGAGTCCAGGACACACGCGGCAGCTCGGGGGCAGCGGCGGCAGAGGCCGAGGGTGCCGGGGCGGGTGCGGATGGAGTTTGGGGCGAAGTAGCAGCCGGCGTCTCGCCCACCGACGCGGCCACTACGCGTTTCCCGAGCTGTTGCCAGCCGCCTTCTGCTTGTTGTCCCTCTGGTCGTGGCGGTCCCGGTTCCTGCTGTGGCGGCGACCTCCGCGGTGGCCGGAAGAGCTGCGGCTACTGCTACGGCGGCGACGGCGGTCATCCCGGCCCCGGCCATCACGGCCACGGCGGCCACCTTGGGGGCAATCACGGGAGAAATGGCCGTGGCCTTTGCAGGTGAAGCACAAACCTAGTCGTGACAATTCGTCCTTGTCGACGGGAGGCAGGGGCGTCAGGGTGGACACCAGGGCCTGCAGCTGCCCCAAGAGTGCCTTCATCTGGGCCTCGGGGGACGACGCAGGGCCGGCGTTGGTCCGCACGGCGGCCACCCGGGCGGCGTCGGCCGGATCCGCAACAGCCGAGGTGGAGGGCTGCGGCTCGTCGGCCACAGCGACCGCGGCGATGCGGGCTCGCTTGGGAGAAGGCTCGAGCTTCTCGACGGCTTCCACCTGGACGGCGGCGGTGAGGGCCTCGTTGAAGGTGGTGGGGTGGCGCAGGCGCACCGCCCGCCGGATGTCCCGGTCGACGATCCCCTCGACAAAGGCCTTCCTGGCGACCGTCTGGAGGGCGTCCTCGGGCCAGGTGGGGTACGCCATCCTGGCGAGCCGCAACACCTCCGCGCCGTAGGCCGCCATGGACTCGGTCGGCAGCTGCACCTTGTGGTCCAACTGGGACTCGGCAAGGGTCTGGCGCTGCGCCGGGTCAAAGTGCTGCTGCAGGCGCGCGCACAGGGAGGCGTAGCACGTGTAGGCGGCCGGCGGCAGCGTGAGGACGAGGTCCGCTGCCTGGCCGGTGAGGGCCCGCAGCAGGCGGCGGCCCTTCTCCTCCTCGTCCCAGCGGTTGGCGGCAGCAGCACCTTCAAACTGGGCAAGAAACACAGCCCACGCCCGGGTCCCGTCGTAGGAGGGTGGGGGCTCAAACCTGCCGTCGCGCTGCCGTCCCAGGCAGACCTCCGACACGTTCTGCAGCAGCGCGTGGTTCTGCTGCTGGATGGCTTTGGAGATGCCGGCCCACTGCGCCAGGGGGTGATTTTAGATGGGGGCATTCGCCATGCTTCAGTTTGATATTCTGCACGATTTAGAATTTGGCACCCGTTCCAGTTCCTGCCCAAGATACCGTCACCGTTTACAATGGAATATGACACCTAACTAAGTTGAGAACAAACGCCAACCCTTGATAAAATTGGCTAAAATCACTTGCCTATATGTTTAAGAATACACAATAAGAGGCTCCGCTAGTCTGATACGGCCTTACGGAGGTGAGGCCCGAAGGGCTGCGGTGCCGCAAAAGGTCGCCATCCGCATCTTGCGTGACGGTGCTACGGCCCTTCGAAAACGCAATGAACTAAACCAAAATCTTCTTCACAGATAGGTATATTATTTGATTGTAAATGGAGAGGCGAGGCAGAAAGACACTCCAAGACAGAATTCCGGAACTAAATTAATTTACACAAAACAAAACAAAAAAAAAAAACTACATACGACTTCTGAAATTAACATCTGCATATATAACTGAGATTTTAACTAGATACCCTGCAACTACAATTCATGGAATTGCTAGAAAACGGCTTGGCCCATGGAGTCAGTCATCCTTGATGAGGGTTGCTGGGGTTTGCGTCGGATTCCCGGACGCCGTCAGCTTGACTTGTAGCCCCACCTGGAGCCACTTCCTCACGCCGGCGTCGCTCAGGTCTGTAACGGCGAGGCGGTTCTTTTCCGATGGCCAGTAAAACGCAACGATACCGCGGAGGAACCAAGCGTCGCTCTTCTGCACCAGGAAGCCAGTGCCAGCGTGCGTGCTCACTGTACGCGAGGAAATAAAAAATGCATCAGGTGCAATTCATTGAAATTTGCTAGGTTCCACAACGACATTTCACAACATCCGAACAGGAACCTGAGAATATATAGTGGCTGCTTAAACTGCCTGGTACGCGAAATCGCGGTGGTGGCTGCCCCAATTGGCTCATGTAACGTGCACTGTGAAGTATTTCCGGAACCCGTTGGAAAACATGGACTGTATATTAGGTTACGTGGATCATGCGGAGATAGTAGTGAATACTAGCACGCACGTTCATGCGGAACAGGACCTATCGTTCTTGGTGAGACCAGCGTATTCCCAAGAAGGACCGAACCGGAAATGATAAGATACGAAGAATCACAAAAGCGAAAGCAGTAAGAGGGGAACTGCACCGGCGCTCGTTAAATGCGTAGTATGTTGACGCAGGTGAAAAGTGTAGACGCCACACATGTCTTTTCGGTATTTGACTTAACCCTAGACATTGGCGCAGTTTTCCTCACTTGCGGAAATGAGCTGATATTGAACCATTCCTAATCTCCCTCCCCAAACTAGCGCTTAACGTCTCGGAAAACGTTTCGTTGTAAACACAAAACGTGTGACCTAAAATGCGATAAGATCCGATACGGCCCTTCGCTGCATCTAGACCGGAACCAAAGAGGAACATCGAGACGCCACAACTCGCGCCGCAAACTGTATCCGATATCAAAAACCGAGGCCGTTGAACGCCTTCGCGCCGGGGTCCGTCTGCTTCGAGGGGGTACTCACTCTGTATTTCGACGTACACAGAATATTGAATACTACTGAATACTATTGAATATTAAGAATGTTACGGAATAGTGAGGAATATACGATTCATCTTGAATAGGAATGAATATATGGGAATACCAGAGAAAAGGGGGGAATCTTAATTGAATACTAGAGAATAGGGGAGAATATTATTGAATACCAGTGAATACCCATGAATATATTTAAATAATTCATTAAATTAGCTGTATACCTCAGAATACCTACGAATATTAGTCAATATCTTTCTTGAGGTGAAGCTTCCCGCCCTTTCCGGCAAGTCAGCCAACTGCAGCCAGTGCAGCTAACAAGCAGTCCAGCAGCCCGCAGTGGCTCGCGCCCGCAGCAGGATGTAACGAATGGACGATATGAATACACATCAGTACATATGAATCATATGAATACATATGAATATCACCAGAATATGTGTGAATATCAACAGAATATGTGTATATTCTATTGAATATGTACTGAATATGTATGAATACCTACGAATATCAATGAATATTTCAATATATTCCAAATACATGGGAATAGTTGTGAATACCTCAATACTTTTGAATATTCGAGAATAATTGTGAATATGAATATGAATATCCCAGGCGTGTACACAGAATACTTCGAGTGAGTACCCCCTCGGTCTGCTAAGTTGGGCTCCCGTATTTACTTTAGTGACAGTGATTATCATCACGATACGAGGGAAAGTGACACGAGGCATTAGAAGTCCTCTGCCGAGGCATGAATGTGCTCACATCTGTGTCAGCACGATTTTGAAAATTTACATTCTTTATGTCGTTTGCCATTCTTAATTGCTAAGAGATAGGGGAACCACGAATGACGTTCGATCGGGTTCAGATTTTCCTTCTTTTAGGATGCCTCCTTATCCAAGAGGTTCGATGTACACTCTAAGTGACGAAGTTCGCCCACCTACTGAATCTACCGCGGAAGCATTCTCTTGTGTACATAGTGCCCTAGATTCTTCAGGTTGGTTTAGAGTGTGACGCTTGACTTGACGCTGTGTGCCGTGCCTGCTGACGCCATGCCCCCTTGAATAGACGTTGCCAACGAGGCTCAGAAGCGAACAAAAACACTCCCAGACCGGAAACTCTCGAGGGCATACCCTGGCGAAATAGAACTGTGTGTTGTAAGTAACTCACTTTATTGTGTTCAGAGTGTGTTAGTATAACACGATATGTGCTGATGAAAGTGTCTTCATTTGGACTGAAGTGTGTTAAGACTCTGTTAGTAACATTTATTTTGCGTTAAGGATAGTTCACACAGTTACTCGGAACAAAAGTTTTCGCCGGTAGTCGATTTTATGGCTTAAGAACCGAGGCACTTAGAGGCTCCGGGATCATTCCATGCGATTCAGCGACAATCAAAACATGGATATGCAGCTTGCCATGTCCAAAAAATATCTCATTATGCCCGAAAACCGCTAAAAACCGCGTGTGTTTTACCACGGGATGTACTTTTGAATTTTTTAGCCAACTTCTGAATGCCACCGCGAACTGTCCAGAAAGTGCGAAAAGTGAAAGATTTTTACTGTTGAGGGGTGTTGACAGTTTGTCCCCTTCACCTAGAATGCTAACGCTGCTCTGTAATTGAACTTTTATTTCATTTTCGTTTGTTAAATCACTAATTCAAACAGATTTGTGAGCACCTTAAACTTCGCAACACCGCCTGAAAGGTGGTTATTATTTCGTTGCAGTGCGTTGGCCGCACTGGCTGTTCCATGGCTGCGCGCTCCGTCCATATTTCAACTCAGACTGGAAAATCAAATCAACCGAGCATTTTTACAAATAAATATACATTTTTATATCTTCATTGCACTAAGAAACGTCATTCCTGCTGCAAGATGTTCACGGGAATATTGGTTATTCCGTGGATGCAAACGGATTGGCGGCCGTCCTAACCTCTCCCCGCTCCAGCGCAGCTCAGCAGACAGCCCACCCGAGATTCAAACAGCAGCAGCCCCGCCGCCACTGTGCGGGTGGGGCGGGGCGGGGGGGGGTCCCTTGCCCGGTGCAGCGTTGCCGTACTGACCCGAGGTGCCCCCGGCGGACACGCCGTTTCAGTGCATTTTGCCATGTTCTCGGCCATTTAGCTCTAAAACGAAACTCACAATTTCCTCCAAACTCTGCCCACCTTTTCTTTACACATCTAGTATGCCGTCCTCAGTTTTTGGTTGAAATCTTATGGATCCTTCTGTCAGTTTAGGGAGTCCAAAGTCCGAGCGGTAACCGTCGCCCCGCTTACCCCATGCGTAAGACGGGCTAAATTTGGCCACTTTAGACAATCGTAGCGTGGCTCTCGAACTCACAATGTCTCTGAAAATTTGGAAAATGGCGTATCGAGTGCAACTCTCCACCTGATCTGAATTTCATCAAATTCTTATGGATATGCTAAGTGTGTGAACTATCCTTAAAAGTGTCTTTATTTTCCCAAAGTATCATAAAAGTGTGTTAGTCCTATGAGTGATCTCGGAGAACCCTTGGAATTTTATGTTACAAGTGCAGTAGAATCGTGTTAAAAGAGTCTTCCGTCTTCGAAACTGTGCTCGGAGCGTGTTGAAAGAGCACTATGCCACCAGAAAAGTGTGATACGATTGTGTTAAAAGAGCTCTACGGACTCCAAAGTGTGTTAGGAATGTCTTCCGACAGCGGCGCTCTACCAGAAAAGTGTGTTAAGAGTGTCTTAGGAGTGTGTTGCCGCACCGCGCCAAAACGAACTTTCAGTACACTTTTAACACACTTCCAACACAGTTTTTCCCCCGGATGCAATAAATTACTGTCAGGCTCGCTCTGCTGCCGTCAGCTTTCCTCGAATTACAAGGGTCATGTCCTGCTGGCAAGAGACAAGGTATTGTTAAGAGCCGAGTTAAAGAATAATCCGCACAGTTCGGGAATCAGACACAGAGTGGCCAGTTTATTGGGACCGTAGCCAGGGGCGACAATACAGTTCGGCAGTGCCAACCGTGAGGCACGAATAACCCTAAGAGCGCTCCCTAACATTCTCCCCCACGTTAAACAACGGGACTGAGCGCTAGTTAGTCAATGACATGAGTCGGTGTTCGACGAGCTAAGTAGACGACGCAGGTCGCGCCGGTGGCGGGACTGGGCTGTGGGCTTGGGCATGAGGGATGCTGCGGGCCAGCGTCGCGGGATCACCGCGATGCACGGCGTCACGATGTAGCAGAAGTGGAGCGCCTTGGGGACGTCGAGGTGAGGACGACGGGAAGGTCAACGGGGCAGGATACAGGAGCAGGGCAGGGAGCAGACTGTGAGCAGCACGGCGTCGCAGGGATCGGTGACGTCGGGGGCATTGCGGCACCTGCAAACCAGAGTGGGTCTGACTTCTGTCGGATACAGCGGACAGCCGTAAAGAGAAACGAACTGACCAGATTTGTCCAGGGAACCGGACGTCTATGCAATTTTATTCGAACGCACCACGCAATGGGGCACCCGTTTCTCAAGAGCAATGTAATGGATTGTTTAAGTTTAGTTCAGCTTTGGAACGAAGGATCACACGGAATCTCTACACCAAACCATGCAAGTCGTCCGTGCAGCGGCGTTCAACCTTCCATGGCGGATGTCAACCGCCACGAACACGAAAGTCACAGGTCACTCCAATCCTCCTCCCTCCGGCAAATGCAGGACGGCGCAGAGCATGCCACCGAGCCGGCAACTCCGGCTGCACACTGCACACCACAGTATCGGGCTCACGTCCACGGTGCTCCAGGCGCGTCCCGCCCCACCGCGAAAGCCGCGGTAGGGTCTGGACCACCACGGTTCTGTACTAGAAACGGGCTCACAAAGGGCAGGGCAATGCAGTGGTGTCCAAGTCAGTCACAGCCCAATCGTTTGCGGTCAAGTCCGAGGCGCCTCGTCAGTTGTCACAGAGCACAACAAGGGTCAAAAACACGCAACATGCAGGGATCGCAGGCCACAGGGTCACATTTCGCAGGCGAATGCAGCAGAGCACAGAGCAGCAGCGGGAGCTGGTCAGAAAGTTCCGGGCAGGGCGGCGACTCCGGGAGGGCCTGCGCGACGTTGGTTTGGGACGCGGGGCAGCACAGCACCACCAGGGCAACGCACCGCGCGCTGAGGAGGGTGATCGCCAACTGGATGTTGTTTGACCACGCGGACCCACAGTTCCCGCTGCCCTTTTCGTCCAGCTGCAACAAGCTCGGGGTACGCACTATACCTGGCGCCTGTGGTGCGACACGAAAGTCCGTATGCCGGGCGGCGTCTCGTCTTCCACGATGTCCTCCGCGGTGTCTGCGAAATCTCCTCCGCTACCTGATGTCATCTGCGCTCCCACGGTGCCCAACGATGTCCAGCTCGAGGGCTCGAGCGGAATGTAGCGTCGCTCGCGCCCCTCCCAATGCGAATGGCTGGCCAGGCCATTCACATTGGGGCGGATGCGATCGAGTCCACGATCCAACATCCGTCCACCTGATTCCCTCGCTGGCAGGATTGGGTCGCAGCCGTTGACAGTCACCACCCGCAGAGGCAGCTCGGCCTCGGACTCGTGGGGCGGCGTCAGGACGCGCGTCAGCCGCACACGGGCGCCGCTGTACAGGACCATCTCGCTGGCCACGTAGTCGAAGCCGCTGACATAGGCGGGGACCGCGGCGGGCACAAGGGCCATTGTTGACGGACACAGCGTCCGCCGCGCCGTCGTCGGCGTCCTCGGCCATAGGGTTGTCGCCAGGGCAGGGTACACGACACGCTGAGACACGGGCCGCGTCTCGGTGGCGGCAGCATGACGGACCGCAACACGCACGCACGCCGTACGGACGGCGACACAAGTCCAGGACACACTGCGGGCAGGGCAAAGGGGCACAGACACGGGAAGTTCTTACCGGGGGAGGTTAAACGTTACCGCCAGCGTTGTGCGCCGCAGGTCTGTCAGGGCAGGGAAGTCCACACGCACAGCGGACACGTCAGGGGCAGGACAAGGAAGCAGGGGCTCGCCAGCCAGAGGTGGCCGAGGCGCCGGGACGTGCAGGATGTTGAAGAGGACCCGATGATGATCAGCCGGTCACAAACGTCAAAAACGACGATGATAGGAGCATAACCCCACACTCTCTTCTCCTCCCCTCCCAAGGGAAAAATTTGGACACGTGGATTCGTATCTCGCTTCTGGCGTTAAGAGCCGAGTTAAAGAATAATCCGCACAGTTCGGGAATCAGACACAGAGTGGCCAGTTTATTGGGACCGTAGCCAGGGGCGACAATACAGTTCGGCAGTGCCAACCGTGAGGCACGAATAACCCTAAGAGCGCTCCCTAACAGTATATTCAATACACACACACACACAGTAAACACAGAGACACACAGATTAAAACCCAGGAGCACCAATTCGCCGGCCCGCCACGCTGCCAATGAGCTAGAAGGGAACGCTGAGGGTGCCGCCCATGTGTCCCCATCCCACTCCTGGCCTCGCTCGGCGGAGGAGGCTGGCAGCGCGCGCTCTCGGGCTACCGAGCCACCGTCGAGCACGGGTGTAATTCTGGCCAAAAAGAAAATTTCTGGCCAGAATTTTTTTTTCGCTCCTCGATCCCATTCCATCCAAAACGTCGAGAAATAGGACAAAAACAATTTTAACACGTCAAATTTCATTTCTGGCAACGTCCGAAGTGTTAAGAAGAAACTGCGTATGTCCCGCGCAGGCGTGTACGCAGGCCCTCAGCTGCTCCTATTGACGTGTTAAAATACATCACGCACTTTTATCAACTAGTACCAACACTAGAGGTCTGAAAAAATCCTAGATTTGAATTTTAACACGCCAAAAAAAGTTTCTGGCAACGTCCGAAGTGCTGCGAAAAAACTGCGTATGTCTGGCGGAGGCGTTTTCGCTGGCCTTTAACTAATGCAACTGGCGTGTTAAAATTCATCAGGCACTTTTTTTCAGATGGAACCAACACTAGGCGTCTGGAAACAGACGAAAGTTAAATTTTACCACGCCAAATTTAGTTTCTGGCAACATCCGAAGTGCTCCGAAAAACTGCGTGTGTCTCTTTAGCCACCTCGGTGCAGCAGAAGCCAGAACGGACAGAGGCGGGTGTGCCGACAGCAGTCACGCCGGACAGCACCAGCAGACGACACGCCGCCGCTGCCGAGTGCCGCCCAGCGTGCGAATGCTGCAGCGCCGTGGCGCAGGCAGCCCGCAACACAGCAGCGCGCGCTCGGTTGCCTACCGGGCGGGCGCGTAAGCTCATTACGAAATCGCAATTTTCCGCGTTGTTAGATGTTTGCGCCCACTAGTCTATTGGTGAAAAATGATCCCCTCCGCAAGTCCTATCCACCCCATCTTTTTGTCCCAAACGAGAATAAACACCCTGTATTTAGCTTAAACTTGACAAAAAATATAAAATAAATTCAAGGTGTTGAGGCCACCTGCTGGTCATCAAGAACTAGTATGGGGGAGGTGTGTACCGTGGCAAGGATTTTTCAATGTTAAAAGTTCGAGAAACCTGTCCCATGATGCTTGCCTCCCCCCAATAATATTAGACCAATTCATACAGTGACTTGTATTGTTTACACAAACAAGCCAGCATGATAGTGATATAGCTGATCTGTATCTTATGTTCCCTCTGAATTCTTTTTTTAGGATGGGAGTGAGGCTGGAGGGAGTAAGGCAGGGAGCAAAGGAGAAAGCTCAGAAAAGGATAGAACTGATGTAACTTCGAAAGCTGTGGACCATGACAATGGCAAGGAAGCGAGCAAGGAAGCAGATATGTTGGTAAGTTTTACAGATGTGGCTTTTAAAACATTCGTTTCCACTCAAAGTGTGAATATTTTTTTTTTAGTCTTGTTTTTTTTTTTTTAACTCTGTGTTATCTTTGCCAACTCTGAGAAGCAATATTTAGCTTTAACTTGACAAGCAATATGAAATAAATTCAATGTGTCAGTTTTCATCCTGATGAAAGTAGGTGTCCTAATAAAACATGTGGATACATAACCTAACGATGTACACATGAATTAATTTGGATGCAATCAAACTACAGACACATGCAGCTGTATTATAAACATAGAGATAAAGTTTGTAAATATATTGTTGTGGTCTCTGCTATGCAGTTTAAAAGTTAGTACCTGTAAGTGACAGAAGTCCTTGAAATGTATCTCTTACAGACCACAAAAAAATGTACACAAACTTTACCTCCATGTGTATAATCCAGCTGCATGTATCTATAATTTGTTGGCATCCAAATTAATTCATGTGTACATCGTTAGGTTATGTTATGTGTTATGTGTACATCATTAATTAATGTGTCCACATGTTTCATTATGACATCTACGTATCAAGATGAAAACTGTACTGAATTTATTTTACACATCTTGTCAACTGCAAAGCTAAATCTTCTCTGATCGGAGCTGGCATAGATATGCACTCTCTGGGAGGGGTGAAACACTGGAAAAAAAAATTGTATTTACATACTATTTGTATGTGCATGTGTCAGGCGCAGGCGTGTAAGCAGGCTCTCAGCTACTCCAATTGACGTGTTTAAATTCATTACGCACTATTTTCAGGTAGTACCATCACTAGAGCTCTGGAAAAAGCCTGAACTTGTATTTTAACACGACAAATTTAGTTTCTGGCACCGTCCGAAGTGCTCCGAAAAAACTGCGTAGTGCGTATGTCTGGCGGAGGCGTGTTCGCTGGCCTTCAACTGATGCAACTGGCGTGTTCAAATTCATCAGGCACTTTTTTCAGGTGAAACCAACACTTGACGTGTGTAAAAAGCCTAGACTTGAATTTTAACACGCCAAATTCAGTTTCTGGCACCGTCTGAAGTGCTCCGAAAATACTGCGTATGACCGGCGGAGGCGTGTTCGCTGGCCTTCAACTGATGCAACTGGGGTGTTAAAATTCATCAGAAACTTTTTTCAGATAAAACCAACACTAGAAGTCTGGAATAATCCTAGACTTGAATTTTAACACGCAAAATTAAGTTCCTAGCGGCGTCCGAAGTGCACCGAAAAACTGCTCTTGTCCGGCGGAGGCGTGTTCGCTGGCATTGAGCTGCTCCAATTGGCGTGTTAAAATTCATGACGCCTATTTCTCAGGTAGAACTAACATCAGAGGTCTAAAAAATGCTCGGACACGAATTTTAACACGCCAAATTTCATTTCTGGCGGCGTCTGAAGTGCTCCGAAAAAACTGCAAATGTCCGGCGGTGGCGTGTTTGCTGGCCTTCAACTGATGCAACTGGCGTGCTAAAATTCATCAGGCACTGTTTTGAGATAAAACAAACACTATACGTCTGGAAATAGACGAAAGTTGAATTTTAACACGCCAAATTTAGTTTCTAACTGCTCCTGTCCGGCGTGATCGCTGGCCTTCAACTGATGCAACTAGGGCGTTAAAATCATCAGCCTTTTCTTAAATGATACCAACACTAGACGTCTGGAAGTAAACGAAACTTGAATTTTAACACGCTAAGTTTAGTTTCTGGCATCGTCCGAAGTGCTCCGAAAAAACTGCGTGTGTCCGGCGCAGGCGTGTACGCAGGCCCTCAGCTCGAGGGGGGACTGCTCCTCAGAAAGGTGTGCAATGACTTGAGATCAATGAGTGTCTGTGACTTTTTTTATTGTACTTGAGTGTATACGACTAATGAAATTAATGCACATGGGATTCTGAAAATTATTACTGTGTTGCGTGAACTGAAACTTGACCACTTGTTTGTACCAACGATAATGTCTAGTCAAGGATCTGATGGTTTTTTCCGCAAGGCTCGGTCTATGTCAACAACTCAGTCAACTATGATTAACTTTAGTATGCTTGAATTCTTGCACAAAACAAAGAGGATTGAATTTTTGTTAGATATTGCAAGCCAGATAAGTTCTAAAGGATTTATTTTACCTCGTGAAAAAAGGAAAGCTTTGATTGATCAAATTGAGGGCCAGGAATCCACTGTATTAGGCATGAGCCTCTTCCTATTGACAAGGAGTTACAGGAAATCATCATGACAGCATTGCATGATGCTCAAAACACATAACACTAATCACATAAACTGGGTATGACGAACAAGACATGTGATATAGAATTAAACTTAGGAGCTAGTCTTGACTTAGATTTCATAGATGAGGAAGACGACTTATTGGATGGCAACTCAAGTACAGCTTCAACCTCTGTCGCAACAATTGATGAGGATGATATTTCATTAGACATTTTGTCAATTTTTCCCTCTGGAAGTTTATCTTTTTCAGAATATACTGATGTTGTTACTGATCCAGCTTCTAAACTGGTAGCATTTAAAAATTCTAAGGGGGATATTATTTCAATAAGAAAGTCCACTTTGTGTTGGCTCCTTACAACTGAGGGTCAGTCCATAAGCTCCGACAGATTAACCAGATAAAGGACCCAAGTTCTTCAAACTGTGTGTAAGAGACCCACAAATATTATGCCTAACGGTGCAGATAGAATACCGAAAATGTCAGTTGGTGACTTTTGTTCTTTCCTGGTTGACCGTCGCATTTTAGTTGGTCAAGTACAAAAAAAAAAAAAGTCACAGACACTCATTGATCTCAAGTCATTGCACACCTTTCTGAGGAGCAGTCCCCCCTCGAGCTGAGGGCCTGCGTACACGCCTGCGCCGGACACACGCAGTTTTTTCGGAGCACTTCGGACGATGCCAGAAACTAAACTTAGCGTGTTAAAATTCAAGTTTCGTTTACTTCCAGACGTCTAGTGTTGGTATCATTTAAGAAAAGGCTGATGATTTTAACGCCCTAGTTGCATCAGTTGAAGGCCAGCGATCACGCCGGACAGGAGCAGTTAGAAACTAAATTTGGCGTGTTAAAATTCAACTTTCGTCTATTTCCAGACGTATAGTGTTTGTTTTATCTCAAAACAGTGCCTGATGAATTTTAACACTCCAGTTGCATCAATTGAGGGCCAGCGAACACGCCTCCGCCGGACATACGCGGTTTTTTCGAAACACTTCGGACGCCGCCAGAAATGAAATTTGGCGTGTTAAAATTTGTGTCCGAGCATTTTTTTAAGACCTCTGGTCTTAGTACTACCTGAGCACCCGAGCCGAAATGTAAGCCATTCTAAAAGATGCCCAATAATAATTGCTTAGCATTGTGAGCCGCGCTATACCTGACCGTGTCCCATAAGCAATGCTAAACCCGGTGTCTGACCGAAAGGCACTTTTAGAATGGCTTAAAAGCACGCATATGCATTGCTTGGCATTGCTTATATGAGGTATTACCTAGCATTGCTTAGCATTGCTTGTGCGGGCGAGCAGCGCCCCCCCCCCTACCTTCCCCCTCCCCCTACCTTCCCCCTCCCCCATTCCCCCTCTTGTCCTCTTCGCCTGCCCCGTCGGTGCGTCCTTTCCCTCTCCGTTGCTCCCACTTTTGGCTTTGCACCACACATTTCAAAATAGACATGGAGATAAGTGAACAATGACAAGTCTGATGATTAGATAGTCAAATGTTTATTGCGCAAAATGAAAATTATACAAGTTAAAAATAAATGGTATCGGTTGTCCTCCACTTTCACCCGCAAACCTACAAATAAAAACAGGGCAAAATCAGCAGAAAACATTGACATGTCTCCGGAAATATGAATCAGGATCAAGCAAGGCAAAACAACGTACCCTCGGTATAAATGCTGGTCAAGCCGTGATGAGCCGAAGTGTACTGAATGCTGGGGCTGATAGGAGCTAGCAAGACAGCGTATGACGCAAACCCTGGAACGTAAACAGACAGGAATAAGGAAACACGCACGGGCCCGTTTACAGACAGCCCCCCCCCCCCCTGCTCGTGGATTTACCCGCCACCCCCGGCCCCTGCTCCCACGCGCTCCTCGCATCTACCTGCGGCGTCCATCGGCCTGCCTAGGCCGGCCGGCCGGCCGGAGACTGGTGCACGATGCGGCCAGCATTCGTTCCCTACGTCAGCGTCACCAACAAAATCCCAACTTTTTTCAAAGTGAATATTTGAAATAATATCCGATCTTGGCACTTAACGTATCAAATTAATCAGCGTAACAGCGCAGAAAATGCGAAGGTATTTTCTGCTGCCATCGATATTAAAGTCAGGAACTAGCAACGCACGTGTTTTAGCGCTCTAACCTCACTTGCTTCAGTTCTGCAGCTTCAGTTTAGCATGTTAAAACATTGTTGCCTTCACTTACCTCCTCTGAGTGTAATCCGGCGAAGCATTTGGTACCTTCCAGAAGTCTTCAAATGTTGCACAACGCTGGCGTTGAAAGTAAACGTAAGAAACCGTGTAGGTAAGACGACGATGGCACCGCGATACTGCGACGACGATGCCTGACTGCCAGCCCAGCCTACCTGCCTGGGCACGCTGGCTGCTGGCAGGGCCTCGCTGCGGCTGCACAGGCTGCACTAAGGGCAAGGACCCCCCCCCCCCCCCCCCTCCCCGTCCTTCTAGCCGTCTGGGCTCTGGGGTCTTCAGGTATGGCTTAGCATGGTTTAGAGGGGCGCGGGCAGCAGTCGGTCCGAGTATTGCTTAGAATTGTTTAGCGAGTGATTCCGGGTGCGGCCGGGGCTCCAGAATCGCTAAGCATTGCCACCAGAGCAGGGCCGACCCACACCGAAACAATAGATTGGCACGAAAAAAATTGCTTGTGCGTGTTTTGTATTGCTTGTGCCCATTTTGTATTGCGTACATTTCGACTCGGGGCGCGTCATGAATTTTAACACGCCAATTGGAGCAGCCCAATGCCAGCGAACACGCCTCCGCCGGACATGCCATTTTTTCGGCGCTCTTCGGACGTTGCCAGAAACTAAATTTGGCGTTAAAATTCGAGTATCTTCTATTTCTAGACCTCTAGTGTTTGTAGTACCTGAATCAAGTGCCTGATGAGTGTTAACACGTCAATTGGAGCAGCTAAGGGCCTGCGTACACGCCTGCGCCGGACACACGCAGTTTCGCCTGAGCACTTCGGACGTTGCCGGAAATGAAATTTGACGTGTTAAAATTGTTTTTGTCCTATTTCTCGACGTTTTGGATGGAATGGGATCGAGGAGCGAAAAAAAAATTCTGGCCAGAAAATTTTACACAGGTTAAACCTGTCGGCTGAGCGGGGGTGGGGGGGCGCCGGCGGCGACTGCTCGCATATCAACGACCGCAACGCACCTCACCTCTTAATAAGTTCTTGTATGGATCCAGACTCACTTCACTTCCTTAAAGATATTAATAAGTCGTCGAGTCGCGTGATACCCTTACAGAAGCCTTCAACAAATGACTCCTGTATAATTGTTTGAGGTGCATTCCTGTATCATGCGCTGCGTACCCTCTCAACCACTCTAGCGAATTATCTCAGTGACTGCACTGGAGAGCTACTCTGGGACAGTGGATGGTGCCCAGTGCTTGCCATCACTACACAACACCACCCTTCACTACCTAGCTTGCACTGTACCGCGGACGTGGCTCCGTAGGAATTACTACTGACAAGATAGCGGAGACCTATTCGCAGGAATTACTACGAATGAAGTTTGACGTCTTTTTTCGAAGGCATTAATACGGAGAGGGGGGAGTGTAGTACGCCGACATTGTGTTAAAAGATGGTTAGATGATGCAGGAGTATAGTGTGTTAAAAGTGTGTTGCGCTAACACACTTTCGACTCAGTATAGTACGCCGACATTGTGTTAAAAGTTGGTTAGGTGATGCGGGAGAATAGTGTGTTAAAACTGTGTTACCGTAGAACAATGTTAACACAATATTTGGTAGTGCGAGTCTGTTATAAGTGACTTCCTAGGACGACAGTGTTACAACTGTGGTAAAACTGTGTTGAGAAGATGTTAAGGAATTCAATAACACACTTTTAACGTAGTTTCCACATGCTTTCAACACACTATTCGTGTTATCCTTATCGACAGGGCATATGAGAGATGTCTGCACAAGAACCGCGTCAAATAACTCCTAACCTCCAATTTCAATCGGAAACGCCATTCAAGTTCATACCAGCCCTCGAGAGTTCCCGGTCTGGAGGAGGTTTTGTTCTTTAGCTTACGTTTCCAGATCTCATTGAAAATCTCTATCCTTTCATGTTTCAAACAAAACGAAGCGGAACTGAAAGAATCCGTGGGGCGCACGGCATCAGCGTCAAGGTCAAGCCTTTATAGTTCGGCGTATGCCCCCAATACACCATTTTATAAAAATGCAGCGCATGGCTATTTATTGACTCATTCGCTCTAGTTTTAGTTTTCTCATCTAATGCATTATTCATTCTCGTTCTCGTGGTAAAGAGTGCTGAGATTGGCCAAGGTAGGAATGCGCCAGGCAAGGAGGGGCAGGTCAGTGCTTTGCGACGAGCGAAGCCTGTTACGCTCGCCGTTGCGCCTCGACGTGGTCTGGCGTACTCCTACCGTGTGATCAAATAGACCCCGATCCGATGCTACCGCCTGGCCCAAGGGGGTCGCATTGTTTTAAACCCCTTACATGATCTCCTTAAGGGGCCGTTCGAATATGACGTCACGCGGTTTGCGCTATAAATTGAAACTTTCCGGAAATTTGATATCGTGGAAATATTTCCGAAATATTCCCGAAGTTTTTCGGAAATTTTGGAAACTTTTGGAAATTTAGCGTTTTAAGCCATAAAACCACCTATTCTTATATATTATGCAAGAACCACTCGAGATTATACTACATGATCATGAGCGTCGAATCATCATGACACAGTGGTAAAAAGAACCGTTGTCTATAATGCTAGATAATTTTTATTTAACAAGAGATTCCAGATCAGTTCTAGAAAATAGTCTTGGCATAAGAGCAATCGCGTATTTCTTTAGGTCTAAAGGTTCTAAAGGTACGTTTTCGACCTATTCGGATTTTACCTTCGTCGTGTGACACGCGCGTCAAGTCGGTACAACTATCACTCCTTTTTGTGATTATCAACGGAATTCACTATCGGTCCTTATTGCAAGGGAATGACTGCATTTGGAAAGTGCGAGTTGAGCCTATTTTCACGACCCATGGGTCCGTAAATTGTGGCAACAAACATTATTTAGAATATGTACCATTTATAGTTGGAAACTGGAGAGTACGAAAATTGCTTGTGAACACCATGTCGCACCTGCACTGTTAGCAGTGATTTCAAAAAGAAGTCGCTGCTGGCGCAAAAGTTATCTTCCGATGCCCGACTGTCACCTAATCTCATCGCGTTTACGGGCAACAGCGAAAAACCATTTTCAAAAATTGTTAACTCCGTTGCTTTTCTCGTCATATTAGTGGGGAAATGACATTTGAGTCCGCCCAGGCGAATAGAGCGTGCGGAATCCACCAAAAATGTGTTTCATGGCAAAAGACAACTTATATTTTAACAAACAAATTGGTCCAAAGTGACCTGTGTTCTGGGAATCACCCCAAAGTTCAAATCGTGCGCTGAAGCGATCGGCGCAGCGTGCGGCCAGTGAAAGCACCAGAAGTGGATCTTAGAAGCGTTTTTATCAAAATTCCCAATGTTTCCAATTATTTCCGACCCCTTGGAAATATTTCGGAAAGTTTCCGGAAATATCTCCAAATTTCCGGAAATATTCCCGGGACGTCAATCTCTAGTTTGCGCCGATTTTCGAGCACCCGGTCACTCGGAGATGTTCATTTTGAACTCTTGTTGGATAGTGAAAATTTTCTCCGGTAGTTTTTAGTTGAATGTATCGCGTGGACTAGATTCCAACACAAAAAATAAGTTTAATACACCTGACGGCGGCAAAACGTTTAATGGCAACACATTTATGTAGCACATCGCTCTTTTGTGCACGCGTTCGACGTGAAAATTTGATTGTCGTTGGACAAGAGGCCGCACGGTAAAATGTGACGTCACATGAGTGAAACCACCTACCCACCCTGTCACAGCTGGTCACATTTTCGGGAGATACCCACCCACCCCCAGAGTGTAACGTCATATTCGAAATACCCCTAAGTATCTGTTTGCCGTGGAATACTCCTAGTCCTCTCTCTATTAGTATCAATTATAAATATCCAACTCACGCTCCAGCTCTTGCCCACGTTCTCGAACTTTTGGTCGATCCAGCGTCCCTGGTGACAAAACCAAGCGAACTTTAAGGTGGCAGTTAATCCATTTCTCAACCTGCGATGCTTTAGCAGCTCCTCCAATTACACCCAGAAAAGGCTGTTTTTGTCTCAATGCCAGAGCAATACTTGATTTCTGGTCTTGAGCTGTGCTCTTGGATGAAGTGCAGAACAGTATTCACCATCAAATATGTAAATGGACGTCAAAATCATTAAGACGGAGGCGGGAGTTGAACACAAATCCCACAGTTTCTCGATGCGCCACGTTACCTCTGTAGCCACCGAGACACGTAGCGAAACGAGCAGCCGCAGCGTCACCGCGATAAAGATCGGCAACGGGCAGGTCTGGCGGGTCTCGGCGCTCTGTGTGCGAGAGAGAGCGAACGCTGGCAAGTCGGGCGGTGGCTGGTGCTGGTGCCACGCTCTGGCCGTGCGTCGGCCGGCCGGCCCAGCGAGCGAGACCCGGCCGAACCGAAGCAGACGACACTCGTTGGATTCGGACGCAGTCGTCCTACCTCGTACGCTGTGGTTATCAGGTTCATTTCCGGATTATGTCGCCGAAAATATGTAATATACGGGTGAAAACGGATATACAGAGGCCAGAGCGTTCACTTTCGTTTGGTTTTAGTTTACAAATTGAGGTTGTCAACAGCACGGAGGCGGAGCGGAGCCGGCGGGGCGGAGCCAATTGACACGAAAGGCATCGGGGCGGCAGGGTAAGATGGCACGGTGGCGTAGTGGGCTGGGGCGTGCTATCCGTTCCCGACAGCAGCTGTGCAGGCGCCGGGTCCGGGTTCGGTTCCTGACGGGGGGAATTGTTTTCGCGCGAGGTACTGGGAAGCGCGCCAAGTTTGAAAAGATGTCTGCAATTTTTAAAATCTTCAAGAACAAATGCTCTTGGCGTTTGCAAGAGCAATGTTCTTGACCACTGTAAACGGCCAACAAGAGCAAAAATCAATGCCAGAGCAACCCGGAAACACGGTAAAAGTCCGTGCAATGCTCTTGATATTGCTCTTGCAAAATTCAAGAGCATTCTGCTCTTGACACAATGGAAATGCTCTTGGTTTAAGAACGGTCTTTTCTGGGTGTAAGGCCATACAAAAAAAAAAAAAAAAAAACTTCACTGTTAATCTTGAACCTTTGTCCCCAATTCCGTCTCTGTTCGGAGAGAGACGCTTAAAAAAATCGCCCTCAAAGGACGACGATTTGGAAATGTCGCTCGTAAAGGCCGCCGTTCATTTCTCTAATGTGGCGGCGTCCAAAATCAGTCGCCCTTAAAGAACGATCTTTTTAAAAGTGTCGCCTTAAAAGAGCGACGCGGTTTTCCGTCGCCCCAATCGGGCGATCCGTTTTAACGTCTCCCAAATTGAGCGAAATACGTCTCTCCCTGTGTATATGTGGCAACTTCCAATATACTGTTAGTATTGCAATTATTTAATGTTCCTTTTTGCCGTATACAAAGTACTGCAATCTCATTGCTATACGTTTTGTCTTTAATAACATCATGAACGTCATTGCTGATTTTTGGCAGTACAATTATCGTATCGCCTACAGTGCAATAAATGACGATTTCGAAATTGCTGCAGCGTGTACTTCAGTTGGGAACCACCTCTGACGCAGAACATGCCGTCCCTGCTGCACTCAGGCTCCAAGGGCACCGCCACCACGTGCGGGACGGGGAGGCCGGCTGCGGGGACCTGTGGACAAACTGCAGTCCCTAGTCTGTGAGCCGTGTGCTTAAGGCCAGTGGCGGTTTAAGGGGGGGGGGGGGGGGGGGGGGGCGATCGCCCCCCTGTGAGATCAGCAGCTGGCCGGCGCTCCGCCTGAAAGGTAGGCAAACACCTGAATTTTTTCAGAATCGCCCCCCCTGTGATGGAGCAGTTAAACCGCCACTGCTTAAGGCGGTACGACCCGAATTCTGACCGAGAGCTAGAATCTTGAAAATCGGTATACGCATAGAGTGAGTGATACGTAAGGGCCCCGTAAAATCCTACGCCGACTGTTCAATTTTGAACCGAGTTACGGGTGTTCAAAAATGCCAATTTGGCCAATTCGCCAACAAAAATGGCGCTGAAAGTATTTGTCGCACGCAGACGACAAGCACGTCGTTGTGAAGGGCCAACCTTCTACTACGCTGCCAGACTAGTTTAAAGTTAGAGATTTGTTAACAACTGTTCAATTTGGGCGTTTGGAAAGACCCCTTTTTTAAAATTTGAAAATTGACACTTGGCGAAATAAGCGGGTATTTTGACTTACACCACAGGATAGATCACCACTGCCCCTATACATTTGATTCTACGTTTTTTTCTGTCCGTCCAGTAGTTTCGGTGCTATTTTTGTTGCGAGATTGGTCTGTTTTTGGACCCATTGCGTCTTTTGAATCTCCCGGGCTTCAGAAAACCTGCTGCACGGTGGCGCTGGTGGAGTGTGTAGGAACTACGACTAGAGATGTGCTGGGGAAGGTTGGGGGCATGACGACTGTGTACACAAAGCCAACGCAGACAAAGAAAGCAATATAATGTGCCGCCCCGCCGGACCCCGTCGGCCGACCCGGGCCACCGAGACCTGGCGGCTGGGTGGACGGAGCCCCGGATCTGCCTCATCGTTGCTCCTTTGGCCCGGCCGAGACCATCTCCAGGCCTGCTGCGGCCGTCCAAAGCCTTTTCTAGTTGGTCTAGAAACATGTTTCAAAAAACGAATCCATGTGAAACTTATGCGTTAGGGAGTTTAGCGGTGTAGGTTCAGTCACCAAAAATAAATTTAAAAAGTTAGCATTTGTGACTCGGCTTGAGGAAAGAGTCCCGTTACGGTCGCGGCTCCAAGTGTGCGCGCCGGACACCCGGCGGAGGCTGTTGACACTGCATCAATGGGGATCCGTATAATTACTTTATGGCCGGACACAAAGATTGGAGGGGAGGGGGTGGGAGGGCAACGGGGGCAGCGGTGGCTCACTCATTTCACCAACGCAGCAAGAAGCTTGAGTAGGAGGCCCAGTAGCCCATATAGAATCTCACACAGATAGGTGGTTTTGATTTTTAAAATCCTCAGCGACGGTAGCGCTATCCTACGGAAAATGGCTGAACAAAAACTGTCAGGGGGTATCCGCAAAACTACTTTTGTGGATACTCTTTATAAGTGACTCTAGCCCAGGACCCGGCCCGGCTCAGGGTCGTACCGCCTTAATCTGCAGTTGGAATCTTTTTGAAGGCTTGTGTGGGGTTTGTACATATGGACGTATCCAGAGCCCTATACACACTAAATGTCAGAGGAATTCTGCCGCAAATATCGCAACATTTTGTGCGCTCCCGAATCGAAGACAATTTTGTCATCGCATAAGACGACTTAGTTTTCCTGCGACCAACACCGAGATTGTCCTGTGTTGGGGATGTGCACAAAATAATTAGAGAACTCGGACAGTACTGTCTTCTCACGTGTAGAGTGTAGACAGAACGGTGCACAGCTCGGTCCGCACTGCAAAAAAGGATGCCTGGTTGAGGCATATTTTCGTTGGTACAGCCCTCTCTTACACAGCGTCGAGCACCGCTGACCCCATTCAGTGTCGCAGCGAGGTACCTTCCGGGGAGACGTGTGGATCAGACATAGCGAACTGGCAGGGTCGTCCGAAACTGGGACAGGTTTGTCTTCGTTTTGTCGTTGAGGTGAGAAGAAGGGAGACAGAACTAAAATGGAACGCACGCGAGCTTCCTGAGTTCGCCCGTTCGAATGCTGAGCACCGGCAGCAGATGGCAGCCAGAGCGCGCAGTTTACCCGAGGAAGGTGCCATGTGGTCCCACCCAATACACGTCTGTGAGAAATGTATACCAGGTAGCCCATTTGCCACGTGACAAGGAAAAGGTATGCAAGCCCGCGTCGCACTAGCTCCGTCTCTTTCTGTCTCGGCCGGACGTGTGAGAGAGAAAGAGAAGGAGCTAGTGCGTTGCGGGCTTTCCTACCTATTCCTTGTCACGGGGCAAATGGGACACCTAATATAGATTCGCTGACTCGCTCGACTCTTGGATATGGTTGGCTTACTGAAAAGCTGAAATCGATCTGAAGTGAGTGTGCACAACAATTTGCAGCCCCAACCGCGTACACTGTACACAAGGGAGTACATGTTTCAACACCCAGGGAGAGCGTTGGACTTTCATCGGTCAGATGATAAAGGGTTAACACTGAGCATTAAGGAGATTCGCACATACACTGGCTATCTAATTTAGCGGTCCACTTTTAGCAGAACCTGTCATTTCGTTCCTAGTTGACCTAGAGAGTTCCTATTTTCAGGAGGTAGGTCTCTAGGAATCCTCTCGAAGGTCCCAAAACAGCAGCTTTGCTGATTCATTCTAAGAGGCTGAACTACCCCCTTATATCAGACTTTGTCGAAAATCACCGTGAACGGGATCAGTAAAGCCCATTTGTAGAAAGAAAATATGCAAAATTAGTCAGTGTGGCATCATGGGTAGCTAAAACTGCCAAATATCGAATTACAACCCTCTCCGGCCATCCCTTGATTTTTAAGGTAGGAGTAAAACGGTTCTAAAATTGATCGGTACCAGTAGCGATGGCCTCTGGGGTTCCGATAATGACCGCCGCGACTCAGATCAACCCCTTAAGAGTGCCAAAATTCCGAAAAATTAGACTTGTTATAACGCGTGGCATTATTTACGATGTTTCTGGCGACTGCGCTCAGCATTAAGTCATTTCTGGTTTCAAAAATTATGTTTGTAAAATTCGCTTTTCTTAAAAGTGACTTAGCTTAGCTTTTAGAGACCCATAGTACCACATTGACTATTTTTTTCTACTTTCTACCTACAAATGGGTTTTAATGATCCCGTTCACGGCGATTTTCGAACCCATTACAATAAATCAACAAAGTTGATGTTTTAGGACCTTCAAAACGGACCCTTGCGATATACCTCCTCAAAATTTGAACTCTCTAAGTCAACTTAGAGTGGAAGGACACGCTCTGCAAAAAGTGGACCGCTAAATCAAATCGCCGGAGTGGTTACACTTACGTTTTCGTTTGCAGAGATTTTCAACCGGATTACGCAGGAAGCTCCACGGCTCCATCTGAAAAAAAAATTGAACATTTTACATCATGATTTATCACACGCCCTACACCACAAACCCACTCAAGAGACATGTTCTCGCACCACTTTAGGAAAAGCATGGTTGGGCACCACACTCATCTGAGAGTGTTGGTGCCTACCACACTTCCTGAAGTGTAGTGGTGAGCACCACACTCCTGCTATAGTTCCCATCTCGGTCCCCATAGCAAACCATTGCACAACCACACATCAGGCAGAGTGCGGAACGCCATCACACTCTTAGAAGTGTGTGGTGCCAACCATGCTTTTCCTAAAGTGTGGTTGATACCACACAGCCCCCTCGACATCCACTGCGCTGTCCTCCCTTTACTGTGCGTTTTCGGACAAGGGTTCCTAGCCTCATTTGTACTCTTGTGAAGGCCCCTAATTACCCTCACAATATTCAGAAAAGCACGTAATGTTCCGACGGTTCACTTCATGGTGTTCCGATGGGATGTGGGACCGCCTTCGTTACAAACATACGTAAGTATGTCGAATGAGGAGGACGGAAACTGGAGCCGACTGCATGACCGGAGCTCTAAAACTAGCCGTTGTGAAAACGTAGACAACCATCGTCAATGGGGTAGGTGTGAGTGATCGATACCTTCTTTTCTGTCTTGCATGAGTTTTACCGAATTTCTCGTCCTGCAAGAATATACAGCCAGAAAAGACGAAGATGAAACGAATGGCATCCCAGTTCTCAAAACCCATGTTTCTAGAGTGTCGTCGGCTCACCACGCCGTACTGGTCGCGCTCCGAGCTGGGAGCCTCGACGTCAACACACGCCACACTGGTGTCCAGGAACGGCGCCTCCAGCCGTAGCAGCGCGAGATCGAAGCCAGGTGAGCCGCGCGGCCGTTCGTGGGCGAGAGCCGAGACCACCTGCGGGCAAACCAGAGTCGAGACCAGTAGCGTAACACGAGAGCCGAGACTACCTGCGGGCACACAGCGACCGCCGACAGCATCACTGACAGAGCTTTCATTTAGACTCGACTGGCCGAATAGACGTGCACGGTAGGAAGCTTGCAAAAAAACTTGCAGCTCTATTACGAACTTTCCGTTCGCTACTTACGAACCACTGCTTCATAAGCTTTCGATCTATTTGCTTGTGGGTTACAAACGAAAAAAGCTTAGCTAGAAGAAAGTTCGTAATTCAGAGTTATAGTTTTCCTCGCAGAAGGAAGGTTCCTTCCGAAGCTTTCATTTATGTTGCATTGGCCCTGACATGCATAGCTGGCAGGAGATTTCGAAAGGAATCAGGTCATTTTTTTCTTTTTTTTTTTTTTTGCCTAGGGCAACGCTTTACCAAAATAAAAAGTTTGATCGACCGTCTCCTGGAGGAAAATGTTAGTGGAGCATTTTTGGATCCCAAGCTTACATATCGTGCTTTATAGCACGTCCCGAAATGTTTCTTTACAAACGGACAGGAGACAGCCTAACCGTTTGATCGTTCGGGCCGACGTGTGGTAGATTCTCAGATTAGGGGGCACTTTTGACCCAACTATACTTTTGAAAAATTGAAGTTGTCTTTTTGCATGAAACGTCGAGAAAACGTATTTTGAGCTATTTCCGAGCACCCAACTCGTCTGGACACTCAAAAATCCTATTTCCTCACTAATTTGGACAAATAGGCGATGGAGTTTACAATGTTGAATCTCTTCAACTTGGTCTGGACCAACCATGCGATGAATTATGTTCTTGACTAATACTACAGATGTTAAAGGTCCTCTGAGCCAATTATTTTACAGTGACATTTTATTTTTGCAAACGCAGGGAGACACGCGATACGGAGTTTACGTCCTATTTTCGGACTCTCTTGAAATGATTCAACATGCTTTATTTAGGCGTCATGTATCCCAAAGTATTTTCTGACTTTATTCAGAGTTCGTCATTGCTTGGCTAACCTAGGTCAGGTAAAAGATTGGGGTTGCGAATTCCCCAATGACCACAGTAGAGGGAAAATGTAAACTCCGTAGAGGTTCGTCAAATTTAGTGAGATCGACTTTGGCCATGCTTCACGAGCAGAGGAATGTCATTAGGATGACTTTTGGATTCCATATGATACTTTGGACTTAAGTTTCCAAAACGATAACGAATGACATTAGGTTGTCCTTACCCATACCCCCGGAATTCGAAAGAATTTGCAGGAACTGAGAAGATTGGTAGGCTATGGAGTTTACATTTTACCCCTTTCCAGAGCCGTGGTCACGCGACAGCGCACCAGATTCAATTTTTCAACGTGTCCAAGCAGAGGAAACACGTGCTCATCATGTTGTGAAAAATAATGTGTGCTTCGATGCAGTGAGTGGGAGCTGGAGAGCCAAAAGTGACGCCTAAACTGAGAATCTACCGTGTGTACGCCGACTTACCGTTCACAGAAAAACTTCAAATTTGATGGATAAACTGCTTTTTACACGTAGAATCACGTACGGTGACAAAAATTTTCGTATTGTATCGAAGCCGAGTCATAAAGATATACTATCTGTTTTCAAATTTGAGGTTTGGGCGCGGCGGACGGCCAAAGGCAAGGCATCCCGCAAACGCTGCTCCGGCAGGTCAAGCTGCCAAGCTTTGTCTAGTCCCCCCATAGTGGAACACAGTTGCCGGTGGAGCGCAGCGGAACTGCCACCGTGGTATGACGGAAGAACAGGCCAGCTTGTTTGTAGATACAACGTTTATCTACCCCCCCCCCCCAATCCCTATTTTTTTACAATGTAGTGTTGTGCTATATGATACACACTTGTTGATTCGAAACTTACTTTCGACCGCTGCCTCGTACCCTTGGGACTGACCCAAACAACGAAGGTGCGTGATAGGTCTACGATCTGGACCTCGCCCGTTGCGTTCCCTTTGCCTGGCGGATCCACGTGCATGGCAGCGACTGAACAAACCACACAAAAAAATAAAAAAATAAAAAAACCTACTCGACCATGTTTGAAATTGCAATGACTTTGTCGCAATATTCAGCCGTGATTTTTAATAGCGAAATAATTGAATTAACATGCCATATTTCAGAAAAAAAGAATGCGGTGCCATTTCGATAAGAATAGTGCATATTGCCCCTCCCCCTCCTGGCCGGCAGACAGGTCGACGCCCCTGCCTATCACCATTTTTTTCCTTCACTTCTAAACCTTTGCAATACAACATGATTGCATCATTCAGCAATGAAGTATGGTGGTGTAAGTGCAGCAGCTGTACTGACCGGTCAGGACCGTGTCGTGGCGAACGAGCACCCCGGGCGCCATGTCCGCGACGGAGCCGTTGAGCCCCCGCCTGTACACGGTCACCGACCACGGCAGCTGGCCAGCGACAGTGGAGTTCCCGGCCAGAGTGGGCAGCGCCATCGCTGTCTGGCCGCACTGGAAGCACGCAGAGACAGTTCATCATTCCTGTTGTGAATGATGGGGGCTGCTCAACAAATCTAAGAGGGGGCGTGCACTCGAAAAAGATGAACGGATTACTCTCTATTACGCGCTATTTAGCTATCACTAGACAGCTATTGCGTCCCCAAATCAGTTTTTCCGGCGATTTTGCGCCAAACTGATACACACTCTATTACTATTGCGTTGCGTATTACGTTTCCTTCTCCTCCCAGATTATAATTCGCGCTATTGTAACCACAACGTTTAACGAACTTCAGTGAGAAAGTGCAAGAGAAGTAAAGTAATCCACGCACTAAATGAATGGACCTGAGAGGTCGTGGTAAGCACATTTTAAAGACTCATTTTTTCATTCACAAATATTGAATAACTACTGTGACACATCTGAGGATTCGGGAATACGTGAAAGAGACAGTTATTCCGGGCCTAACCAATTATTAACAATGTTTTTTTTTTAACCGAAAGGCGACTTTTTTTTTTATTCGGGTGACCTAAAGAGATACCTTCTGCTACGGTAACCCTCATCCGCGTTATGTTTTCGCTGATGTTCTTCTTGACTTCCTGTTCATTTCCTGTTTGGACCTTCTCCGAAATATACCCTATTATTTCAGTACAGAAGTTCGCCAGTAGGTTCTGAAGCACGTGAGCACATTTTTTGCACTACTAAGAACGATAATTTCAGACGGTGCACATGTTTTTATGTGTTAGATCATCGTATTTCATATAAAATATTACGAGAGGCATTGCATTGCATTACAACCTTGATAGGCTCGTGGTGCTTGGTCCATCGGGGCGTCGTGTTAGGCGCCTCGGCCTCGAGTTTGTGGTGGATCCACTCCTTGACACCCGCCTCGTCCAGGTTCGTGACGACCCAGCTGTTTTCTGACGCGTGGTTCACGAACGCTGTGATGTGGTACGACACGATGCCGCTCAGAAACCACGAGCCTCCCTTCCGCACAAGGAACCCCGCGCCGCTTTTCACCGGCTCTGGAAAGGAATCAGGGCCAAAATCAGGAGGCGGTCGGTGTCAATGTGGCCGAGGTATTTCAGTTGTAGCATCCGTGAACAGGGTACTACGTGGATTCTGTGATGTTTGGTCATTTCCGGTTATTTAGATCCACGGGTCGAAAACAGCCTTCATTACACTTTTATGCCCCGATGCGCGGCACCAAGTGACACCCACGAGGAACCGGGTGACAAGTCACTGTAGAGGCAAGCAACGCCAAGAGTTGCCAACCTACACCCAAAAAATTGTGTTCTCCGATCCCGGAAAAATCAAGACCATTGCCATTGAATGTAGTAAAATGTTCTTGGTCCAAGTGCATGATTACTAGATTCAATGCAAATGCTCTTGATTATTCCGGGATCGAGAACACAATTTTCTGGGTGTACTACGGCTGCCAAATGTAGGCAAGCGCATTTGGGCGGATTGCCATTTCTGAGTGTCAAACTTTGGCTAGCCAACCTGCTTGCCAATTAGTGGCGGTCGATTGAAAGTGCTTGCCGACCATTGTCATGCAAAAAGGACGCTACTGTGAAATCGTAAACGCGAATAGCAACAGAAGCGGAAAGGCAATAAAAAACGCTTTGAATCATCAGTCATGTAGCCGACACTTTGGTTCAATCACCTTTTTAAGCACTAATCAAAACTCTCTCTCATCTCTTCCTATGAAGACAGAATGAAGTTCGGCGACCTCCAGAAAAACCGAAAAGTTTCACTAAAAATGTGTGCATGCATCCAGTGGGGAGTGCCTCTGAGCTTTGATTCTGAGGCAAACATACTTTCACTCGAGGCCGTTTTACCCACCATACCTTTCATTGGACCTGTGCAGAACATGCTCGGAGTCATGACGTCCGTCGTGAAGGCTGAGTTCTTGAAGGTGCAGTACATGCCCATCACGTCGACGTGCATCGAGCCCTGGACGTGAGACTGAAATCCGAGTAGGCTCATCTCCCAGGCATCCGTCTGCGAACAAAACACATTACAAATTTAGGATATGCATGTCCTTGGTAGGCGTACGCCAGACCACGTCGTGGTGTATGTAACTTGTAGCAGCAGAGAACAAGTCACGCCGCAGAAAAACTACGAAAGCGCGGGGCCCGGAGGGGCGAATCGTTCCGCACTGTAAGAATTTTTGACGAACATTTCGTCACTTCTAGGCAGAATGCTTAAGAACATGGTTTTCTATCTGATACAGTACAATTGTTGTATTTTTTTTGTGACGAGTTTTTCGCTACACCTTGTGTGATGAATAATTCTTGAACAAAATTTAAGAGTGCATTATTTGTAAAGTGACGAAGAATGTTTTTACAGTGCGGTGGGAGTCGCCTGAAAGGCGCATCCGGCGCGGGGAACTAGGTGGGGCTGTAAGGAAGGGGTCAAGTTCTTGGTTTTGTCATTGGTCTGACGTCAGTACCCCGGATCCTGTAGGGCCACGACAACAATGACTTCTTCTTAATCGTCGCCTTTCCCCGCCAAGTCAGAAAGGTGAGTTGAAAACAATGTAAACCAGCGCTTGAATGTGTGTTTAGAAATTCAGTAAATAAATAGTACTAGCGTGTACTCGAGTATTTTTCGTCCTTAATTCATCGCAAGTTTGGATAGTGAGAGAAGCGTGTGCCGTGTATGTTGGCGTAGTTGACTGTTTACAAACCGAACCGATCGGCCGCTTGTAATGTGAAATGTTGCATTTTGTGGACAGTGGTGTTAGCGTTATAGTCGCACTCTCCGCAGACCAAGCCGCAATTAGCTAAAGAAGAGAGACGAGTTGACGACATCATAGCAAAGGTTTTAATAATAGCGTCAAAGCAAACTGTCAAGGTAGGTTAGCAAGCAACCGTACACTATTTGCAAATGAAATTAAGGAATTATGAAGGAAAATAATACCGATGACGATACTTTTCCATGATAATAAATAAAATCTCATTTTCAGATCTAGATGATGTAGAAGTCACCAAACTCAGTCTTAAAACTTCACAGTACACCAAGGCAGATTATTTAAGAGCTCCAAACCTCTGGAAAAAGCAATTACAACTATGTTTACCATATAATGGAAAGTTAATGTTACTATTAAACAAAAGCTAAAAGAAAGTGACTTTATTGTGTTTAATGTAGTATTTATATTTAAATACTTATTAGATAGTGAAACTGAATATTGATGTAGCATAAATATAGGATAGAATGCCCAAGACAACATGAAATTAGCTCTTTGCTTTTAAAGAGAAAGTCAAATTAGTAAAACATGCTTTATTTTTCTCAATTTAAAATTTCAAGAGCCTATGAAAAATGAAGAACAGATGAAGCTGAAAACTGTTACTTTCTTTTACACCCGATACCAGGACACCCGTTGCAACTACGCACTTTTTAGCGTTTGCTGCAGCACGAACTCCTCTTTCCTTCTTGTCCTGTTAAATTGACAAGTCATTGTTGAGAATAAAAGTGGGCGGCAACACAGCCGATGATTCACAGAAACAGTCTGTAGGGCGAATAACACCTGTGGTGTACACAAGGTTTAAAATGTCAGTTTTGTACCGTTGACCACGAATCTAGTGTTCTTTATTTAACTCTCCTTCCTTACAAGCCTGCGACGACGTGACGAATCCGCTTAAGCTTTAACATTCATTACCTTGAGAAGGTCTTGAACAGCAACCGAAGCAATTTATACCAAAAGGATGTTCTCAGCATTGTGGATGGCACACAGTTCAAATTGATGAACAGCACAAGTTTTGAACAATTTTGATATCGATTTAAGAAAAAAATCTTGTCATGCAGAACTCTTTTCAACTTATTAGTGTCTCCTTCAGAAATTGATGTCAGCATTTTGCAAACTGTTTCGGAGGGCAATGGATTCGTGCTTCCTTTAGATGATGCTGTCAGAGTGTGGTGCAGGTGGAGAGGGAACTGGGCCTCTGTTTGCAAAATTTAACACTGGGCAAGTCACCGCTCTCCATCACCTTCATTGCTAGATTGCAAGTTGCTATCTTCTTCTTCAATAAATCGTATTTCCTCTTCTTCTTCATTATATTTGGTGTCCTGAATGGACCCAGTTTCCCGCAGACAAGAGGACTCAGCGTATTCCATGGCGTTAATCATCTCCTCCAAGACAAAAAAAAGTTGAGTCCTTCGTCATCCTTACAGTTTTTCTCCTTCAACTCGGTGGTGACATTTTTGACGAACGACCTGAGAAACGCCGAAGGAATTTCCTCAACCGCTGAATTTATGCGGTGTCTATCGGTTTTCTTGGCAATACTGATTTACATGGCCAACGGGGAAGTACTCCTCGCGACCTTCAGTGAAGATATACTCCTTTTCCCCCTGCAGGTCAGTCCAGGTTTCTTCATAGCAGGTGGATGTCCAGTTCCCGACAAAAGCTCGATAGAAGCGTGAGCAATGCAATAATGTAAAATAAATAAGGTACTTCAGGCAGCCGAAGACCGACATCGCCTAGAAACAGCGATGCGAATGGATGTGCAGAGGTTGAGAACCTACGACCACACGGGCCCTGGTGTGTGTGTGTGTGTGTGTGTGTGTGTGTGTGTGTGCGCGCGTGTGTGCCCGTACGCCGGACACACATACATACACACCCTCACGGGCACGAGCACCCTCGGTCGAAACGCCTCTGCTTAGGAGGCCGTGGATGAAAACATTATTATTACACACATCCTAAACATTTTTAACTCATCCCCATCCCAATATACCCAAAGAAAGAGTCTCCTCTAGAACGTTAAGCATTCTCCATGCCTGTCTTTTTACTGAGTTAACTCGTTTACAACCTCCGGATGGCTCAATGCATGGGCAGGCGTGAACCCAGGACAACATATAACTTGTCAAACGAAGATGTAACCGAGTTATTCCGCCTCAATGGGCTTTGTTGTTAGTTGTATCTGTATTGCACCGGGTGTGTGTGCTGATGCAAACAATTCACTCAGTTACGGCCTTTACATTTAGCTGTACATTCGCAATCGTACGCGCAACCAGGCAAGGAACTCGGCGAACGTAGGTGTAACCAAATTTTCCGACCTGAAAGTGCTAGTAAGTTAGTTGAATTACCATGTGTTCCATGCCGTGTGACTCAACGTGTGCCGTTTGGCCGGCTGAAATGTAATTGAAACAAGGCAGTGTGGTTCTATTGCCGTCTGAGGTCTGATAACTATGTGACGACTGCGTTTTCCAAGTTCCTAACCCGGGAGTGCCCGGCCACGGCTGCAGAGCTGCAGCTGCATACGAACGATTCAACCGAGTAAAATGGTTGCGACTGCGCAACTCAGTGCATTACGATTGCCACCCTGCTCTCCCGCTACCGCTCGGTTAGTGCGAGGTTTCTAAACCGCCGAAAAACGCCGGCCATTTCATTGCCTTATTTCAACCGTTTACACCGTTTCGTTTCGAGGTCTTGCGCGCTTTTAACTGGGAGTGTACGGCATAAGAACCCCCTGCCTTCCTAAACCCATTTTTAAAGCAATGATTCTTCCCGCTTAGTATGAGAAAAACAGTGTGGTCGTGGGTTGCGTTGCGTAGGCCGTTTAACCTCCACCTCTGCATATCCATTCGCATCGCTGTCTCTAGGAAATGCCGGTCTCCCGCTTCCCGAACTATCTAGTATACTGAATATTTTATTGCCTCCCCCCTGCCGCCAATACCGACTGAACTGAGGTTTTGCGCTCATTTATTGATATTTGAAGTGTCTGTAAGATGGTCACGTTGCCCATTCCATCGTTTCGTGTGGCTGGAAATGTAAGAATGTTGTGAGGAATACTGCGGCAGTACGACATCCAACTGGGTACTGACGTCAGAGCCCCAGGTATCTAGGCAACCCTCTTAAGCCAGAAACGGGGCTTTTTAAACACGGTTATTCACCCCTGCTCGGCGCATCCTACGGAATGTGACTTCGCGAGACATGTTGTCTGTAGCGAAATCATACATACTACCTTGTAATTTATAAATGAATAATGAAACCAATATATACACAGTCATGACTCTGCCAGCAATGATGTGGTGTCGAAGATTCGTTTTGACTGTACCTACCAGGCCCACTTGGTATCGCTTGAGCCTGGGCAGCTCCTCCTGGTCCAGGCAGGCGACAGCAACCTCGTTGTCCGTGAACGGTGTCTTGAGCCGCAGCAGCGCCACATCGAAGGCAGGAGTCGCGCCTACCTGGTCCAGAGGGCCGCGGCCCCTCTCGCGAGCATGGACAGCGAGCACCTGCAACAGTAGCAGCATGCTAACACCGGGTGACTACCACCGACACAATTTGTGTCGAATTTTATTTTACTTCAAGTTAAAGTGAACAGTCTCAGAAACTTTTATAGTAGTATTGTTTAGTGCTTAAATGAAGTGCAATAAAACGTTAACTGAATGTCATTGTATGGGTTTCAGCACGGGTTGGCCACTTGGTTTTAGCGTTTGGTCAGTCACGACGTACCGCACGAAGTCTCGTACTTCCCTTCTCACCTCCGCCATGCGCCGCCTGCCGGAGCTGCTGACCCAGACCACGCGAACCTGGTCGGGATCCACTGTTTGGACGGTGCCGGTGTCGTTCGGGACGAACTGCGGGGTAGTCAGTAAGCTGGCGTCTGCAGAAAGAGAACACCGCCGAAACACCCAAGATTTAAACAATTGTACATAACTGTGGAAAAGTTTGTCCTCAATAGTCAATCCCGTTGCGACTGCTGACGTCGCCTGAAACGGAAGGAACATGAAAGGAATGATATGCGCTGACCTCTTCAGCGCATGCGCAGCGCATTTGTTTCTTGAAAGATGGCGTCTGCGCATGCGCAGTGGTGACTGAGGCGAGCAAGTGCTTGTTATTGCCTGGCAGCGGCATATAAGGCTAAACACCAGGCAATAACATAAAGGGTACCTATATAGGTACTCTCAAAGAAGTTCAGATCCACTGAACGCATTGTCACAAAACAAGGTGTGGAGCTCAGAACTCACAGGCTCAGGGTTCGAATCTGGCTCCGAGTGGCAATATTTTTCTTTGGAAGATGACCTGTATCGTAGTCGAACCCAAATAGCACTCGTTAGGAGTTCAATGCACTAAAAATGTCAAGTAAATAATGATTTCAAATGCGTCGAGAGCATGGTCTCGGTTTTTGGCTCTCGGTGGAGCTCGTGTGCTCGAACCGAGAGAAATCGATTTGATTCAATAATATGGATCTCGCATCAAGATCAAAATGTCCTCGGCGCATTTGAGAGCAAAATTTGCTCCCGTGGAAAACATTGTTCCTGTTCCGAGAACGGGATTTTCTGGGTGTGTTATTACTGGACTAAAGTTTCGAATCTTCTGCAAATTAGTTGCAACAATCTACACACTCAGTGTACACTTTTGAGCAGAGTTGTGGACTCCTCGAACCCACTCTTACATACTTGGTAAATGAATCATCTACCGGTACCTCAAGGAGCGCAAAATGTCAAATCTGCTGAGATTCGAACCTGCAGTCGCGCTATGGAAACGTAGCTCTCTGAACAGTACGCAACGTGCCACGGTGACAGTGCATTCGGGCGCCTGCGTACGATACCAAATGGAACGGAACTCGAATCCCGACACGGGAACTTTTTTTTCTGAACGTTAATTTGATTTCTTATTTATTGTGCGGACGCTTCGGCCGCCCGACCGTGTCCGAGCTCCGGAGCACGCGAGCCCGTCTCCCCTTGCACGAGCCGGCACACCATGGCCCCCGCTTCGAGGACTACCCTGAGCTGTCCAGCTGGGGCTGGGGCACCCTCCTGTTTCCCGCAGAGGGGGGGAAGTGTTGCGTAGCTGACTTCTCCCTAACCCCCCCCCCCCCTCCCCTTCCTTCCTTCCTTCCCCCATCCTCCCACGCACCGGGCCGTGCCTGCCGAGCCCAGCCGAGGAGCCGGGTGGACCCGAGCCCAGCCGAGCGGCCCTTCATTGTTTGCCCGACCGGGCCTAGGCGACAAAGGGAGACTCGTAGCAGTTCGAGTCTAGCGCTGGACTGTTCTACATCTTTTCCGATTAAACCCGTTCCCAACTTTCCTGTATAGCGTCTACATCAGGCGTTAAATTCGAGTCACTTAAAATGTTAAACACCAGGCCGGGATTCGAACGCGCTATGCAGTAGACTGACCAACTTGTGGCAACCATAGTGGCTGTGCCCCTACTCCGTAAATGGTTCGGGTAGCTCAGTGGATAGCATGATTGACTCTCAGCTCGGAGTCACGGGATCGTCTCCCGCACTCCCCGTTCTCGGGAGAAATAGAATGTTGATCGCAATATTCTTTAAACAAGAGCACAGGTCAAGAACAGAGATCAAGTACCGTGCTGGCATTGCCACAAGAACCGATCTTTCTGGGTGCAGTAGTACGTTAGGCTTTGGCAGTCTGCATCGACCTAAAAGCCTTCGATACAGCGAACCACAGGATCTTAATGCAATAGCACAAGCGTTTGGTGTGTGAGCACACCGCCTCCGCTGGTTAAAGGTGATCGAATCTGTACAGTCGGCTCCTGAAGAGCGTCCTCTTGTGTCCTGCGCTGCACTCTGCACCACTGACCTGTCAGTACGATGTCGCTGCGCACCAGCACGCCCGAGTTGAGCTCCTCCTTGCCGACGACGTAGATGGCCACGCTCCACGGCAGCGGCCCGGTCAGCGTCTGGCTGTCGGACAGCCTGAACAGGGGCAGCTTGGTCTCGCCGCACTGAAGGCACCGCGTCAAAGGGTTAGCCCAGGTTTAGGAAAATGATGTATTGCTGGGGGTGAAAGGTCTGTCACTAAATAGGGGGTACGGCCCCTAATCGCAATTTACGAAAGTACTCGTCATGAAAACAGGTAACAAACAGTGAAAGCTTGACATTGCGTTCTTGTTATTCCGTCTTACCGGGGTGGGTGGGGTTGGAGGTTTCTTTGGAGACGGCTCCGTGAAATTTGGTGTTTCTGCAAATACCAATCAGTACATCAGATTGATTACAGCATGAGACTCCAGGACAACCCAGACAGGTAACTGTATGCCATAACGTCTCGCACTGTACGCCACGCGGCTTGGCGAGTGTTTTGCCCTGAGCGCCAGCGATCACACAAAGTCCTAGGTACTATAATTTGCCAGGGTTCCGCACACAAACTCACAGCGCGTCGCCTATGCACATGCTTATGCACATTTTGAGCATAGTATACATTCCATTCATGCATAATAACACACAAATATGCACTAAAAGTGTGCATAAGATCTGTATGCTTAACTTTGTATCCAGCTTTATATGAGAAGTCAACAAAGAACAATCCGTTCATGCATCGCGATCGTGCATCTTATTCTAGTTTAAGCGGACCTTTCTGTACTATAGCCATTTTGACAATAGTGAGACGCTATGGTTCAAATCCCTCAGCGGGACTTAGCCTGGCCATGTAAAAGCTAACGCTATTAAAAATCACTCTTAATCAACGGACATCGGGACATCCGTCAATGGACCGAGGGGGTTTTCACTTGCGTAATACCCTGTACACCTGATCAAGGTATTACGCGTAATGTAATAGCGAAAAATAACAAAATAAGCTCTAAAACGGTAAAATATAGGGCGCAATACATCTTTAATACTAGTATAGTACCGGCGTAATACCGCGTAATACTCTGTACACGAAAATTCCAAGTGAAAACCCCCTCGCAATGGACATCCGTACATAAGCGAAGAATCGTGTCAGGACTGGAACGTTGAACGTTTGAACGGAACGGTCCCTTAACGCCACGGCGAGGTGTTTCGCCTCACCTGCGGCGGTCTCGTTGGCAAGCCCCACGTGCGCCTTGTCATCCAGCCACTCCCGGATGCGCGGGGTGTCCAGGTTGTAGAAGACGCGCAGGGTGCCGTTGGTGGAGCTGACCCAGTCCATGGCGCGCAGGCCGCGCACGACCCACTTGCCCTCGGCGGATATCACCGAGTAGGCCGCGCCCAGCACAGTCCCTTCTGGAATTAAAGTGGCTCACAAAACTTACAACATTATAAACTGTAAAATATTTCGAGGCGGATTTACGTAACAAACCTTGGAGCACCATGTGCCGAGTAAAGTTATATAATGTTATATGTCCTAGTTACTTTACAGACACCATGTGTTGTGCTATTACAGAGTTATGTAAAATTATAGGCTGTGTGTGTTGAAGTAGTGCAGAAGTTCTGTGAAATCACAGACTGTATATGTGATAAGGTAGTAGTTCCAAGGGTATATAATGTAATACGGATAGTAAATGGATGTAATTTTACAGAATTCCGTAATGATTATTAGAACCTGGACATGTTGTCTACAGTTGCTATGGTACCTTCAAATGTTATGCTTTGCTTTGAGTCATCGACTTTCCAGTAGTAAATCTTCCCACGTCCAATTCCTACACCTCAGAATACACGACGGCAGCGGCAGCCACTAATTCCATATGGGGACGTTCATAAACTTCGTGACCGATTTGTGGAGAGGGGGGGGGGGTTCGAAAAAGTCACGCCAGGTCACGAGGGGGGGGGGGGGAGCGAGAGTTACGTGACTCCGCCCGGACGGTGTCGCGTTGCGCCGCGTGGCTGCCGGCCGGCTTGCAGGGCAGCGCGCCGGCGTCGCTGCCTGACTGATCGGAGTTGCGGCGCTTAGGCCCTCTGTGGGGACTCTCAGCCAGCTAAGGGCTGCTGTCATCGAGAACATCGCTAAGTGGTGCATCCCGGTCTTCGAGGAAGTGTGATATGACGACGTTCTGACTCTTCAATATCTAAATTGTTGTTATTTGTTGTTTTAATAAATTCGTTTAGTATTTGACTCTTACTCAAACCCGCGCTTTCTTACTCCAATAAAAACTAACTTTACACGGAAAAAATACTACTAATATCCTGTTTAAATGCACTTTTGTGCCATTACATAGCGAAAAATGCAATTGAAGGTTTTGGTCACGTAGCGGGAAGGAGGGGGGGAGGGTCTGAGGCCTGGTCACGACCCGTCACGAGAGGGGGCGGGGGTGGGGGGGAGGGGTCAAAAAGTGGCCTAAAACCGGTCAGGTAGTCAATGAACATGGCTTGAACACACCCGCGCCGCCGCCCGCCCCATGCCCGGCAGGGGTATAGTCTGTGCAGCCAGGTCCGTTACGCTAGCACCACCCAGTTGAGCATTTTTGTGCAGCAAATTCTAAAAATTGGCCAGGATTTAGTGCTTAATTAGAGCGACCACCCGGTCAATTTTTACAATTTGTGCTCAATATTTGAAAAAGTTAGTTCGGTTTTAAAGTTCCCAGCCTGGGAGCAACCCGCACAACGTATTATAACGACAAAAATAGACTTTTCTGCCCAGAATAATGCGTGCTGTTCGAAAATCAGCATGCTAGAATTAGTGCTCAGCTCCTTCATGCCCAAAGTTCAAATTTACGAATACAACTTGTGGGAGCCCGCACTACCCACAACGCCTTAGAACGCCAAGAATGGGTACACCCAGAAAATTGTGTTCTCGATCCCGGAAAAATCAAGAGCATTTTCATTGAATCTAGTAATCATGCACTTGGACCAAGAACATTTTACTAGATTTAATACCAATGGTCTTGATTTTTCCGGGATCGAGAACACAATTTTTTGGGTGTATTTCTAACCACTTAGATAAGTGCTCTCCGAAAATCACCTCGCCAGAATTCGTGCTTGACTCCTTCATGCCCAAATTCAAGGTTCGAATTCACGAATTCGACTAGTGACGACTTCCTGACGACCAGGCGCGGATACAAGGGGGGGGCAAAAGGGGTTTTGCACCCCCCCCCCCCCCCCCCCCCCCCCCAAGATGCTACAAGGCGCCCGAAGGGCGCCTGAAATTTAGGCAACCCGCCGAACTTTTCGCCTGTAAATAGGCAAAAAGTGGTACATTGCCCAGGCTGAATTCGTGAATTTGAACTCTGCGGGGTAATAGCACTACTTAAGCACTAAATCCTGGCCAATTTATAGAATTTGTGCTGAACTGGGTGGTGCAGCCCGGGTTGAGTGAGACACCGGCGTCAAAGGTTTTGGAGACAAAGCGATTCTTTGTGTAAACTATTAGGGACGGTCATCACGGTCTATCAGAAGGGTTTAGTGCCCAGTAAGGGCTGCCGAGATGGCCGGAAGATGGGAACCCTTACTTTCATACACATTAACTATAGGGGAAGGTCGCCGTATGAGTCCTCTTCGGTTTCCGGCATCCCTTTTTTATTGCCCTGTCCCTTGCGGGCGAGCATTCCAACACTCATTATCACGCCTACAATGAATTCGGATTGGCCAGCGCTCGCCGGTGGCTATTCGGAGGGCCTACGGACGGCTGCCATGGCCAGCTCGCGCACTCGCCCGTAGCCCACCAGTAGGCCTCGCGCTGGCTCATCCGTGTTGGCTTTACGGCGGCCTTAACGTGCGGGAAGGCTCACAATCAGCGACGGGCGAGCGGTGCGCGAGTGAACGATTTTTGACTGTGAGTAAATTTTACACGCTTCTTTCCGTCAAATGCAGCGTTACGTGTGACTTTTCAGACACCTGTGATATTACATGAATAGCAATTTTCCATGAAAAGTATGTAGATTTCCACTTGCCTGTAAATTTGCGTCGTCGTGTATGTTAAATAATGTATATTTGTAAAAACCCAATTACTTTTCACAGCGAGGAGTTAAAAGGGGTCAAACGAAACATATTTTTGAGGTCGATGCACGCAACACTGCAGAGACACAGGAGCAATTGCATTTAATCAGTTGTCTCAAAAGTCTAAAAATACGAATATTCTAAGTAGACCTAACTGGGTTCAACACTGTTTTACGCCTCCCCATGCCAAATGTGAAAAGACCTACCTGCAGACGAGTCAGCACCGCAAAATTCGTTGTTGAGAAAGTCCGCATCGGGCAATTTCGCAAGAGCACCAGGAACCCTTACATCTTGACAAAAATAATAGGTTTAAACAAAAGTGTTGCCTTGTGCATAGAGATAGAAAATACGGCAGAGAATTTTTCGAAATCTTGTTAGGTTAGGGCGTTATTATTCCTCATGTCTCCAAATACTGTTCCTCCTAAACTACATACGAACGAGAGTACTCACATTCAGCCAACGCACAAACACCAATCATCTGAAATAGCACGGGCCTCAAACTCCGTTGGGTCGAATAGGCGTCTTCCCAAACTTCCACCTGCAATCCAGAAAAGGCTGTTCGAAACCGGTGCGATTTCCCAGCATCAACCAACGTACAAGCCAAGTTTGGGATTGTTCGGGTGATTGTCTTCGTATACAACTTTCTTGTTTACACACTAAATTTTGCAACTGTTTGGAACACCACATTTTGTAGTTCCGCTCAAAAATGTACGTTCTTACGCACAAAAGTTTGCATATTCTTGCGTATTATTAAATTTGTTCATAGGGTGTTATTGTGTATGTTTCTGCAACGTTCATCAAAACTTTTTCCAAATTGGAAGTGGTTCAAAATCACAACGGAAATCCATGCTCGACGGGTCTTCGATCTTCTCAACATCGAAACGACGTCGAATCAAGAATCAAATTGTGACAGTATCATTTTCACTCGTGCCGAACTGGGAAAACCATTTTAAAATTGATTGTTTGGAAATGGTAGATGAGCTACTTGCACAGAAAAAACGAAGTCTCCGAAACAGGGCGTCTGATGCTCCGAATTGAAGTGAGAATAAATAAGATCGTTTCGCGTTCCTATTTGGAGCAGCTCCGTAGCGACGTCTCTTTTCTGACTACTACGCGCTCCAAAACGGAGCGTTCGAAAACCCCGGCGGATCCCGGCTGCTCGGTCGTCGGCTGGGCTGTCCAGCTCTACAAAACCGTCCAAAACGGAGCGTTAAAATCCCGGTCAGTGGCAGGAGGTAGTCAGGCAATACCATGGGCTGCAGTCGGAAGTTAGAACCGAGTGAAGTCGGACTCTACTGGCGAACGGTATTTCAGTGGCATTACGACGGCTGCGTGTTGTAGAGTAGGTCGTACAGAATACCCCCTGACTAACTCCGGTCACTGACCGGGATAAATACGATCAGTCTTGAAGTACCCATCCAGTACCCAAAATAGAGATGTCGCTACGGAGCGCGAAACGCTCTAATTTATACCCACTCCAATTTGGAGCAACACACGCTCCGTTTCGGAGACTTTGTTCTTTCTATGCGCCGCGAATTCACAATTTTATTCTTAACATTGCTTTTCGTTACCTGCCAGCCCCTCCAGTCGCAACTGCGCTTTCCCCGAGTGATCTGCTACTAACGAGTACTTACTCTTCTTGAGTAAAACGCCGTTGCGGCTGAATGTAACCCAGATGGGGGGATTCTTTGAATAAGGAATCAAGGTTTGTGGGAGTAGTTAGTTGGTGACCACCAAGCACTTACTTCTTTTGCGGTATCCACTGAGGTGTTTCACAGAAGGGGGCCAAGACAATTTTATTTTCAACATTGCTTTTCGTTACCTACCAGCCCCTCCGTCTGCGCGTTGAGCGGCGCCTCGACGGTTCCCACGTTCGGCAAGCACACGGGCATGAGCGTGACAGCCGTCTTGAGCTCAAGCAGGGCTAGGTCGTAGTGCAGGTCCTGCATCACCCAGTGTCGCTTGGCGGGGCCCCCGCAGCCCGGGCAGCGCTCCCGGATATGGATGCGCCGAACCTGCACGTCCCAACCGATTGTGCGATATTAAAGTTTTTCTTGGAATCGATTTGGTTTTGGTTTTTAAGGCGATGCCGTATTGCAATAAAAAAAAATGCTTGAATTAAAGCAAAATGTACGTTGAGGATTCTTGGTGCAGTTTCTTAAATGAAGCATCTGATGCTTGTTCCAAGCATAATGAAGCTTGATTCTAGAAAAACAATACTTGAGTCAAGCATATCATTCTTGGATCAAGCATAAGTACAGGGTGTTTTTTTTCGTATGTGCCATGCTTCTGGAGCGTATAGGGGGCACCTAGAGGAGTATTTTGATATAGGACACTTGGGGTCGGAACTCAAAATTGCGACCGCTGCAACAAAAATTCAATTTACGGAGGAAGCGCCAGCAAGTAGGCAACCCGCCCGGTCGGCGGGCACCGAGCGGAACATTAGAACAAAAACACCCTGTATGCTTGGAACAAGCATAATTTTTCTTCGCGGAGCATTTGCGGTATAAGCGTAAATATTGCTGTGGATCGAGCATTTTATGCTGATTTTATAGAAACGCTTTTTTAGAGTGTGTCTTCAATTTAAATTTCGAATTTAAACGTAGAATCAGTTTCACACCGACGTCAAAATTGGAGTCGGTGTTTAATCGACAGTTAAATCAAGAACAGAAAAAGTCGATACTGAAGAATAATATCACATCGTATTTATTCCTTTCATATAACAAGTAACTTCGCGAAGAAATAAGGGATGAAGAAACGTCACCTCAACGGAGAACGGGCCTCTGCTGTCGGCGGAGAGGTACTTGACGATGACGTCACTCGCTGGTACAGTTTCTCCTGTCTCGGCACTCGTGAACAAGTCCAAAGCGGCTGAAATTAAAGAGTCTTTCTCTGAAGGCGAGACTTAACTAAAGATCTCAGGGGAAATATAAAGACATTTTGTTCACAAACTAATTTGAAAATGTGCTGCGAACTTTCATCGTGGGATCACCGCGTTATAGACCGACCAAGGGGTAAGTTGGGGAAGAGCGCTCCACGATGCCTGAAAGTAAAAGTCACTGTCAAAAAAGTCGTTCGAAAACGACACTGTTTGCTACAACTTTGTCGCCTGAAACAAATATGACTGTTTTCATTTGAAATGACTGTTGCTGTTTGAATTACAGAATAAAAAGTAACAACTAACCGTTTGAAAACGACTGTTGTAGAAAAAAATGCACGCATATTTGTTGGTATTGACAACAACTTTTTATTTTTACAAGCTCCAGAGGTGTGTACGTATTTTCTCCCCCTGTGCTTTTCTTCCCCAACTTACCTCTAGATATTTCTTGTCACACTAAAGGGTTAGGCCTTGCGAAGGGTTTATACGTGCAATGGAGTTTGAGAGGCCTAACTAAAACGTGGAGTGAGGAGAAAAAATGTAAATCCCCATTTAAATAGGAAGCAGATGATACCAACTCCAAATGTCTTCCAGTTTACGCCCCTCAGGACTTATCTTTTGTTGCGTTTTTAGTTAGTTTGTTTGCATCATAAGGCAAATTCATCGGAAAGTTTATTTTCGGTTTCGGTTTTCGAGGCCGATCCGAACAGAGGCCCTTGGCCAGGGGAGCGCAGGCGAGCCCAGCCGAGTGCAGGCTGTTGCGGGGCAAAGCCGGGTAGCTTGCAGATTCAAGCTAGCGCTCCCCGCCATCCCGATCAGCGGCCGAACCGCGGCCCGAAAGCGCGAATGTGGAAGGGGGGAGCGCTTCGGGCCCGGCGGCGCGAAAGCCCGGCGGCCGGCGGCCTCTTCTAGACAACAATGCAACCTGAGCAGTGCGCGACGCGGCTCGCGGCCCGCGGCCTCACGGGTCCCCCCTGGTGCCAGCCCGCCTTATATTATTAGTTCGCCGCACTCGCTACGCCTTTTCGACTTATCGGGAGTAAAAGCTAGCTGACACCTCTTTCTTCCATATTATTTAGTTTAGCTATGCTATGCTGGTACTATTTAAAGAGGTATCATCTGCTAAAAAGGGTCTGAAGTGCGTTGTACTGATGTGTGGAAACTCACTAGTGAGCACCATGGCGGGCCGCACCAGCACACCGGCGCGCACCTCCCACACCGGCTTGCCGCGGTTCAGGTGCACCTGCACGTTCCACTCCATGTGATTGCGGGACGGCCTGAAGATGTAGTCGTCCTCGCCCTGCGTCTCATCCTGGGACCGGAAGACGCCACACTGCCAACAGGAGCCTCGTTACGGGTCTCCAATCGCTCACATTCACATTTTTGACACGTCCCAACCTTTTCGCCGCATCGCGGCAGAGCGATTCCGTTTTTGAAGCGTGATCGAGCGAGATTTTAGAGCTGACTTAGAAGATTCGGAAAAACAGCAAAACTGCGCCAAACTCCGGTCCGGGAAGCAGGAGCTGGCTGCTGGCTGGTGTCACCGACACCGACATCGGCCCTCCTTGGCCCTTGGGGAGGTGGTCACCCTACCCACCCACACTTTGGACTAATAAGCGTGACCATCTCGGCTTACCTCCTCCTCCCCCATGCCCAAACAGAATCGCTCTGCCGCGATGCGGTGAAAAGGTTGAGATGTGTTTTAAATGTGAAAAATTCGAAGTCAAAGGTTGCTCTCTACCGGGTTTTAAAGGACGGATCGCGCATAATCCGTCCCATTGTAATGTTTATTGGTCTCCGTTACTCTGGCAGACGGCGCGCAGTTTCTAGCGGTGGGACGTTTTCCCCACAGCTCGCACCGCCTACCGCCTCACCCAGCCACGTGCGAGAGAGAAGGTATAGCCTGACTCATGCCTACACGCAGAAAATACCGTTTTCAGAACAGGAACAAAGTTTTCAATTAGAGAACATTTTGCTCTCAAATACGTTGAGGACATTGTGATCTTAATGCGAGATCCATATTCTTGAATCGCATCGATTTATCTCGGTTCGAGCACAAAAACTACTAGGGTGTGACAGCTCCGCCGAAACCAAGAAACCGAGACTATGTTCTCGACGCATTTAAAATCATAATTTACTTGAAATTTGGAGTGCATTGAACTCCTATTAAGTGCTATATGGGTTCGACTACGATACAGGTCACCTTCCTCAAAGAAAAATATTGCCGCCCTGATCCAGATTCGAACCCTGAACCTGCGATTTCTGAGTCTCACACTCTGACCAGAACATGGCAACGCCAACAAGATGCGGTTGTAAGTAGATAAGAACATAGGCCGAGGGGGACAATTTTTTTTTCTGTACTTGGATCAAGAACGTTTTTTTTTTAGTGTAGAACTTAAAACAGGCCCTTCTGTCGGCAAACAAATACTCACGTTCTAGTTAACCTAGAAACAAGCTTTATATGTCTTACTTTGTTGAACAAAGATTGAGGTATGTTGTGAATATAAATTCAATTTGGTAAGTACTCGTCATCCATGTGATAAACTGCTCTATTATCTGTTCATTGTCATGTGATTCCAAAAATTTTCAAGAAATTGCAAACATTAAAAAACTATTTCAAAACACAGTCAGAGTAAAGTACTATAATACTGCAGTTTCCTCCCGGTATTTATTCCAAATCTTGAGATTTGTATGCCGAAAGAGGGCATGTTTCTAAATTATCGAAGTAAGGTACTAAAAAAGAGCGATTGGAGACCCTTAAGCACTACACTTTTCTCTGCACACTGTAAATGAAAGAGTAATGATCATCATTCAAGGCAAAATCATCATTTTTTAAGGTCACTAACATGTGCTAATATACCGACGTATCGACACGACAGGTGTTGATCATCATATTAAACGAATGTTAAACCTTTATCATAGCTTAACTTATTTTTCATTCACAGTGAATTCGCGATATCGGAAACGTTTTGAGTTGCAGACCCTTGAGAGCTGCAATATTTCGGAATTCTTCTCTTTTTTTAATTTTTGAAGGAAACGCATCTGATTTTTTGATCGATTCACCACTTCTCAGTACTCAGTGCACACACTGCAGTAGTTCAGGCATTCCCAGGGCAGAATTAAAATACTCGTGGGCAAAATACTGTGTCTCAGACATTTAGACCGAATCCATCAGCTACCTCAGAGGCTGATGAGGGCCGGCCTCCCACACAGTTCTTCGGACCGCTTTCTTCTGGTAGCTCGGAGTGCACTGTGAGGGTCGAAAAGGAGAACGATCATTATTATGCAAAACAGTCCGCTCTGCTAAAATAAAGGCGTAACATTACGCCCGCTTGCGCCCATCTTGCTGCACCACAATCCTGCCTCGGAACGCTTCAAGCCGGCATGCTTTACAAGGGATCAGTGCACGAAACATCACGTTGCAACCTAATCGGTGCACCCTTCAAGTCATGGGACAAAACTCTTGTCTCAAAAATATTGCAATTTTAAGCCAAACAAGGTGAAAATCCGCGGTGCTTGGGCTAAAATCGTAACAATTTACGGGCCAAAATTCCTCCCACCCCACGACATTAGCAAGTGACATACATTACAAAAGTTGTTAAAAAGCATTGCAATGAGTCCGCTTCGTGGCTATTGCACATGCGGTGTGTTACGTAAGAAATGACAGGTGAAGAACCACTTAATGCTTCGCATTCTGTTTTCGAAGTTTTTACATTTCTTCCCGAATAAAATAGCATCTACTATTAATTCCGAAGGTGGTTCCGTGCGTTGGTGGGCCAAGACAGAAAGGGAACGGATCTTCTTTAAGATTGACTCTGACCGTTAGACAGGAGAGAATTGAATGCCATTTTGAGTCGTGCAACGTATATGCCCGAAAAGTCATGTTTTCGGCCTCTGTGCTTCCTCATTTAATGTTCGGAAAACACATGTAACTTCAATGATCTGTCAAAAACGGGTTTTCTTATCCAAGTCGGTAAATTTTGTTCATATAACACAAATAGTGTTTCCTAAGGATTTTCGCCCCTTATTCATGTTTTTCAGGATCAAAATATTTTTTTACGGATTTAACGGTTTCATTGCCAAGATAATCAGCTCATAAGAAAGCAGCAGCAATAGAACTTTAATACGCACTTTGTTCACTTACACTGCCGTCTTAAAAAGAGTTGTTGAAAAGAGATAACGGTAAAAACAAATTTCACAAAATAGTTTCAAAAGGCGGTAAAAAGACCCTTTATTCCTACTTCCTGCGGACACCATTTCTGACAGTAAGCATTTGTTATAACGGCAGGAAAATACTTTCGTACTTACCAATTTTTATCTTCTTGAGCTCTTCCCTCAGCCACCTTTTTAGAGTGTCGTCACGAAAGTCTGAGGCCAAGACTACAGTCCTGTCGCGGAAGCGGGCGTACCCACTGTACAGCCCCTGCAAGAACCACTGGCTCCCCGAGGACAGCAGGTACCCGCCGCCTCGCACGGTCGGGTCTAGATGTTGCAGCGAGGCAGGCGAAAGTTCAGAGAAGCACTCACACATTCCAACAACGGCCGCCTCATCGAATCGCTCGCGCTACGCAAGCCTTTCACAGAATACAGCTTTCCGCCCGAGCTCCGACTGAGATGCGACGCGGTTACGCGAAAAATCGCCCTTATTTCGGTATTGGGCCACTAATCGAAAAACGGAAAACAGTAAGCACAAGAGAAATGTTTCCTCCATGCGAATTCCATCACGTTAGCCCGCGCGAGCCCGCGTCAATGTTGAAATGTTTTTCATAACTTCTATCGTACACTGTTGCTCCTGTGGTGGAATATAGAGAATGTGTCGTGTGTGAACAGTGGGTGCTCGCTAATTATTACCCCAAGAAAAATATACATTAACATCAAAGAAAATCAGACTTAATTAGAGTCAAATATTAACACGTTATGGGCCCAGAAGATACGCCCTACCGAAATAACAAAGAAGAATTTTGACACCCCAAGATACTGAGAAGAAAAACCCAAGATTCATTTGAAGATGTTATCTCACATGAAACACCATGGCTGTGTCGAAAGAAGAACTAGAAACTATTCCAAAGTTAATAGACGAATTGGCATTTGCTATGTGGAAGTTTGAGATAAATCTTCTCTTTCAAAAATTGGTCACTTAAAAATGATCTAAGTGCAAATGGCAAAGAAGAATTTTGTAAGGCATGCGCAGAAGTAAAACTACGGAGTCCTTTTGTGTCACTCACTCTATGCGTTTGCCGATTTTGAAGATACAGCACCCAATCAAAGTTCGGGTCGCCTCAAAGTGATGGAATTCCGATAGTAATCCTTTTTTTTGTGCTCATTGCTCACCGTTTTCGATTAGTGGCCGAATAACGAAACAAAGGTGATTTTGCTATTTTATCCGTGGCCGACCGGGCGCCGCGGCTGCAGCGCGGCGTTACCGCGACGCATCCCAGCCCGAGCTCGGCCGCAAAGCGCTATATTGCTGCGAGATACATCGTCATGCACGGTACTTGTAAAGCTGAAGAATTATCCGCAGCTCACGAACACTTTCTTCGCCAGCTTTCGAAATTTACCTTAGCGATCTGCCAAGTATAATTTCTGGCTTTTGCAATACGAACAGCCTTACAGTGACTCAGTATTTCCAGAGTAGCGAATAATTCTAGTGCGCAAGCACCTCATACTGCGTGGAATGTGCCCCGTGAGTCACTTTAAAATTTGTCATTGTCAATTTATTTTGGCTGAGCGAGGCCTACGACTCAGGAGTCTGTCACGTCTAGCTATTAATAGATTCAATTGGACTTCGATTGAGAGAAACGGGTGAAAAAATAATCATCAGTTTTTCTCGTCATCTGACAAGCAGTTTTTCATTTAAAAAACTAATTTAGTCGCTCAGTTTCATATGTCCTGCACTTTGTTCAACAGTGACGATTTGAAGAATGTGCTTCGTCTTAAGGGCAAGAAGAAGTGGCCATCCCATGCTTTTCCGTCTCACAGTGGCTTGCAGCCGCGTGCGGCTTACCAAGGACGCCTGGGGCTGCCCACGTGCAGAACTCGTTGGCAGCTCTCGACCTGGTGGCAGACTGGCGCAGCTGCGCGCTGCACTCCGTGGGCCCCATGTAGGGCACGGTCACCAGGCTGTGATTTGAAGGGTTCCAGGTGCTCCACGCCTCCACCTTTTAAACAAGTCGAACCAGATTGACAATACTGAAAATCGCTGGCGAGTCTTTCTGAAGGCTGCAAAGAACTGCAGTTGTTTGTTTTTAGAAGTATTTGTCTGTATGAAGCAGAACTTCTGGGCAAGTTTATGCTGAGCTCTTGCGAAGACGTTCTCAGCGTTTGTTTGTGATACATTACATACGCCAGGGCCGTAGCCAGACTTAGGTTTCGGAGGGGGATATGTCGTGTTAATTGCCTACATTCAGGCGTTTGTTGTGCGGGTTGCCTAACCCGGTCGCCGGTTTCCTTGTTTTTTTTTACCCCCTTCAAGCTGTCACCAGCGAACAAAATAATTAGCAGCACAAACACTTCACTCCTGAGTTTTGAGTACGGAATTCGATTATACCGAATGCCCACGCCTCTCTCCATCCCTTTGAACACGCACCTGTAAACTGATTGGACTGCCAGTAAATGCGTCATACACAACCATGCTTTTAAGAGTGTAGTGTCCTGCCATATGCGTTGGGTGGCTTTCACGTGAAATGGCACTCACCAAGCCGAGCTGTCCCACAGCCATCTGCTGCAGCACGTGGCCGCCGAGGTCCAGGCACACGGGGGTGTTGCTCACGGCCTCGCGCAGCTCCAGCAGCGCTACGTCAGGCCTGCCATCCACCAGGGACTGGCCGCGCACGCGCACGCGGACCACCTACCCACAGATACCAAACAGGGTCCCGATACAGGGAAGAAAACCATATGCACGATAAAAGAAAAAGGTTCGAGTACTCCATGTTGAACACTGTTTATGACAATGTAGCCTTACTTCAAGGAACCCGGGCACTCATTAGAAGAGCCAGTTTGTCAAATGATACAAGGGTTCTTCGGTATGGCGGGGAGGGGGAGTGGCAGAACAGTAAAACCGAGTTCTGTGGTCAGATAATTGATTTAGGGTTTACACAGAAAAAAGTTCTCTGAACCTTCCTTTCGCAGGTGCAGGATCCATGCGAGTTCAGCGCGAAAAAATATCTTATTCGTCCGAAACCCCGTTTCCCTGAAGCCCTGCATTTTTTATAAGAACAGGTCTTTAACAGTTGAGCAGGTCTTCAATAAAAACATGTTTTTTTTACACTTATTTATTACAAGAACAAGATATTTCATCCGACATCGTTACTGTTTAGGAGGTTGTGATTTTGTGACCCCATCAGGACTTACAGGTATATTGGTAGCCTGCGCTCTATTATTGTGATTGTTTTGTAACTTCCATTGTATCAACCGCAAGAACAGCGGTGCAATGCTGTAGTCCCCTCCAGGACCTCAAATTCACAACCTCCTACGTTTTAGTTGCTATTGCGAGAGACGGTAGAAATAGTACACCAAAAACCTGCCATCTTATTTTTCTTAATCTTACCAGATATTCTGCACACATCCTGGTTTTGTACGATCTGAATATTAGGAGTGACCTCTCCACTGACCTGGCTGGTTCTGACGTTGTCCTCCACGGAAGTCCACAGAACAGTGATGGCGTCTGAAGGAAACATGGGCACTCGGCCCGTGCGATTCCAGCCGGAAATGTTAAATAGGAGCGCACTGTCTGTAAATGTTTTAATGTATTTAAAATGTTAGTAATACGTGTGATCCATGCTATGCTAATCGGAGCGTGTGAAAACCACCTTTTTTTTAACAAAATGTGAATTGTTTTTCGTGAATTTGAAAAGTCACAAATCGTACAGCACATTTTTTATCTAACATTTGAGACCTGAGTTATACTTGGCTTGACGCCAGAATTCCAAAACTGGGGTCACACGTGGTCCGTGAATGTTCCACGACCTAATCATCTGGCACTCGTAAATATCAAGAAAGGGTTAGGGGTCGTACCCATATGACGTGACTAATTGGGAGGGGGGGGGGAGGCCAGGTAAAATACTACGCCCTATCTTAAATACATCGAAAGGTTATCCACGTCACGAGGAGGGGGGGGGGGGGAGTCAAAAAACGGCCCAAAATCGGTCACGTAATAGGTACGGTCCCTTACTACCCCACTTCTGAAATCTTAGGAAGTCGGTCCTGAAATCTTACATAAATTGTTATGATCAATTTGTGAGTTGCTAAATCAATGAAAAACAATCCACACTTTTAAAAACGTGACGTTTTCCAAAACATCGAATTTCGAATACGCAGCCTGCAAAGATCGCTCTTTGTGGCCTCAGAAGAAATGCTTTGTAACTGACGAAGTGCAATCAAGCATTTGAAGCTGCATTCCCTTTATATTATACGGTAAAAAAGAAAACCCCCTTAGGGAGAGGTCAAATACTACGTAAGGGTCTGACGTCACGATTATCCTGCTAGGCGTCCGCAATTTCGGCTAAAACGTCAGAAGAGAAGTCTTTCTACGACAACTCCTCCATCGGCATCGGTGCATCGGTCCAGCCCTATGCAAAAGATAAGCATGGCAAGTGCCAGAAGAGATCATCGCTAAGCCCAAAACCGTATGTATAGAAATCGAAAATCGTTTCACCATAATTTCTTTACATCGCACGAATAATATTTCACGGACTAAACGTTTTCATCCAAAATCCTCCCATAAACATACACTGGACGTAAAAATAAGCGGTCCACTTTTTGTTGGCGCCACCATATCCTTCAAGCTAGAACCTTGAAATTTGGTACAGACCTGCCCCCAACATTGGTCTCGACCCTCCCAAAGCGCCAAGTTCATGGGCCACCCCTTCCGGCTACAGCCACCCCCTAAGTGTGGCAAGGTCGAAAAACGCCGTGAAGGGGATCATTAAAACCCATTTGAAGGGCGAAAATTCGGAAAATTACAAATCTCGCATTTCAACCCTCTCCGACCATCCCCAGGTAGAACCGAATTGTCACAGTGATGTCAATGCGATGTCTTTGTGCCAGTTTTTCGTCATAAAACAGTTTTTGTCACGGAGACGACAATTTTTTGACAGAAAAGTGATGTTTATCTCACGTGATAGGTATCTGGTCCCCCTAAATATAAGATGCTGATTTAACATTAAGAGGCAATGTTTGGGGTGTTTTTGTGGCTTACAGGAGCAGTGCGTCAAAATGACATCAAAGTGGCGTCACGGTTCTATTCCACAGAGTCGAATTCCTAATTATTATTATTATTATTGTTGTTTTTATTATATTTAGATTTAAGACGCGTCCACTCGTCAGTCAGGAAACAAACGGTGTTTAATTGTTTCCTGCACTCGTAGATTTGGCTCAAGCCCGACTCGACGTTAGTACCACCGCCTGCCGTTAGAGTGCAGCACAGGTTAGGCCAAATCTGAAAATGTAAGTTCGACAAACCGAACTGCTCGTTTTGTCGCGAGTTTAATCTCTGAAATATCGTTACCTCGAGAATATAAAGAGAAATGTTTCGGTAGGTGTTAATAACATGCAAAGTTCTAAACTATCGCGAATCAAATTCGAAATATAGCGCGTTCAGTAACCACCGGCGGTGCCAACTTTCTGTAGTCTCCGCGTCCGTTTGAAAAATGTCGTTGGGAGTACGTCTTTATCCCAGCAAGTCTTACAAATAACTGCTATACAGTTATTTTCATTGAATGGTATGTTTTCCTAGCCACTTCGTTTGATTTGCATTCATGAGGCAGGCGTGAATTGGCAGCATTGTACCTTTCAACTGTATTTCTTTCTGCCAGATTCTTCCCACCCATCTCTTCCCTTCCCTTCCGACCAAGCATAGACCGTCCGTGCAATCATCTGGAGGGAAGCTGCCGGTGATCCGGGTGCATTAACATTTTAACCATCCGAAGTGTTTAACATGCCTGATTGTGTTGTAAGTAACTTAGGGAGTCACGCTGCATCGCATTTTCATTTGAGGTTAACTGCTATGGCGTTGCCGCAAATATTAGTTGCTCCGTTACACGATTGCGTACAGGTTATCTAGGATTCCTTGGTGAGCATTTCGCTGTTGTGTCGCTGTCGAATTCGTTGATTTGTGAGTCCGTAACTTCTGATCGCTTAAGACTGCATAATTATGCCCCCTTTCAGGCGGCGTGGATAGGTTAGTGAGTCCGTTTAGCTGTTGGTGTTGGTGCATTGATGCCGACCCCTCTCTGACTCAGCATCGTTGTCGTTTCATCCATCCACTCTTTCATTCATATTTAAAGGCACCTAGGAGAAGGTCGAAGGCAAGTGTTCAGTCAGCAGTGAACAGGAGGTTACGTGACGCTGCTATTGAAGTCAGGGCTCTAGGCGTGCCACAGCAGCCTCAGCCACAGGATTCGAGTATTAGTGATGACCATTTGTCGCTGGTTGGCAGTGATGAAGGTAGGGAGAGGCCACGGCTGCATTCCTTTCCTCTCCCACTGTGAAATGTTTTGAGTGCATTCCTCGTTGCAGGTGCTGAAAGTGATATGGCAGATGAAATATTGGATTGTGTTTCACCTCCTGCTAGACCGAATCCCATTCCACCTCCTTCCCCTCCACTATCTGATTCGTCACCAGATTCCTCTGACTACTCCCAGTCCAGCTCATCTGATGGCAATGATAGTTCTTCACAGGCTTCGGAGGATGTCAGCAGTGGGCACAAAATGAGTGATAACGATGAGCAGCTGCTGCAGGAAATGAACGTTGAGGAAAAGAATGTCTATCTTGTAGAGAATTTGAAGAAATGGGGGTTAAGGGGAATCACCCACAGCAAAGTTGATGAGCTGTTGCGTTTCCCAAGACCGTTGCACCTAAATGTTCCTAAAAACAGCAAACAACTTCTTCAGACTCCTCGCCATTCTACAGCTTCCGATGTTCTAGGTGATGGTCAGCTTTGGTATAAAGGTATTGAAGTGAATGTTCCTCAGCAACTGCCGAATGATTACTTTTTAGAGCATGAAGAGTTAGTGATGGATGTGAACATTGAAGGGCTAGAAATATGGAAGAACTCTGACAGGGGCTTCTGGGCCATACTTGGCTGGTTTGTGGGCTGTACGGAGCCATTTATTATAGCCGTGTACTATGGGGTTGGCAAGCCCCATAGTCTTGAAGAATTCCTTCAGGAGTTCTGTATAGAGTTATGTGGTTTAGTTATAGAGGGGCTGTGCATAGATTCAGAATGCGATATTTTATATTGGACAGAGTAGCTCGCTCGTTCATAAAAGAATGTACACCTCACACCTCACAATGGATACTATTCGTGTGAAAGTTGCATCATCAAAGGGAGATGGTACATGAGAAGAGTTACATTTAGGGGAGTTGATCATCCTCGACGCACAGATATTTCTTTCAGGAATAGAGACCAACCTGAGCATCACAGCAGCCAGTATCCGTCACCATTGGAAGAATATGGATTTGGCATGGTTTCTCAATTCCGCCTGGATTCCATGCATTTAGTTTATTTAGGTGTTATGAAGAGAATGCTGTCGTTCCTAATATTCAAAAGGTCCCGTGTGAAGCTTCGGGCACAAGAAGTTAATGTCATCAATGGGCGGTTAAAAGATATATCTGATACTTTTCCTGTTGAATTCAATCGACCCCCCAGATCTCTAGGTACTGCTAATAAGAAGTCCAAGTGGAAGGCAACAGAATATAGAAAGTTTGCCCTGTATGATTCCATTGTGGTTCTCAAAGATTCTGTGGGTCACAGAGTTTATAAGTGTTTCCTCCTCCATGCTGGACTGTCTATTCTGTGCAATCCCCAGTTATACAGGTCCATGAATGATGTAGCAGAAGTGATAATGAAGATTTTTGTGATATATGTGCACAGGGTATTTGGTCTTGATTTTATTGTGTTGAATGTTTACTCAGTCCAGCATCTGGCTGGAGAGTGTCTGGACTGTGATGAACCACTGGATGCTTTGAGTGCCTTCAAGTATGAGAACTATATGAAATCGATTAAGCAGGCTCTCAGGTCCACAGTCAAACCTCTGCAGCAGCTAGAAAAGAGAGATGCTGAATGTGGGGGCAAGTTGATGAAACCCAAATGTGTCCTGAACCCGCAGAGAATACATTTAGGTAAAAGAAGAAAACAGGAGCAGCCAGAAACAATTCAAGGGCCACAATATTTAAGCGTCTCTTGGAAGAGTATAAAACTAAGAATGTTTGAGGGTGATCTTTGTTTTGGTACTAAACAGGGGTATGTGGTTGGTGGTTCTTTCTAACATAATTGGATCTGCAGATGGTGTTGTTCTGGCTGGCAGGAAATACCTATCCAAAGAAAACTTTTATGATTATCCTTTTGAGTCTTCCACCCTTGCAATATATTTTGTGTCTGATCTTGAGAATCTGAAGAGGTACTGGAAGATAAAACATTTGCAGGTCAAATATGTGGCAATGCCTCATGAAAATGGTTGTGTTTGCATGCCACTAATCCATTGTAACTTTTAGGTAACCCTTGCCATCTGTTATTGTTTATTTAAATATTTTATTAGGGGTACAATTTTGTTGCTTTCTATGTTGCAGTGGTCGGTGGTGACCTTCCTAGGTAAGGGAGATGAAAATGATAGTGTGGAGGTAATTCCTCGAAAGTGGATTGTGGGGAAAGAAGCGTATGTGCCAAAGCAGAAAGGAAAGAAAAATATTGTCAGAGAAGTTATGGCGTACAACGATCACGATCCAAAATGGCCATTGTGGTCAATTTCCCACATGCATGATTATAGTAAGTTTCTTACTGGCTTAATGTTTGTATTACTAATGTTACCTGGTTATTTCCTATATTTGTGTTTTGATTTCAGGTTCCTATAGAAATGCTAAAAATACTTTAAAGAAAGCAGAGGACAAGACTGATCTAGACACGAATGATGGTGAGACAGGTGGTAGTCTACGTGGTGTTGGTAAAAGGCGTGCCCGGAAGCCCCGGAGATTTGACTTAGAAGAGGATTCTGACGTAGAGAAGAAAGCACAAGCACAACCCAAGAAAAAAAAAAACGCGTTGTTGTGGCTTCAGATACTGATACTGGCTCTGGTTCTGTAGTGATAGTGAGGGTCCGCCTTTAAAAGTCTTGGTGGCCGAAATGCTGAAGAAGACAAGGAAAGCGCCCTCCCCAAAGAAACAGACTAAAGGTAATTTGAACACTCGACAGACCGCAGCTTGTTCGAGTGAACTGGAACCAAGTCCCAAAAAGAGAAATGGAAAGTCTTCAGGAAGCAGTACGCGTGAACTGGAACCAAGTCCCAAAAAGAGAAGTGAAAAGTCTTCAGGAAGCAGTACGCGTGCAAAGTCTAAGAAGTCTTCAAGAAGCTCATGTGACAAAGTGGGAAAGCCTACGAATTCTGTGAGTCCTGTCATTAATGGAGATGTGATTCGTAGCACTGGGAGTCCAATCTCTAAAGTGGGAAAGTCTACTAATTCTGTGAGACCTGTCTTAAATGGAGATGAGAAGTGTAGCACTGGGAGCTCAATCTCTACTGTGGAAGTTTCACCAGTGCGATCTGTCAACATTAGCTAGTCTCCAAGTAGGCTGAAACGACAGAATGCAGACCTCATGGTCGCCAAAAATTTGTTTGGTTGGTTTCATTTTTAGCCCGTCCCGACACGTTTCTTTAGAAACGGCAGGAGCCGGGCTTATAGTCTGATGCCGCATGTTCGTTCGGGCGGACGTATGTTCGCCGACTTATCGTTCATAGAAAAACTTCAAATTTAGAGGATCAACTACTTTTTGAACGTAGAATCACGTGCGGTGGCAACAATTTTCGATTTGTATCGCATTTTTGATTATGGGAATTTGTCTGTTTTTGTTTTTTGAGGTTAGGGTTGGCCGCCGCGCGCACACTATTACCATCGCGGCGCGCACAGGGACGGGCTCAGGTTAACGATTTTATTCGTAACAAATACATCTGCTATCGGGCACTTCTAGGGAGACTTGAGGCGGGGGCCGAAGGCCCCCGCAAACGCCGCCGGCAGGCCAAGCTGGCCAAGTCCCCCTGTCAATCCGAGGTGCCGGTAGAGCGCAGCGGAACTGGCACCGAGGATGACGGAAGGGACGGGCCAGCTTGTTCACTCATTCTTTCTTGGTTTTGCCTGCGTTACTGTAGTAAGGTATTGACAGCTGTCCTTTGTTTCACTTTTCTCCCCAACATCCACAGAGAAGTCAGGGATCGGGAACTTTGATTGGGAGGCGGATGAGTGCTTTTTAAAAAGTCAGCCAGAATTTTCTTTTTCTCAGAAACTTTTAATTCTTTGTTTCTTCTTTTGCAGATGATGGTTCTTATCAAGGCTCACCTGAGAGGAATTCATTTGCTTATGGTGAGTGAATCGTGTATTAATGATTGCTTTTATCAGAAATGCAATATTTGTGATATTCTGCTCTTTCAGAAAATCCTTCAATGCAGAGGAGTATGTTCCTGCCAAAACTTGCACTTACTCTAAAATGTTGGAATCTCCCATCAAAAGGGTCTTGTCGAGTAAAGAACAATCTCTGTCTTCTTCAGAACTGAGAGGTAAGATTTCTCAATCCAATGGTTTCCATGTGAAAGTGTTTCCTGTGTTTTTGTTTTGTTTTTTTCAATATCCATTTCTTGTGTTACAGAATGGATGTCTGTGATGAAAGTGCTCTGTGAGCACAATGAGGAGCAGAGCTCCAAAATCGATTTTCTCTGTGCCACAATCTCTGTGGTGAGAAAAATTCTATCTCCAGAAGATTCAACATTAGTCAGACCAAGAGGTCTTCCTCCATACCCACTGAAAAATTCTGAAGCTTTTGACAAAATAGAGAGCTATCTCAATTCTGAAGACAATTTTGATTTGACTGTGAGTACCTTTTCTCAGGGCTGGTGTCACCTTGTTTGTGTTTTAGCTCTTGCTAACCCTATTGTTATGTTTTTACAGGTGACATATTTTCAAACATTTATTGAAGGGTTGCCAAATGGCAAGAGAGCAGCATCTCAGCTGCTGAAGGAAACTATTTCAAATTCTCTCTCCCGCATCATGAGTTACCGTGGCACGTCTGGATCCAAAATTAATTTCGGCGAATCACAGCTCTGCCTGTATATATTATGTGAGTTCATTTTTAAATGTAGCAATTTATTCAGGCATGTATGCTTTCTAGCACTGAAAGTGAAGAATTTTGTTTTTATGTACAGGTGCCGTGAAGAAAGTATTCAAGAAGACTGCTCCAATCGACTGTGTCAAAACTGCTATTGAGGGGTGGTTTAACACCCTAAACCAAAGGAAGCTCAGCCAAGAAAAGTAGATGCTTCTTAATCAGTATTTTATGATGTTGTGTTTTTCTACTAGTCAGCAGAACTATTTGTTTTTTCCTGTTCGTGTCAACAGTATGGCTATGTCTTAATTCAATATTTCAATCACAACTGCCTTCACTGGAGGCATTTGTAAGTTACTTGAAATATTTTGAAACTTTTGACTGTATTCTGTTGACGTTAATTCAATATTTCAATCACAACTGCCTTCACTGGAGGCATTTGTAAGTTACTTGAAAAATTTTGAAACTTTTGGTTGTATTTCTGTTGACGTTAATTCAATATTTCAATCACAACTGCCTTCACTGGAGGCATTTGTAAGTTACTTGAAATATTTTGAAACTTTTGACTGTATTTCTGTTAACGTTATTTTCTATGCTGGCATTTCCTTAACTTTGATGTGCTTTATATGCAAATAAATTATATTTCCTTCAAACATAGAATTTCAATTTGCAGCCTATCCCTACAGTCCACAAAGATTTTTTGAAATAATTTCATAATGGTCAAAATGACATCAAGATGATAGTCAAAAAATGGTTCTGAAACACAGTTTGATGTCACTGTGACAAACAATAATTTGACAAACAAATTACGTCACATTGACAATTCGGTTCTACCTGGGTCCCTTAATTTTGAAGGGGGTGAGGGGTAGTTTTTGAGTTAGGGGTGGAACGGTTCCAAACTTGATCGGCAGCGGTAGCGATGGACTCTGGGGTTCCGATAATGAGCGCCGCGACTCAGATCAGCCCCTCAAAAGTCCCAAAAATCCGAAAAAAAATTAGACACTTTTTAACGACATCTTCTTGCTGTTCTGTGGTTTCTCCTGATAGGGGTAGGGAGGCGCGGAAGCCGATTTTGTAAGGTTCCAACCTTTACGAAAAAGATGTCAGACTGGAAAGTCGGTGTCTCAACGACTTCAACCCCTATAATGCTGCGGCGTGTACCCTTGCAAGCCATTTTTGAAAACTTTGAATTTTAAAAACGGATTTTTTTGACCTGAAATGGTTTGACGCTGAGCGCAGGCGCCAGAAACATCGAAAAAAAAAACGACGCATCATCGTTTCCAGGCGTGGTTGGAACTGAAAGGTCCTTTGTTTGAGTCTCACTTCTTAATTAACAATGGCTTGCAGGGGTAGCGCTTCTTCGTCTGCACCTTACCTGTGAGCACCACGAGGGGCTGGATTAGCACCCCCGAGCTCCGCGCTAGCCTGGCTCGCCCGGCTGCGCCAGTGTCCACCAGCACCGCCACGCTCCAGGGTAGGTGCCCCCGCAGCGACAGCCCCACCGACAGCGGCGCGCACAGGGTCAGGCTGCCGCACTGGCACCAAACAGGGATGTAAAGAAAACTGTTTCGGTATATCACATCAAGAACGAATCATTGTCCCTCTTGAATCGCCATTGTTTCAAGGTTTGCTTAATCGCTGCTTTTCTTGCTGCCCCCCCCCCCCCCCCCCATTTAGGGTTATCGTTAGTTAACCCTTTAACTGCAGGTACTTGCTGGATACAAGTTACTCGTTATTCTCTTGTGTTCTATGCTAGTATATATTAGGGGGGTCTGGTGCGTGGACGTGTGTGGCCGTGGTCGTGCCCATTGCGTCAGTCGTAGTTATCCAGCTAGCATGACATTGAGGAGGTCGCCACGGCCAAAGGAACGCACGAGTACTCACGCGCCGCACGCCGGGTGGCGGCAACTCAGCTAGTGGTGCCTGGCCGCGCCTCTCTCGCTTAGACGGGGGCGTAGGCGGGGGGAAACAGAGAAAAAGCGTGAGCAACAAAGATGGAATAAGCACAGCCCGGACCTACCCTCTTAGCTCAGTGGTGCCTCGAAGCGCCTCTCTCGCTTAGGCGGTGGAAGCGAGGACCAGAGAGGCATAGAAGTTCGATGTTCACGTTCGACTAAATTCACGTGGATGTTCACGTTCGAATAAGTTAACATGGATGTTCACGTTCGAATAAGTTCACGCGCAAATAAGTTCACGTGCAAGTCCGAATTAGCTCACGTGCAAGTCCGAATTAGCTCACGTGCAAGTTCGAAGTTCACGTGCATATCGAAATTAGTTCACGTAAGCTGTCGCAACACACTGCTCAGCACGGCCAACGCAAAAAGTGTTGAATTGTTCAAAATTGTCAGAAAGGTTCAAAGTGGTTCATAATGCACATTAGACGATTACCCTGTGAAGCGCTCGCTGAGTTTTTTTTTTTTTTTTTTTTGGGGGGGGGGGGGGGTCTGTCGTAACCCCTGAAAAGGATGGAGATTTAAAACAGAAGAAACGCATAGAGTTGCAATTTTTACAAAAATGTAAAAGGAGATTTTTGTTGTGGTACTTTAGTAAACTAAGTAGGGGTAAGCCAGATTGCATCCTGCATAACATGATAAAATGTGGGTTAGGTTGGCACTGCACTGTCCCAAAAATAAAGTCAAATCGACCAACATATAGTCACATTGACTAACATTCTTGTGCGTGTGGAAGCCCGACTAAAAAATTGTCGATTCTGCAACATGCGAACGACTAGTAGCGTCAACAATCATTTCGACGAAAACTTGCTGGACTAGACTAAGGATTTGCGCAAATTGAAGATCCCGTTGCGACAATTAGTGTCACTGCGCTGCGCATGCGCTTAAGCGGTCAGCGATGGTCAGCGACCTTATTTCTTTCATCTACCTACTGTTTCAGATGACGTCAGCAGTGGAAACGGAAGTGACTATTTGTATAGTCGATGGCATTTGGTCGGCTACATGGACGTCACACTCAGCAACGCAACCAAATTTGCGTTTTGTAAAGTTTTCTCTTAGTTTTCGTCCGTTCGACTAGCGGCTAGGCGTATCATGCTTGGGATTGGTCGAAGCAGTCATGTGACACGTTGCGAAACTGTTCACTAACCCAACTGCTCATACCTACCGCCAGGGCCGTCGACCTGCCTGCCGGCCAGGGGGAGGCAAATCCCCAAAAGTGCGCATGGTTGCCCACCTCGTAGGGGTCGTAATAGAAATAGTAGCAAGCGAAGCGAGGGAGAATTTTTTTTTTGGAAATTCTTTTTCTCGAAACGATGTAATTGATGTAATGTGGAACATATGTTATTAATGAGAAGGACTGTCCAGGTAATGTGCGAGGGAAGCGATCAACAAGCTCAATATAACAGACTGCAGTCTCAGAGAAATCTATTCTATTTCCGCTAAAGAAACCCTTTTTGCAACGATTTTCCATAAAATAAAGACGAAGAACTTGACGGGTTGCGGGCGGAGATGTGAAGGCGGAAATGCCGATCGATCATTTGGCGAGCGAAGCGAGCCGAAAGCTCTGGGCTTTTGGACAAATTTTTTTCATCCACACGCTTTAAAATGAATATTGAGCTGGGGACCTTTGCCCCCCCCCCCCCCCCCCCCTGGCTGAAAGTTGAAGGGGCAAAGCCCCCCCCCCCCCCCCCGGGTTCGACGGCCCTGCCTACCGCCAGAGCGAGTATCTTGTTGATAAACTACGAACCTTAAGTCGAAGGCGCTGTGGCGCATCTGCTGCGCGCCTGCCTCTGCCCCCCCCCCCCTCCGCCCTCTACAAATTTTTGAAATCAATAAGGTTTCGTACGGAAAACTGGTGAGTAAACTTGGTGAGTAGATAAAGGTCGCAGAGTCTGAATAATGAAACAAATTCTGGAAAACATTCCGATGTCAATTATTAAAATTTCAGGGAAAACGTCGCATTTCTTCCGGTTCCTCAGGTATCGGCTTTGTAAGGGCACAAATCGTGTAAATCGCGGTTTTGCTATTCTGAATATTTTGATCACATTTTTTTCCTGCTGTGGAGGCCCCCCGCGCATTCAGACCCCTCGCGGCACCACTTCATTGACGTCGACTAGACTTCGGGCCCCGCCCCGATCAACTCACCAAACGGGTAATTTTCCCGTACGGAACCTTTTCGATCTCGAAAACTCGTAAAATGAGCTAGTGTTCTGTGATGCAGCGTCAGAAGCTCGGGCTGGGCCTGCTGGCCACCGCTGGGCACCTACCGTGGGCTGGCCGACCATGTCGCTGGTCTTGGTCAGCCACTGGCGCACGCCGGGGTCGGCCATGTCGGTGAAGGCGGAGACCGTGCCGCCGGCCGTGGCCGCGCTCTGGGGCCCGACGCCCCGCAGAAACCACAAGCTGTCGGCGAACACGTACAGGCTGCTACGGGGCTGAGAGAGCGGCACCGCCTGCGAGCCTGCGTTTGCACCAGAGAAAAGGGGTGACACCCTCTGATAACAAGCTACGCCCGCCCCGTCCGACCGTGCGTCAAATCTTGCCCCCGTCCGCTAGGGTGTTTCAAAAATTAATTAATTGGCTGACTCATCTGATTTTAGGCGCCTTATTGTCTGCAATGAGCGTATCCTAAATTTGAGAGCATCGAACCAGGGGGTGGCAACAGCGTCAAAGCGCCTGGTTCCATGCGGTAGCGAGCTGAAATTTTACGCAAGTAGTTCATATTATAACAATGACGCCAGCTGTGCTTTAGACCTGGAATTGAGATATTAGCACAGGTTATGCCTTGAAAGTTGCTAATATGCATCGATATATGAATTTTCACTTGTCCTTCCTGAGTTATAAGGGTCGCAAATCTTGTCTACGATTCTGCGTTTTCACAGAGATTTGCCATTTGGCACGAAGTATCGACCATTTTAAGCAGTAAATGTGAGTTAACTAGATATACAAGTATCTTACCGAATGTAAAACGTACTCCTCTATCGAATGAAACCAACCCAGAGCGAATCGGATCATTAGTTTTGAAGATAATTCGAATATATTAGAGCGCTACCGCATGGAACCAGGCCCTCGCTTGTGGTTGCTTCCCCCTGATCGAACGACGTTTGGGCCGGTGCTCAAGATGATTGGAGCATTTGGTCCCCTGACAGGTATGCCCTAAGATGCTGCATTGAGCTTGCACGTGGGCAGAAACTGGAGAGACTGCTGTTTCGTCTTTCAGGGTGCTCTGCTTCCACTTGGTTGGATACTGAAGTAGCCTCGCGTCACATCTCCGGTCCACTGCTACAAATGCTTGTAATTTTAAAGTCTCGAATTCTTAAGAAATTTTAATTTTAGTCACTCGTTTTTATTGGGTAGATAGTGCGTGTCGAACACAACGACCTAGCCTAACCACTCTATGCACTATAGACAATCGCTATCAGAAGTGAAAATCGGGAAAATACGTCAAGGCTACCTGTACGCCTGGACGATAGGCAGATTCTGGACACACGTGTCAGTTTGCTGCCCACCCTGCCACCCTCCAGGCGTTCGAAGAGGTTTTATTTCAAATAAAGAGGAACGAAGTGAGCTAATGCAGATAGCAGTGCAACAGCATTCTGATAGGATCTTTCAGTGTATCAATGTGGGTAAACCTCTGAAACCCATGTTCCAAATGCTGAAAATTTTTAAATTATGAATTTTGGACATTTTTAGGGAGTGAACTGGGAGTGGGTCACGTGGTCATCCGCTTTTCCAGCTTAAGGGATACCGAGGGGGTAGCCACTCGTGGATTAATCGGGTAAACCAGACGTGCCATTACGCCAGTAATAGAATTTGGGCGACTTTGGCGCAAAATCGTCCCAAAAACTGATATTTTGGGACGTAATAACTATTTAGTAACAATGTAAAAGCGCGTAATAGGGAGTAGTCGGGTCACATATTTCGAGAGTGGACACCCCCTCGAGGGATAGCAGGGCACTCCGAGCAACGCAAGCACCAGGTGCCGCTGATCTTGGACCGCATGTGGGCACAGAAATGTGCCCTGAAGGTGGCGTCCGGGGGCTCACGAGTAGAAAGTATACAAACATAGAGCGGCTTGAGCACCGGCTAAATGTCGTCCGATCACGCTCAAACTTTGCACTCCTTCATTCTAGACATAGACGCAACTAAATTACGTCGAGTCGGCATCAATCTTTATTTTGTGAAACACCCTACCGTCTGCCCCCGGCCTCCGAAGCAAAGCGTAACGTTTACGCCAGTAATTTATATGAACATAAATCCCTGAATCCGGTAGCGAAGCTGTGTGTACATAGACTAAATTCATCTACACTTCTCAAAAGTCAAGCAGGCTATAAGACTAACCTTGGAACAGGACTTTAGCACTTTCCTGGGTGAAATTGGGGAACGTAACATCACAAAATACCGAATGCGTGACAAGGTGATGCTGTCGTTTGAACATGATGTCACATTATATTCCTTACAATTTAAAGCACGTTTTGGCCAAAACGAGCTCAGCTTATCCCCGCGTGCTACAGATAGACCCATACAAAGTGATAGAGCAATGTCTTCCGTAAATAAGCAAATAAAATTCTGAAATTCAGGTCAGTGATGCTTCAGGTACAGGCCCATCCAGCAAAATTTGTTGCAGAATTTTATTCACCCAAACACGGGAGCAGTGGCGTAGCTAAGCCGTAAAATCCCAAAAAATGGCACTCTTCTTGAGTTTGCTCTCTCAAATAGGCAAATAAAATACTGAAACTTTGTCAAGCGACCTTTAAATTAAACTCCGTTGCAGGATCTTATTCACCCAAACACGGGAGCGGTGTCGTAGCTAAGCCGTAAAATCCCAAAAAATGGGTAAATAAAATTCAGCAACCAGGTTTAATTCGAAGGTCCTTCCGTAGAGCATCGCTTGCCAAAGTTTCAGAATTTTATTCGCCTATTTTAGAGAGCAAAGTCCACATAAGTCCGAATTGGGTGTGTTTTAGCACTTAGCTACGCCATCGTTCCCATGTTTGGGTGAATAAAATTCTGCAACGAGGTTTAATTCAAAGGACCTTCCCTAGAGTATCGCTTGACAAAGTTTCAGAATTTTATTCGCCTATTTGAGAGAGCGATCTCAACATAAGTCCGATTTGGTTGTGTTTCAGCACTTAGCTACGCCACCGCTCCCGTGTGTGGGTGAATAAAATTCTGCAACCAGATTTAATGTAAAGGTCTTTCCCTAGAGCATCGCTGGCCTAAAGTTTCAGAATTTTATTCGCCTATTTGAGAGAGCGAAGTCCACATGAGACCGATTTTTTAGCACTTAGCTTCGACATCGTTCCCCCGTTTGGGTAAATAAAATTCTGCAACGAGGTTTAATTCAAAGGTCCTTCCCTAGAGCATCGCTTGACAAAGTTTTAGAATTTTATTCGCCTATTCGAGAGAGCGAACTCAAGAAGAGTGCCATTTTTAGGGATTTTACGGCTTAGCTTCGCCACCGCTCCTGTGTTTAGGTGAATAAAATTCTTCAGTGATGTTTGATTCAAAAGTTCTTGTCTAGAGCATCGCTTAAGAAAGTTCCAGAATTTTATTCGCCTTTTTGAGAGAGCGATCTCAACGTAAGTCCGATTTGGGTGTGCCTCAGCACTTAGCTACGCCACCGCTCCCGTGTTTGGGTGAATAAAATTCTACAATGATGTTTGATTCAAAGGTCCTTCTCTAGAGCATCGCTTGACAAAGTTTTTGAATTTTATTCGCCTATTTGAGAGAGCGAACCCAAGAAAGGTGCCATTTTTGGGGATTTTACGGCTTAGCTACGCCACCGCTCCAGTGTTTGGGTGAATAAAATTCTGCAACCAGATTTAATATAAAGGTCTTTCCCTAGAGCATCGCTTGCCTAAAGTTTCAGCATTTTATTCGCCTATTTGAGAGAGCGAAGTCCACATGAGACCGATTTTTTAGCACTTAGCTTCGCCATCGTTCCCCTGTTTGGGTAAATAAAATTCTGCAACGAGGTTTAATTCAAAGGTCCTTCCCTAGAGCATCGCTTGACAAAGTATTAGAATTTTATTCGCCTATTTGAGAGAGCGAACTCAAAAAGAGTGCCATTTTTGGGGATTTTACGGCTTGGCTACGCCACCGCTCTCGTGTTGGGGTGAATAAAATTCTGCCACAAATTTTGCTGGATGGGCCTGTACCTGAAGCATCACTGACCTGAATTTCAGAATTTTATTTGCCTATTTACGGAAGATATTGCTGCTCTATCACTTTGTCTATCTATAGCACGCGGGGATAAGCTGAGCTCGTTTGGGCCAAAACTTTTTGGCCAACTTAACGGCCGCATTAAAAGCGCACCCGAAACACGTATATTTTCAGCAAACTGGAAGAATTCCTATTTGTATCTTTTGTACAATTACTGCGATGCTTCGCTATGCTTGCCTTTCTGGAACGCACACACGTGGTGGCTCTCTGGCGGAGGCAACACGCTCTGCTTGCACTTTGCGGCGTCGTGGATGGACAGGCGCGTCCACCGCCTAGTCCCATCTTGCCCAACATCCACTAGAGCCTGAAACACAAAGGTTTTGTTTCAAATGCAACTATCCATTAAAACTACTTTTTGACTGTACTTGAAATTGGCAAATTGGCGAGGCTGTCGCAAACTGCAACTGTCGGCAAAAAGGTCAGTTTTCGGAAAAAAAAATACTCCTTGTCTTGCTCTACAGTTGCAGATGAATACTTAAATTTCTCTTTAGCAAAACTATTTGAACTGCATCCGCAGCTTTCACCTAGAAGTGTGTTCAGATTTCACATGAACTAAAAGAAATACAACTCTACATGGCGCGGAACATCGGCCTCGGGCTTACAGTGGTCGGCCCACGTACCGTGCCGGGGCGGCCCTGCAACAGCGTGGTCCCGGTCCAGTCCAGGCACACGGGCATGAGCTGCAGGGGCTGCCGCAGCTCCAGCAGAATCAAGTTGTACAGTCGGCCCGACGCGGCCAGCACGTCACCCGGAAAGAACACACGGAGAACCTGGTTACATTAATGTACTGGGCTACTCTGGAGACTTGAGTGATGATGACAGACATAAAATGAATGGCATGTGCCAATTACAATTTTAAAAAACAAACAGCGAAATATGTACGGTACTCATCCTCACCTCGCTGAAGTTGGCAGTTTTTCCGAGGTCCTGAATAAAGGTAACGTTCCGTCCGGGTGTCACCCACAGCCACGCGGACGGATACTCCGACAGGTCAACAGGCTGGCCGTTGGACGACACGGTCTTGGCTTCTGAGAAAGGCAACACGACTCTATTCAAGTCAATTCGGTTTGTCAGGGCAAGGACCAGTCAGTCAAACCTGGTGTTCACGACTTCATAGGGTAGTGCGGAGAGGAGTCGAGAAGATAGAAATCAAAAAGCCGATACGGAACCAAATCATATAGGAAATTGCGCGCGCTTGATTTTGTTTCCGGCTACGTATTCTTGTTCCTGATATGTGACAAGTCCCTTTTGTGTTGGGAGTGTTCGAAAGCTAGCGAGCTGGTGGAACACAACGAAAATGGTTGGACAATTTATACGCCATTTTCGGCGTCATTGTCTCTCTGTCCTCCAAAGCGAAGAAACGGAAGTAGTCATTTTCAAAAACGCAAATCCTCTTAGTCCTGCCATCTCGTGAGAGAGGAAAGAATCACATTTCGGGACTACTTTTTACAACAACGTACAGATGTCAGCACCAAGCCATTCGCGTCGCGCCCAATGCATTGTCGCAGGGACCGTGGCAGCCCTAGGTGTACCGCTTGCGCGCGCACGCACTACACCAGACCAGCTCCTTCACTATATTGCGAAATCAAATTTGCCAATTTCATTAAAAATGGAAAAGTAACTTCATCATCGAAACAAGCATCGCATAAAGAATAAAGCAGTATAAAATTGTGCCGATACGACCAAAATTAAGAAATTCTATGTGTTACAAACAATATGAACGTAATACCTACTTAAGGCGTACGTAATACACTCTCCAAAATTTTGTAACACACGCGTTTTGTGTTAATAAACGGTGGCACAAAAAAGTCTGTATATTGCATGTATATTAAAAATAAGTGAAATCCTAGGAGTGCACCCAAAATGTACTTTGTGCTTGCTTACGCGTGATCGCGAGGTTGGGCCTAATGAGTGCTCCAGTTTGCAGGCGCTCCGGGTTGTGGCTGGATGTCTGCCTGTAGAACACGTCCACCTCCCAGGGGAAGTCGCGCGTCTCCAGACCGCTGGTTTGGCTCACGTCCACGCCGCAGCGCCGTCCCGTTACCTGGAAGGGCAGCAGGCACATCAGGACTCAGATGGTATTCCATTGATAATGGGAATTGTTAAATTACATTAGTTATGCCATTTACAAGAGTTTGGTATCAATTTACGAATTCCCCCCCCCCTCCCCCTTCCAGCCGCGTTAGGAATTATCGCACAAAATTCATATACTATTTTGTTATTTTTAAGAGTTTCATATCAATCGAATTATTTTTTCCTCGTATTCATGTCGTCAAATTACGGCACGAAGTCGGACCATTCATAAAATTTAGCAATTAAAATGCAAGCCTAAGACGTAGCTTTTCGAATGATCAGGAAACATATTTAACGAAACCAGACATCATGTTTTTGTTTTCGTATTTAATACGATTCCTAAGATTTCAATGCACCTGTTGCTAGGTCACACCACATACTTTGCGGACTTACCTCGCCACGCTGAATAATGCCCGCCATCCAGGGCACGTAGTACGAGACGTTGGTGAAGAAGGAGTACGTGGTCCTGGCCGAGTCCCCTATGGACACGACTCCTCGTAGGAACCAGGCGCGCTCGGCGTCGGGGAAGGCAATGCCGCCGCCACTGTCCCCCCTGCCAACCTGCGTGCCTGAGGAAAGCACTTACATGTCAACCGTCACAATCTCGGTGCTCAAATTGAGTGCTAAGGCATGTACTGCTACCAAGATCAATACGTTTTTGTTACTTGTACACTAGTATAATCTAGCACTGGAAATCCTAAAGCGCGATTCATCAGTCGTGGCGGAGCTATGTTAAGAAACTTACTGAGAAAGGTTTCTGTATGGATCTACATAGCTCGCTCGGCAATGTTTTAGCTGCTTTCCCCATTTAGGCGATGCTGCTCACTCTAATACTGCAACGCTCTATCAGCTCGCTTGATATTGGGCAATATCAGGAATGTCGCTCGAATTGAGCGCGGAATCTCGCACTTCGTTTTGCAGTAGGAAGGTGGTTCGTTTCAGCGTTATGTTACATTTATTATTTTAATGCGAATCGTAAGAAAACAACGCCTGATTACACAGATGCGGCGCTTCATGTAAGGTATAATGCGAAGTATGTCACGTTCCTTTGAGCGTGATTTCACATTTGGATTACCCGTCGATAGCGCGATAAACGCTTCATTGTTAAAATTGGGCATTATGTCATGCTCATTATTTTGCATGAAGGTGAAAGTGATCAAACGGAGTTCACACACCTGACTGGAGCCCCCACGAAGCACGTACAGGTGCAAAGCTTGGCGGCACCATTACCCCAGCGTGTTTCCTTCAGATAATTTCAAATGCCGTTTCCGTTTCTAACGCAACTATTGCACAAGTGTATATGTACTAGTTCTCAAAACGAAACGGTGCGTGTCAGGCCACGAGATGCGACGCAGAGACGACACCAGCAGCCATCCCGAAGACTCACGGTTGACAAAGCCGACGCAGAATTTATCATTGAGCTTGTTGAAGACTGCTAGAACGTCGGTGACGTTCTTTCTGCATTCGTCGCTATTCACGAAAGGGAGTAGAGCGAAGTGAAGCTCATCTGTCGGCCTCTCTCCACCGAAGCCCACTACCTGAAATGGAACAAGACAGACGGAGCTGGGTCGTTGCGTACTGATTAAAAGCACATTGCCTGAACACGAATGCCTCCGCTTTGGTTGGTTGGTAGGTTCTTTCGTCTGAACATGGTTTCAGATTTTCACCAGATAGTGGAGAAGGCATCACTCAAAATCGATCACGCTCGGTGGAGCATACACTCGACGCAGGACGCGTTTTGCAACTTCGAGATTTTCGAAAGGTCCCTGCGCCAAGTGCACTGAAATGGAAAACTACTTGGGCAGCGCAAGTGTGCTTTGCATAGGGGAGCGCAGGGATCCATATATGTCAATGTGTGTTCCCAAAAGAACACATGATCAATCACATGCGCGGGAATCGGAACCGAATAAAAACCCACCAATTGAAGGGTTTATCGGTTGATCCACACACTAGTTCTATCAGTGTGGATGATCCGATTATGTTAAATGGCATTTCATAAGATTCGCAGCAGTCACATTAGCCACATTAACAAAGTTACACAGAGACATTTGTATTTCTGTCTCTGAGTTCGAATTTGATTTTTTACCCTCTGCACTTTAGTTATTTGGTCCACAATTTCACCCACACCTCGTCTTTAATCAAGATTGCATTCCAAGATTTGGGGGTAAAACGTACGCGTGCACGTAAAACGTACACAAACGTACTGATGTGAAAAGCGGCAGGCAGCAGGCACTTGTATACATGTTCTCACACAAATATGTCAATATCAATAAAACTTTGTATCAGCTTTAAAGACGAACGTGGTATTGAATCCTGATTGCTAAAAGAACTTGTCAACAAGTGCCTTACTGTAAAAATCCTACGAAGGAAAAGGCTTTGTTGGATTCTATCGCGTTACATACAAAGAAGTTCTCAGTAATTTGTACAAGAAGGAAGTTCTCCGAAAGCTACGAGGACGTTTTTCACAGGCTACGAAGGAATGCAGTGTGAGAGAACAAATCATACGAAGCCACTATTTAGTTTTTAGTATTACGAAGACTTTCTTCGTAGAATTTGAACTGCGTAGTTGCTGTTCTCTTGGGCTGCGTACAGATAAGTCCCATTTTCTTGCTGATTTTCTTAACAAAATTCGTATTGTGTACCGAAACAAGATTTATCTTCGAAACGAGTTTCAGCCGCTTCTTAACATTAAAGCCATTGCCAAACGAGAATTGTCGCTACATTTTATCATTTACATCATGATGGACCGGTTTTGGTCGTGACTTAACAATATCCGCAGTACGAAGAGGACGGCAATCGTCTGACACTGTTCTTTACGGCAATGTTTCTGCAGTGTACGCACCGCGCCCTTCTCGCCGTGGCGGAGGTCGGGCAGCTCGAGGCCCCAGTCCACGCAGACTGGCATTGTCCACGACGTGATGTCCACGTCCTCCTGCAGCTCCGCCAGCGCGATATCGTTCGAGTACAGTTCCCGAGCTCCCTTGAAGCCGTTGATGTAAACCTTGCTGAGCTGTTAGACAGAACATTTACAATCAGTTGCCAATGACCACATTGTTTGTCAACGACGACTTTTCAACGTTTCACGTCACCTAGAAAAAGACCAAGAAGCAGCGTCTGCAATCGAAACTTTCCGAAAGTGTTCTTTGGAAATTTCGGGTCGATCAACGCACCTCAAGCATTTTCGGTTCACCCTTCAGGTGTCTCCACAGCAGCCCTATGATAACCGATGATAACCCCGGGATTATTTTGTCGAGTTGCATTAAAAGTCAAGTTAAGTGTGAAATTCTTAAGAAAAACGGTTAGGCTTGAAACTAAAACTGTAGCCAAAATGTTCTGAACTCGTTATATCAGCGATACTTTTTAAATTTTCTACGGTATTACCAAGTGGTCTCCACGGAACACATTCTTGGTCGATATGATTTGGCAGGCAGGTGGGGAGGCTTTCTTTCGTTTCATCTCACCTCTCTGAACTGTTCGGTCTGCTCCTTGACGTTAGCGCTCCTCTTGACCTTGCCGAAGCCCGACAGGTACTTAGACACGGGGTATGCCTTCTTCCCATCATGGAAGCAGTGCGCCGCTGCAGGACACGAGTACAGAGAAGTGACCATTGTCGTACAGACTAAATGCTTATCAACAACCGCATAAGGTACCAGCGTTTTGTTATTGCGATTTTTTTAAAATGGCAAATTTGTATGTAAAATCTAGACCAATTGCGCAATTGTGTACGAAGATGACTGCGCTGAACCTATTAAGGCTGTAGGTCACGTGACAGTTAATGAAAGGGTTATATCAAAAGGTTGTATCGTGTATAAACAAAATGTTCGTAATACATACCATATTCAAAGTATGAATTTAAAAAATCATGTACCAAGAATCAAATTTAAGAGGGACAATACCATATTGGGCCAGCAGATGTTCAGAATTAACAGAAATGGTAGAGCAATTGAAATTGCCAATTTTTTTCTAACTCTTCGTTGTGCTGATCTACACTTGCACCACCTTTAACAAATATTGACTGGAGAAGATGATGTATCAGATACAACAGAAAAGAGAAGAAGAGACTTACTTCACAATAATCCCATGGTAGTTTGACATTTATTTTGATGAAAGACTGAAAACTTTTATTTAAGAGGTGAGCTATTTTTTATATGTATAATAGTCTAAAGAAATTGGATAAAATATTTTAAAACTTTGTTTAGGTTTTTTGTGAGAAATTTAATGTAAAAGATTATTGGTACAGAATTGAGTACCAACATGGGTAAGTGAATTCATTATAGTTTTCATGTATAAACAATGCTATTATGTTAATTTGCTTCTATTTTCTGCAGAGGTAACCCACACAGGCATGGAGTTTTTTTGGGTCGATAGAGCACCTGATGTTAGTCAGTTAAATCAAGAAGATGAACAAAAAGTGAATGAAATTGCTGATAACTTTGGTCAAATTGTTACAGCAGCGAACCCTTACCCAAACATATATAGTACAGGAACACATCCCTGCAGAAAGAATACAGTGAAATAATTTCGAACAATACAGAAAATGATAAAGGTAAAGACGTAGCTGAACTGTTAGTGAAAGTTCAAAGACATACAAATTGCCCTTCTTATCCATGTTCAAGGATGAACAAGAAAACCAAAAAAATGGAATGCAGATTTCACTTCCTTTTGAGCTACAAGACAAGCCATCAATAACTTTAAATGAAAATGGAGATCCTGAATTTTTGCAAGCAAGAAATGATCCTAAACTGAACAAGTACTATCAGTCTGAAAAGTTTTAAACCCGTTTGGGGCCGCCTAGTGGCGCCCTCTAGGCGAAGCATAGGTGACCTCTTGGATAGGGAGGATCGTATTTTTGACGAATACGCTGTGGCATAAAATTGCCTATAAATAACCGCGGGCGCACGATGTAAAATAGAAGATTTAAAAAAAATAAATATTTGATTAAGTTATCGCGCCGCCCTGCACAGCTCACAGTCCGATGCAAATGGATTCGTTTTGAGGCGAGGTTGGTCGGCCTAGACGTCATCTGCGCCCTAACCGCATTTGTCATACCGGCCAGGAAAAGGCGCTTCTTTCAAACGTAGCGCACGTGGGAAACCAGTATGATGCATTCTAGACCAGGTAAGAGCAGCGTCCGTGTCCCAACGACGCATTGAAATTTTGCCAACAAACCTGATTGTAAAAAACTAAATAAAGCCGGAAATGTAGGGCGTGGCTAGCAGTGCAGACAGTGTAACCGGGTTTCCGACCTTAAATAGGCTTTAAGTCTGATCTTAAGCGCGCCATAGCAGACGCGGAGTGCCATAAGACCGTTTTCAAGTCTCTTAACTCGGTTACCGCTTCAGCTGCTCTTTTGACTGCGCGTCACCCGCAGGGTAGACAACACATGACACCAGATGTTACCGAGTTTTGAGGTCTGAAAAAGACCTGAGGTCCGATCTTCACCGCGCTTTAGCTTCTGCCCCGTCATTTAGGCGTTTTAAATTCTTTTAACTCGGTTACAGCTTCAATATTGGTCTGCTCTTTTGCCAGCGCGTCGCAAGCAGGGCAGACAACACACCAAATTTAACCGCGGTTTTCGACCGTAAATACATTTTAAGTCCGATCATAAGCGCGCCATAGCGGCCGGGGTGTCATATAGGGAGTTTTCAAGTCTTTAAATTCGGTTATAGGTTCAACGTTGGGTTGCACCTTCGCCTGCGTGTTCAATTGTTTTTTGTTTTTTTTAATGTTTAATTTTGCAACAAGGCATTGATCATTGGCATACAATTAGAGGGAGCAAGTGAATTAGTGTGTTAGTGTTACGGCGTAAGACCCGAGTCCGGCGACTTATGAAATGAAAATTAAATAATTCGGTCTTTCGCCGGCGAATCCTAGGAATCGCCGGCAAGGGCCGGTTAATCTTAAGATTCGCCAGTGAAAACCGGCGAATGTCTCGAGTGTGAAATATGAAACTTGCCATCAATTGAAAGAAGAGTGGAAAGAGAGTGGAAGCTTTGTGTAACTGAGGATGTGTGGGGTATTTTATTATTTTGTCATTTATTGGTACAGGACAGGCCGCCGTGGCAGTGCGACTTGCACTTCTCGGTAGCCCCTCGAGCCCCGTCGAGTGCTGCAGCGCGTGCCTGCCCGTCATCGGCGCCGTCTACGCCACAGAGAACCGCGGCTGGCGCGCCCCAGGCGCTTTCAGCAGCCACCCCCACCTGTGGGTGTAAGGCCAAGGCGCCTCGCTGCCCCTGCTTGTGCCTCGGACCTAGTGGAACCCAAGCCGTTCCTCAGCCTGGAGCAGCTAGGGTCCTGATTCTTTGTTATCCGACAAGTGTCCCTGGCTACCCCACAATGATCAACGTGAGTTTCAACCCCCCCCCCCCCCCCCCCCCAGTGTACCCGACTAATTACAACTTTTTTTTAAAAAAATTTGAATCCTATTTGTTTATCATGTTTGGCTCTGTAGTACTTGCGCTCGACCCCGCCGTTTCTTTCAATTCAATGGAATCATTATGCCCGGGGCCTGGACGCGCAACCTCGTACGTGTCTTTACGTACGAGTTTCTTGCCCGTCGCCTGAACTGCTTCGCTCGAGGGCCTGATTGCCTGGGCACCTGCTTCGTAAGTTATTTATATATATATATATATATATATATATATATATATATATATATATATATATATATATATATATATATATATATATAGCTCACTTTACACCCATACTTTATCATATTTCCCTTTATTTTCAGACAATCTTAGATGAGAACGTGGCGGTGGACCTAAACGAGGACCACCTCGGGATTTATTTCTAATTTTTGAAATGCCACTTTCATTTCTGATACTTTCTAGAGCTCATTTTTTTCTCTTTTAACCTGTTTGTTTGTTTCCTTTTAAAAAACTGAGTTCTATATATTATTTCAACCATTACTGACTATAGTCCAATATGTTTCAGTAAAACCACTTTACTCCTTATCTCCTGTTACTTTACTACTTTCCTCAACCACCATCTTTGCGGTCTCAGCACTTTATTGTATAGCACTATTTTGTGGGTTCTCTGGGGTTTTTCTGGATTTAGGAACGTTTTGTAACTGAGTGTAAACAAGTTGTTTATTCAAACAGGGACACTGAAACTAATTGCAATACTTGAGGTCATTTAAGCTTTTACAATAAAAATAACATTGGTAACTCCAATAGTGATCATTACATTAACTTAATAACCAATATAACTTAGACAATAGAGATGACAATATAATACTTTTAATGGCAAATACATAATGAATTAACAACAAACTTAACAACCTTACAACTTAGGTTCCTCCGGATTGTACAGTTCAATTCCATAGCCCTTTTGTAGCTCTCTCACCACTCTCTCCACTTCCGGATTCAGTCTCTTAGAAAAATCACACCTCCTAATTTGTTTTTCTTCCTCCTTCGTTACCACAAAAACACCTGCCATCTGCCCCTCTACCATGGCTTCCAATCTCCTTACTAAATTAACTCCTAAATTGGTACAATTAGACGGAGCGTGTCCTCTGCCCAAACAGCTCCCGCATCTCTTGTTGATTTTACCTCCTATCCTTGTTGGGACATACTCTACGTACTTAACAGATTTCTTTCCCACAGGTCTCATTACTAACTCCACAACTTCCACACACCTTTCCACGTCCATCTCCACTGCATTCACAACCTCTCCACACTCTTCCACTTCCATGCTAACTTCTACTTCTGCTTCCAACACTTTGCTCTCACACTCTAAATCAATCACTTCCTCTGCTTCTTGTATTTGCTGCGACACAGCCAAGCTTTCTCTGGCCTTCTCCTCCACTTGCCTCAATAATGTCTCAAAATCTACATCCTCCTCTTCCTCCAGCTGTCCTTCCACATACATATCACTTTCTTCCTCGATTCCTAACAAACACACCAATTCCTCCAAAATGTCTCCTTTCCTCTTGACTTCTCCTATCATTGACTCCAGCTTGCTTATCTCCTCTTCCATTTCACTGAACACACTGCTTTCACACTCACTTTCCACGTACTCCATTAAGTCCACTTTCTTTCCTTCCATCACCAACTCCAATCTGCAAATTTCCTCTTCCATCTCGCCAAACATCTTGTCACCAAACTCACTCTCCACTTCGCTCACTGTCCACTTATGTTCTCCTTCCCACAAATTGTCCAACTCCTGATATATTTCTTCCAACTTCTGCTCTTCCGACTTGGTGCCTCTTCGCTCTTGCTGCTCCTTCCTCTTCTGTGCTTGGCGTACCAGTTGGGTGCAGTACAACCTTACTGCGTCCACACCGGCCCTCTGCTTCTCCTGCTCCGGGAAAACTTTCTGCTGCTGGCTCCTCTTCACTTGCAGCTCTGGTCGCTGGAACGGGTCCCTCCACAGCTGCGGCGGCCTTCCCCTCCTGGCTGCTGGCGGTGCTGTGGCGGTGGACGTCGCTACCCCGCGGCTCCGAAGTTCCTCAGCCCGACACAATGCGGCCAGTGGTGACTGCTGCGTCTGCGCTGGTGTTTCTTCGCTCTTGCCTTTCTTCGGAATCTTGAATTCCTCCTTGCTCCTCGCGATTCTGATTCTGGGTGCCATCGATGTTGTCTGGGTGGACGCTATCTCAACAATGGCCTTTGGTGATGCCTCCCCGGCATACCCCGCGTCAATACTCCCACCATGCTTCTTGCGGCGAACAGCGTTTGAATTATCGCGGCCGTTGTTGGTTTGGTGTCGGCGGTGAGCGAATCGCTCCGGGCGTGACTCGGCTCGCTCAGTGTGATCCACCCTGCCGTGCACCGGCTGTTTACATCACAAAAGTGAGCCATGCCGCCGTCACCAGCTCTTTGTCGGAATTTTGCGGAGTATAAGCAGCTAACTTATCAATATGGACAATCAATTGTTTATGTGGTGGCGCTTCGTCTCTGATCTGTGCGTTACAATCATTTATAATATCCTCGACCGTGAACGGTCCTAACCAAGGTGAGGTCAACTTTCGCATCACACCCTGCTGTGTGTTTTTCTTATAATAATAAACTCTGTCCCCAACTTTGAATGGCGACAGGATTGCATTTTTGTCATAATGTTCTTTCATTCTTTTTGCAACTTGGATTTTTGACTGCCAAACTATGTCGTGAATTTTTGTCAAAGCATTTCTGACAAAAGAAGGATATGCCTCTCTGTGGCGACTCCAATCTGGCTGAGAAGGTGGAGCTCCTCTCTCCATTTGCAGTGGAGTCCGCATTGGTGCTCCGAACATGATCTCATAAGGAGAGCACTTCGCAACCTCATTTGGAAGGCTACGATATGCTTGTGAAATGAAAGGTAAATATTCTGGCCATGTCAATGGATTATCACCTATCAACATTGCTAACCGTAACTTTAACGTTCTGATCTACCTTTCTGCGTTGCCATTGGCCTCTGGGTGTTTGACTGACGTTCTAAATTTCTTGATTTGATACAAATTAGCCACTTCTCGCATTGTTTCAGATAGCATGTTCTTCCCTTGATCTGTCATCATAGAAATTGGTGAGCCAAAGACGGAGAATACATGGGTAATTAAGGTGGTCCCTGTTGGATCTAACTCCGAGCACGGTTAGAGTCACTTGTAAAGTGTATCCGCAAAAGTAGCTTTGGGGATACCCCCTGACAGTTTTAGTTCAGCCATTTTCCGTAGGATAGCGCCACCGTCGTTGTAAATTTTAGAAACATAACCACCTATCTGCGTTACCATTCGATATCAGCTACTGGACCTATTTTCATGCTCCTTCGGGTCAGTGACTGGGCCCCCGCTGCCCTCCTTCCAGGTAGTAGGCCATAAAGTAATTATACGGATCCCCATTGATGCAGTGTCAACAGCCTCCGCCGGGTCTCCCGGCACGCACATTCGGTACGGTATTGTTCTCGCGGCAATAGCATGCTAGTCCGTTTTCAATCTTTTTAATCATGCGTTTGGATGTGTTCATTGATCGGTCCAATACTTAGAGCACGTTTTTACGAACAAATTGGTGTTTTGCAGAAATTTGTAGCTCTATCCGTTCGAAACTTAGATCTTGTCTCAGCCCGCCCCGCCGGTCGCCGGCGACATAACGACGGGCGCAAGCGAGATAGCGGTAACTCTAGCTAACGATAAGAACAGCGGCAACTCGGAGTGCCTCCTAAGGATAGCGGCAACTCCGTATGATCGGCCGATGCGTTGCCGCAATTCTTAGGAGGCACTCCGAGTTGCCGCTGTTCTTATCGTCAGCTGGAGTTACCGCTATCTCGCTTGCGCGCGTCGATAAGGGTTTCTACTTCTGGAGGCTCTAGTACGCGTTAGAATCGTCGGATCCGCATGGCCGGCACAGCATCGGAAAGCTTATACATTTTGCTACATCCCGCTCGCTGACATTCTCCCTCTAAAGTCAATAGCCAAGGAGCTGGGGACGCGACAAGGTCGACGCGCACGGCCTGCAAGGCGCCGGTGACACAGCTTTCACATATTGACAAGGCAGTAGTTCGCGTTAGGGTGGTCGAATCGATGCAAAACACACGCCATTCGAAAGCTCAGACTTTATTCTAAAATCGCTCTTCCAAGAGTGTTTCGTCTAAAATGAACAGGGGAGGCGTCGGAGACCGACGAAAGTCGACGCGTGCCGCTCTGCCGGCTTTGCCGCTCTGCCCGTGCCCGGGAGGAAAGAGCTGGCTGGAGAGCCAAAGTCGCATCGCCAGGCGGGCCTCCTCCGTCCTCCGGCTGGAGCCCGGGCGGGGTCCGGCGGGTCCGCGTTTACTGCTCTCTTTGTCTGTGCCATCCTATGCACACAATTGACGCTAAGACTCCTGCATCCCATTACTCTCGACGCAGTTCCTCCATACGTCGCCAGCGCCACTGTGCAGACAGCGTTTTGGAGCCCGGCAAATTCAAAAGAGGCAAAACGCACCCAAAACAGCCTATTTTTCTGTAATCTTTGAGGCCTAAACTATGGGTCGCACAGAAAAACCGATGGTATATTTGAGTAGGGGAAAGGCTGCCCTACGGCAGATTATGGGTCAAAATAGGATCCGGAAATTCGTTGAGCTCATAAAAGGTGTCCGTATGTGGCCATCAAAAATCATGGAAAAGGCCAAACTTTGACCGGCAAAGTCGTACATTTGTGAACGGAATTCCGAACTTGTGAACCCTTATCTTCCCTACAAGAGTCTTTCCCCAACACGTTGATATGTCTCACGTCCTTGTGCGATAGATAGTTTAGGCCCCAAAGATTACAGAAAATAGCCCTGCAATAGCTCGAATTGGCCACTTCGGACCACCGTATCTCTGTTCAAAATTAGTCCAGCGACCTGCGGTTTTACAGTACTCCCATTTGGAGCGGAATCTATGGGTATACCAAATTTCATCATCCTAGCTCGAAGTCAAATTTCACCAGGGACGGCCTTCAGGCTTTGACCACCTCTGGTGCCTTTTCACCACGCAGTGGTACAACTACAGGCCAACCAGAAAATGCTTCTACTGCAATAAAAATGTGAGTATAACCTTCAGAGGTTTCTTTAAATGGTCCTGCTAAATCTACGTGCCATCTACCATGGAGTGAGTACCCCATCCTGGAATATTTTCATTGGTGGTTTCACTCTATTTTTAACTCCTTTAAATCTGTTGCATAGTATGCAATTATGAAGACACCACTGAATGTCATTTTGCATTCCAGGCCACCAGAAAAACCTTTGCATGTGTGCCACTGTTTTATGTATTCCAAAATGGTTAACCTCCCCTAACTGCTCATGGTAGTGCTTTACAGTATTTTGTACATGTTTTGACGGCAATACTAACTGGTACTGATCTCTTTCAGGCTCTCTGGTGATATGCACGAACTTCCTGAACAACAAACCATCCTTCACAACAAGAGGTCTGAATTGATGCCACAACGTTCTAGTTTTGTTACTATATCCAACAATATCTTGGAAATCAGGGCGTTTGCCTTCCTTTACTGCAACGATTATTGGCATTATATCCCTGTCAAGTCTTTGATCTCTCCTTAGTTGATCTGGATCTATGCCTTCAGCTATGATAGTTCCCCAGTTAATCATAACATTCTCCACTGACACAGGTAAAGTTCTAATACTATCTATAACAGCAACTCTACTTGGTTCACAACCGCTTTTAGTCTCAACCTTATTTACATTGGTTGGACTCCAGTGATACATATGAATGTTCATGCCTGTGTTTGCAAAGACTTCATTTATGAACTTTATCAGTATATGATAATTTAGTTGGTCTCTGCCACATGAGAACTCAGGCATGCACCATTCATTTACATTATTTTCTATCAGCCAATCCCTCAACTGAATTAAGGCCAACCTGACTTGTTCAGACGTTGGTTTCTGAAAATATCTCAACTTTGTGATAACATTAACAATTATTCTCTGCCCTCTTCTTACAGGTACAATTCCTGGACAGTTTCTACAAGTTTGAAGGAATTCTTCTTTAACATTGAAACAATACTCAATATCTTTGGCAAGTCCTGCTCCCATTTTACCATCCAAACTGACAGCATGAATAATGGGTAAGCTAGAACTGCTATCAAAAATTGATCCTTCTTTATGGATAAGCTTAAAATTATTGCTGCATTCTATCATGACATTTCCATTCTTTCCTTCCCTTTCTTCAACAGTTGTACACCTGACTGCTGCTATTTCTTCTCTTTCCTCTATTCTTGCACATTTAACGCAATTTTGATTACAGGGTCTCTGAAGTCTACGACTGAGGGCATCCGCATGGCCTATGCTGGTTCCTTTTACATAAACAACCTGGAACTAGTATGGTGCTAATTTTTCAAGCCACCTTGCCAACATTCCTGTAGGATTTTTGAAACTTCTTAACCACTGCAATGCAGCGTGATCTGACTTCACCACAAACGGTGCTCCTCCTAAATAATGGTTGAATGCTTTTACTGACTCTACCAAAGCTAGAAGTGCACGGTGAGTTGCACAGTAATTTCTTTGGGCTACGTTTAATATTTTTGACCAATATGCTATAGTTACATCTTGGCCGTCCTGCTCTTGGCTTAGAACTGCCCCAAGGCCAGTTAGGCTTGCATCTGAAGTTAAAGTGAATGGCCCCTTAGTTACATCAGGTGTTCCTAACACTGGAGGTGTTGTGAGCAACTGTTTAATTTTACCAAAAGACTCCTCACATTGCTGAGTCCAATCAAAATTTATTTTTGACCTCAGCAGTCCATACAAAGGAGCTGCTGCTGTTGCCAAATGTGGCACATATTTAGTATAGTAATTTACTAACCCTAACCAAGATCTTAATTCCTTTAGGTCATTTGGCCTTGCCCAATGTAATATTTTATTGACTTTATTGTCATCAGTCTTAATCCCTTGTTCTGATAATCTATGTCCCAAATATGAAATTTCTTTCTGAAACAACTCACACTTCTTTGCTTTCAACAGGAAACCAGATGCTCTCACTGTTAAACAGTGCCTCTAGGCGTTGCAACATGACCTCAACGTTATCCTCTGCAATACAGACATCATCCAGGTAAACTGAAACTGTATCACCCAAATCATTTTCTGGGTTAGGCTCTTTAGCTGGGGTTATGAGTCTGTCAGTAACACACTGGAAGGCTCCTGGTGCGGCTGACAACCCAATACTCAGCCTGGTAAACTCAAACTGCCTACTTGGCGAACCCAAGTCTTCTGGTAATATTATAGCCGTTTTTGGCTGGTCATCTGGATGGATTTCTAAGTCATGATAACCATGAGCCAAATCAAATGCATGATACAGTTTCTTTCCTCCCATATGCTGCAACAGGTCCTGTACCCTTGGAATAGGTGTAGCAGGTACTCTGGTGACAGCATTTAAAGCTCTATAATCAATACAGACTCGAACCTCTCCAGTTTTCTTCATAACACAAAGAATGGGAGAAGCCCAAGCTGATTGACTGGGCACAATTGCGCCTTGTTGCAAGTACTTAAGAATAGTTTCTCTCACAGCTTCCCTATAATGTATAGGAACTGGTCTAGAATTCTGCTTAATCGGCGGATGTTCTCCAGTGTCTATTCTAAACTTTAGCCATGGACATTTACCAAAAGTGGTGTTGTCCAAATACGTCCGAATGTTTTCTGAGAAGATTTTCCAAAGCCTTTTTCTGATTTAAATTTAACTCTTTGCATCTATCTGCTAACTCCTGCAAATCCTTAGGTAATGGTTGATCTTCTGAAATAACATTCTTGGGACTATCATCATATTCAGCATCCTTAAACGGTTTAGTTTCGTGTTCCACATAAGTAACCAACGTAGGAATTTCTTCCTCATTTTGTTCATTATCGTAATCACATCCAACTTCATTATTTGTTACAGAGTTGTGATATTCAATTGGATGCAACAAATACACTTCACCAAGAACTGCATACCTTGGAACCTCTACACATCTGTCCCCCAGATTTTGCAAAGTTCCATCTATGGGTGCTGTTACACATGGCACAACCCCTGACTCTACTATGACTGATACAGGTAATCTTGAAACTTTATTTCCCATTGCTGGAGTTGTTAAAAAACACTCCCAAATGAATTTTCCTTTTAATTTCAAAATCTTTGTGGCCTGATTGCTTTCCTTTCCTTTCCTCTTTCTCCTTTCCTTATAATTCCATTTCAACATATCCATTTCTGTGCACATCTACATCCATATCATATATATCATTATCCACATCAATTTCCATTTCCATTGGGCTGTCGATACACCCTGGGGACCCCCTTTCATTACTTTTCCATTTCATATGATCGATATCAGTTTCAAACATTGTACTCCCTGCTTGGTTTCCATTCCCCTGGGTGGATAGAGAGTGAGGCTTGGACATTGCGTCACCCTTGTCTCCGCCCAGTGGATGTGGACTAACAGAGGAGTCAGATGTCCACCTGGTATCCACATCTACCAGATTTTTCATTTCACAATCAGTAATCAAAGTCGTTGTGACTTTGTTTTCCACAAAAGGTTTTAAAACTGTTCTTTGTCCTGCCCTTACTGGGTAATAGACTTCCCCTGATCTGAATTTACCTTTAACATTTGCATGCCCAATTTTAAACTGAGTGGTTATAACACCCCCAGTATCAATCAAAGGAAACTCCAGAATCCCTCTCTTAACTCTAAAAGTGGCATCAAAGTAATCCAAAAAGTCATATCCCAAAAGATTTTCTTCAATTTCTGCTTCATAAACATTAAACTTTAATTCCCATCCTGCCATTACTATAGATGTTAGTACTGGTCCAAATAATGCAGCCTTGTGAGACGTTGCACTCTTCAGCCTTAACCTGGCTAGTGCAATCGCTCTACTAGTTCTCTTTAATACTGTTATCACAGCACCGGTGTCTGTAACTACTTCAGCAGGTTTACCATCAATTGAGCATTCCAAAACTGGGGCTTTGTTTCCTAATGATCATACATTACATTTATCAATACTTTCCACAACAGGCTTCTCCACAGCGGGCTTTGCCCTGTCCTCTGACTTGGGACTAGCCTCTGCTGTGCTAGCCTCAGTTACATCTTTAACCAGCCCTGGTTTATTCTGCTCCATTGGTGGCTCCTGACTGAATCTGACTTGTTTTATTACTGGTGGTTCTTTAAAGGGTACCTTAGATCCTACCACTAATCTGGAGGTACTGGTTAGTTTCCCTGATTTTGGTTTTGATTGCTATTGTTATTATTATTGTTAATAGGGACGAAGGGAACATTGGCGATCGCAGGCACTTGTGCATTACCTCCAGCCCTTTGGCCCTCCTGACTTCGATACCACATCATGGCGGCTTGTACCATATCCGGCGGACAGTTCATATCCGGTAAATACCCCATGTTGGAAAAGTTATTACCACTGTTATTTCCTCTGTTGTTCCAACCACCTGTTTCCTGTGTTATTCCCTCTGTTGCGGTTGTTGCTTGGTGGGCACCAGCAGTCCCTTGCCCTATGTCCTGGCTTGCCACAGTTGAAACAAGCTTCCTGGAAGTTACTTCCTCCACTGCTATTTCCTTGCTTGCTCCAACAGTCCCTCTCCATGTGTCCCGGTTTCCCTCAGAAATTGCATGTGAAACTACTTCCTCCCGTGTTTCCTGTGTTTCCTGTGTTTCCTCCTCTATTTCCTCCTCTGTCTACTCCTCTTCTTCCCCTTGGTCTTCCCCGACCACGGCCCCTATTTCCTTCTGTATTGGTCCCCGAGTCATTACTGCCCTGTGCACTAGCTTGGTTACCCGAAAACCCTGGGTTACTTCCTGAGGGGAAAACCATATTTACACTAGCCTCCGGCCCTTCTATATCAATCCCTGTAGTAGATGTTGAGGGCTGATCCTCCACTTTAACTAGCCTGGCTTTCTTAGCCGGTGGCTCCTCCCCTAAAATTGCTTTGGCTTTACTTAAGGTATTTACAGCCTCATCCAGCGTACTGGATGCCCCAAACGGCAGAGTCCTGGCATGCTGCTTGTCAGTAATGCCCTTGCAGAACCGTTCCACAAGTGACTCCTGAATGTCCCTTTCTGGTGCATTTCGATAGCATGCCCTACCTTTCCTTTCTACCAAACGAGCGAACACCCTCAATGTTTGGCCTGTTGCTTGTACCAGACTGTCAAACTCCTGTTTTCGTTCCCAAAACATGGGCTGCTTACTGGACTGTCTCAACTGAACCTCCTCTAAGTTATCAAAAGTAATTGGCTTCCCTTGATGGTGCAGTGTAGCTATGACTTCTGTAGCGTGTCCCGATAGTGCTTGTAGCAGAGCGGTCCTCCTCTCCTGTTCGTTCCACCCATTTGCAGTGGCTACTTCCTTAAACTGTAGTTGGTAAATCGTGTAATCAGTGTCCCCATCATACTTATGAAGTTGAAACTTATTCTTAGCGACTACCTTAAGCATAGTATCCTGACTTGCGTTTATCTGTCCTAACCCTTGGCTTGTGCTAGGTTGTGACTGTGTTACGCTTGGTGTTACAACCTGACCCTGTACTTGGCCCGGCTGCTGAGCATCGGCTTGTCCCTGCTGTGGTGCCTGCCTTGGCACTTCCCCTACCGGCCTATTCTGTAACTGCGGCCTCTGGAGAACAGGAACTTCCTGGCCCTGCCCTACTCCTGCAGCTTCCTGCCTTATCTGCTCTGACATCATATTTTGAAACATATTTTGCAAAAACGGTATTGAGAGCTGTACTTCCTGTCTTTCCTCCCCATGCCTTCTGCCTTCCCTGTACCTTCTGTCCCCCTCACGATGATCATACCTGTCATTGTCCCTTCTCCTTCTATCTCTATTCCTTCTCCCCCTTTCTCTGTCCCTCTCCTCATAGTCATGTTCATCCTCTGTTCCATAGGCGGTTGCGGTCCCTTCCGTGTCCGCCTCTGCCTTCGTGTCGTCTCCGTAATCGTGACCCGGTTCTTGTATCCTAACATATCGTCCTGCCCTGTCATCCTGAGCGCCAGCCCTGCGTCGCCCCCAACGGCCACGACCGCGACCTCTGCCCCTGCCCCCCCCCCCCCCCTTGCTGCACCGCGCTGCGGCGCTGGTCCGGGTGCCGGCTGCTGCTCGGGAATTTCTACCACTTGCTCTTGTTCGTCCATTTCAGTGCCTTACCACCAACGCTGTGAACTGTGTGGTATTAGTGTGTTGCGCTTGAAACGCAGCTGAGGATTTGTGCCTTCCTCCCTAGCCTGCTGATACGTGCGCCAATGTTCCTTCGGAGCCCCTGGGTACGGTACTAAATATGTCACGGTCGGAACCAATTCGGGATCCGGTTCCGGAATCGGCACGCAAACCTCGTTTCTCCTTGTAGAGTACTTGGTAACCACCAAGTTATCGTTGGAATCGAAAGTCCAAACTTCCCTGGTGTCAAATGCGGAACTAATTGATTCTTCCTCCTCTGTACAGGTATCCGGACTGGCAGAACCGGACCTCTCTGAAATCCCAGAGTCTACGCTCTCAGTTTCCCAGTTTTCCTCGCAAAGAGGTAACAAAGGCTTGTTATTCGGGTACAAAGGATGAGGCAATGGAATCTGGCTTTCCTCGTCCCAATTTTCCTCAGATGGAGGCAAAGTTACCCTAATATAAGGGAACAGTGGATGAGCCAAAGGGATGACCCTTCTGCTATCCATTAAAGTTAAAGAACTAATTAAAACTGAACTTACTACTAGGAAATGAATAAAACAACAATGAAACGAACTGTTTAAACTTGAGCTTACTGAACTAGGATATAACCGAACAATGAACAAATTATTTAAAACTCAACAAAGAACGAGTGAACTATAAAACTTATTTACTTTTACTTCTAGGACTAGCGTTAGCAACAGAAAGAATCAAATGTTTCGCGCACTTGGACCAAGTGAACACTAATTTGTACAAGTTGGCTTTAGTGGACCACTTCAGCACAACTTGTCGTTTTGTCCTTAATTTTTCTAAACTATCTTAATCCTCTTTCTTGTTCCCACAGCAAAACTTTCACACTGCCTGAACCAGCACCTGCTGCTCACTACAGGAATACCCGCTTCGTAGAACCCGTATGCACTATTGCGACGGCTGCAGTTTCCTGCTGCACTGTTACAATGGCTTCACGTTCTACGGACCTGGTGCATTCCCACACTGTTTTCTGTTATTTTCCCTTTACTAACAACCTGCTTATTGTAATGAAAAGGAAATGATAATTTGACCCCATGAGCAGGGTAGGTTGCATGAGTGTGCCTTTCCTGATCCATGCTACGTTATTGTTTTCTTTCGAATTCCGCACATTTGTTGCCAATTACTTTCAATAGAATTGAAAACAAAATAGTAATTCCACATAAATTACAAAATATCTAAAACACATTCATTGTATACATGGTAAAGAACGCTTTATGTTCTGAAATTCTTTTCATAACGTTTTTCTTTCATTTTCTTTTACCTTGAATAGCACCTCACAGGACGGTGCTGTGCTACTCGGTACAAAGTCCATTATATTTAAATTAGTTGTAATGCTTTGTAAAAACAATTCCCATATAACGAATATAGAAAGAATTAAAAATCAAAGTAAAGTGCTGATACATATAAAATATAATGGCTAAGCTCGACTTGAAAGACATGTCTTAAGCTAGTTAAATTTCAAGTGGTTAAACTTCAGTGAACGCAGAACGCAGCCGAAATTTTTAGGACTTGTCCGGAACCACATTAGCCATCCGGGCAATTGGTCGCAAGTGGATTCTCCCAGCCGTGCTCATTTTATCGGTGTTTTTGCACTTTGCCTCGCCAGGCGCCCACCGCACAGCCATGGCGGGAGCTCTGCGATCTCCCACACTGCAAAAAACGCGGGTATGCTACGGAAGGAGGTACGGAACATAAGAAGGTGCGGAAACAGATTACATGGCAACCTCCTATACGGTACAGAAAGAGGTACGGACGTTCCGTGAAATTTAAACGGACCAATTCCGTTCCATTGCTTTTGTACCATATAGGCATCTCTGCGTTTCCATCCACGGCATGGTATACCGCCGTGACTAGTGCAGCAGAGGGGTGCTTACACGGGGGTCTGGGTGTAGCAAATGCTACACCTACATTTTCATAAATAGGGAGGTAAGAGGGGGAAAAGGGGTGGTAGAAGGCAGGGAGAAATCCGAGGAAGGAGGGAGGGGAAAGACGAAGGAAAAGTGAAAAGAGAGGAAAGGAGGAAAAAGGGAGGTTTGCTGCGTGAAAGGGAGTCCGGGGGTCTTGCCACACCTAAGCCAATAATTGTATGCGCTACTAGCGGGCCATTGCCTCTTCTCTGGTCCGCCCCTCTAGCCAACGGAAACATTCCAACAACTAGCGGAGGTCCCGCATGACTGTCTACACGCTGGCAGTAGCCTAGGGAGGGAAGGCTGCTCTGAGGCTGGACCCGCTGATACAGCTTCCCCAAAGGACACACTATCATCCTACACAAACTGAATAAATTTCACGACTTAAAGTCAGTCAGCCATGTTTATGTTATAAGTTATTAACAGTATAAGACAGCATGTATAATTTCAGTAACTAATAAAATGATGTACCCACCAACTCAATATCAACATCTCGTGGTCTGTCAGATTATCAAACACCGGCTACTGCTTATGCTCTTCCTGAGCAGACGACACAGTCACGGATATTTAAATCTCCGCAGGCAGCGCGTTCAGTTTTCAACCAATCGAAATTTAAGTTGGAAGTAGCAAGCTTGCAACACAACATCTTTAAAATGGACACGAACCTATATTTTAAAAGTCTTTTTGTGATGAAGCAAGTTTTTATTTTCGTTTCTTCCACTTTTGTTTGAAATTCTTTTAAAATGTACGTGTCTGTACTGTCTTTTAATGTAATATGATTGCTTTCCTATCCGCATGTGTCATAATAATGTGTATGTTGGCTATACCCAAGAATTGTATGTTCTGCCTGGCCCTCGCCCCCGTGCATCATGGTCTCGCATTTCATGTTATGTTATAGTAAAGAGTAGAAGTAAAGTATATGTTATCTGCTCGACCAAAAATGTTGAGGAGAGCTGCCCGGGAAAATACGATGACCAACCACACCTGCGACACTGCACCGCACTCGCCAAACAGCCAAGGAAGAACTTCGTGCTCGGACAGCGAGAAGTTTCCCTGCGCGAGGGTGCAGGTAGTGACAGGTAGCCGTTATCCTGGTCGGCCCGGACCAACCGACCCACGAGGCCGAACCAAACGTCCAGTCCGCCAGCCGCCTCACGCTCAGGCTCCAAGCAGCAAGTAGCCTGAGTACGGGGGCTTCCAGACTAGCGCTAGCCTGATGACTTACAGCGCCCGGACCGACAGACTAGTCTAGCCTAACACTTTGGGGGCTCAGGCTCCGTCAGGCTAAAATCTTAGGGGTTTGGGGTCGCAAATCGGGTTTTCTTTTGTTCTCGAGCGGACTGAGGCTGTGGCAAGGCTACCGTAAGGCTCACATTTTCTCGCGGGCTCACCTGACACGTAGTACTTGGTGGAGATGAGCGTCCCGCCGCAGACCTGCTTCAAGTGCTGGCCACTGGTCTTGTTGTAGACGGCCACGTGCCAGGGGAAGTCCGCGGCCGACGTGGACACATTGCCGTGGCGAATCAACTGCACCCCTTTGCCCGTAGGCTGGCCGCAGACTAAAGATAACAGTCTACATTTTTATTTTCACACTATTAAAAAAAATACAAAATGGGTACGATTTAAATATATGGGATTTCTTAAAGCGGTCTAGTCTTGTCTTTCTTTAATTTTAAGGGCTAAGATGCTATTTTGTCAGTAGGACAAGCTGGCCGCTGGCCCGTCCCTCCGTCAAACCTCGGTGTCAGTTTCGCTCCGCTCCACCGGCACCTCGGTTCGACAGCGGTCTCGGCCAGCTTGGCCTCCCCGGCGGCCTTTGCGAAAGGCCGTCGGCCTCGTCTCTCTGGAAATGCCCGGAAGCAGACGCGGCATTTGTTACGATAAAATCGTTAACCTGAGCTCGTTCGTGGTACTGTGCGCGCCGCAAGCATGACGTCGCCGCCACTGCGGCTCACCATAGCCGCGGCGGCTGCCTGCTGCCATGGTCGCCTCAAAATGGCAGATAGTTTTATTTTTAACTGTGTAATACTAGGAGTTGCGGCGTGAGTTGCTACGTACTCGGCACGCAGCGGAAGGGCTGGATGCTCCACTGGCCTTCCGCGCCGCATCGGGACTCGGAGTTGGCGGCCGGCAGGTAGCCGAACAGGAACTCGTGCAGCGGTCGGCAGCGGAACCTGGCCACGGTGCCGGGCAGCGCTGGCCGCGACATGCAGTCCACGGCCCGACCGCCCAGCCGGCACTCCGCCAGCACCGTCTCAGACCGCAGCGGCGGGCAGGATGCCGCTGCTGGGACCGGTGTCCCTGCAAATAATAGGCCCCACAAACTGAGTTCTTCACTCTAATGCGCTTCACAAATGGTTAAGACACTTAACAACATCGAACTCGACACTTCGAGCTTCAGCTTCGAGCATCGTTAATTCCGTGTCCACTGAAGAGGGAAAAACAAGAACAGGAATTCAGTGCGAATACTGAAATTAATAAGTACAGTGGGAGGACAGTTTTACGCTGTTCAGTGTTCAGCGTGGCAGCCCTAACTGTGATGGTGAGGCCCACGGCAGTTTCCATCGCAATATTTTGATGTCCATTATTTCAAATTATGTGAAATGCGAACTATTTTAGTCGGATCTCACAATGATTCCCACCACTGCAAGACAAAGAGGCGGGCAGACCTCCCTCCCCTCACCCCCGCTAGGAAGTTTTTTGGGGGATTTCCGAAGATCCGCCTAATTTTTCCTTCGTGCAAAAACATAATTTTATTTACCAGGGGGCGACTCCCCGGATCGGCCCGGTTCGCCAGCTACTGTTCCGAATCGGGCGGCCGATCCGGGCTACACTCATCTTCTGCCTCTCTCGCACCAATCTGACGCCAGTGAGTGGGAGTGAGACAGAGAATGTGCGTATCGCGGCTCCCCCGGCCGATTCGGAACACTATCGCCAGCCACTTTATATCAAACGGCACATCCACAGTCCAAAAAAATCCCGAAAGTGTAGGAAAATTTTGAGGGCCTCCCGTTGCGGGCCTTCTCAAGATTTGACGCGTTGACATGGCATTGTCCTGGCTGGCTCTGCCTGGCTTACCGCTGGGGTCCGGCGGCGCGATGGGCACGCAGCGAAAGGGCCCGTCCTCCCAGTGGCCGTGCGGCCCGCAGAGCACTTCGTAGCTGCTGACCTGCATGTAGCCGGCGCGGACCACGTGTTGCGGAAGGCAGCGGAAGGTGGCTGTGGCCCCGGGGGGCGACGGCAGCCGTGCGCAGTCCAGCGGCCGGCCCCCGGACTGACACTCCGCCAGCACCGTAGGGAAATGCAGCGGCGGGCACCACGCTGCGCAGGATGGAGCGGGGCGGAGCGTGCGCCTTACAGTCACGTTTTGGGGCTTCATTTATTCCACTAACATTTTCAGTTATAACTGGTTCACGATATTTTAGGCATGGGAACGTCGTCAGCATTTACTAGTAATAATTCTTGTAGCACAATGTTTTGCGAAGCAGTGGTAAACTTGATACAAAAATTGATACAAATAATATCGACTGTTTCAGAAATTGCGACACAAAATTGCAAGAAACGACGATCCACTCTCCATCAACCGGCGGACGGAGTAGAGGTAACCCGCAAAACGAAGGCCTGAATGTAGGCAATGGGCGTGTTCCAAAATTCCTCCCGTAACATTCACCCGATCTGACGGTTTGATGAACTAGCAATGGCAAATCATTGCCATTCCGCCGTCCCTGCATAGCCGCAACCTCAGTCTCATAGGGTACCAACGGTCGAATAGCTCCGCGCACGGGTGTGGCAGGTGCTCTGAAAGCGTAAAGCTCAATTTACGGGAATCATAACACAGATTTCTGTCGGGATGAAAGCAAAGACAAGATTTCACCCCTAACCACCTGTAAAATTTAGGGATGGTCGGAGAGGGTTGAAATTCGAGATTTGGCAGTCTTAGGGACCCATAATGCCACACTGAGTGTGATTTTGCCAACCTTCGCCCTACAAATGGATTTTAATGATCCCATTCACGGCGATTTTCGACGTCCCATATCAGGGGGTGGTTCAAACCCTTAGAATCAACAAAGTTGCTGTTTTGGGGCCTTCAGAAGGACCCTTGGGAAATGCCTCCTCAAAATTTAAACGCTCTAGGTTTACTTGAAACGAAATTACAGGCTCTGCAAAAAGTGGACCGCTAAATAAGACTGCCTGTGTATGTTGTTCTGGCTACGGTCAAATCCTGTGTTTGTTTCCGGCGCCATTACAGTTCCCTCTGCTTCCTGGACAAACTTTAAAATTTGGGGGCAACGGTCAAACATATGGGGTAATCTAACAGCCCCAGAAACACTGAATGGACGCTGATCCGAGTCTTCCATGTTAATTCGGCTAAGAGTGCAAATTTTTAACGAAAGTTTGGAAGGTAAGTCACTTTTCTATGGTTTTTCGCTGTCAATGGTTCCCGTGCACTGATGTTCCTGGCCAAGGACGTTGATAGATATTCAGCACTTTTAGGTCAAATTAGAACTATTTTTTTTATCTATGAGTCTTACCTGAAAACACTGCCCCTGGCCCGACAACACTGAATAGAGACAGAAGGGCGATCATCGTTGTTCCTGATTTAGGTGTGCTCTCGTCAATGCCAAAAGCAGGTTGGACCGTCCTCGGGGGGCGGCGAGAACAATAAACAGCAAGAACAATAAAAGCTATTGCTCTTATCAACAGCTTAACCGCAAAAGGAAACCGAAGCTTTCACATGACGAGCGTAGACTTCTCGATGAGGGCTCGGTAGCGCCTTCGCAGCTTCGCTGTCGCGCGTACTAAGTATCGGTATCCCCGGCTGGCCGGCCCTCTCGCGTCGCAGCCGGACTGAGGAGTGAGGAGCTCGCGGTGCGGTGTCTCCTGGAGGAGGGCCCCCGCGCCCCAGGGCCCGCACGACCTTGGCGGAAGGTCAACGGCATTGCTTAGAACCCGCCGTCCAAGACCACCGTGCTGCGCGGCGCTGTGCTGCCGCGGATGTAATTGGGCCAGTCCGGACGTCAGGAAATCCCGGTGGGGCGCCCCGTAGACTGTGACGCACGGACACTGGCAATGTACAGTCAACCCTCGACTTCTGTTCATTCAGTCAGGATTTAGTTGATTTAGTGAGTGAATGACCCCTCGCTCTTCAGTCACTGATGATGACATGTTTAGGCAGTAAATTTCTCGATGTGTGATGTATTTTGTATTGCAGGAACGTCTTTTAAAACTCATGACACGAGTGTTATCAGGTTGTTTTAACGAGTCATTCCAGAGGATTATTTAACACTAGTGTGAAAAGTAAAAGCTCTTTGACAATGCCATAAATGGAAGAGGTTAATGAATGAATCTTGTCTTAATTATTTGAATAAAGAAAAAGTCACTGTAATCTCATTTTAAAAGGATCACATGACATCACATAAGAAAAATAAACATTGGAGCAACAAGATTATCAATTAACGAGTATTGGGACATAACCGAGGGGGAATTCACTCTACGAGTAGTCGGTACACCTGTCGCGTAATAGCCTCTGTAATGCCATAATAGGTGTGTGACTCGCTTTGCTCGCTGGGGGCTCCGCCCCCAGACCCCCGTGCAGGGCTCCGCCCTGCTGTTTCTCCCTTGGGTACTAAATTTGGTAGTGTTCATAATTTCAAGCAGTCCAGTGGTAGGACAAGGAGCAAAAAAAAAAAAACTGTTGTGACCACCGTCACCTGCAACAGCACAGGAGGTCAACCAGGTTCCTGGGATTGTTTAAGACGGGTCGGTTTTCATGCTCAAGTTTGAAATTTTGCACCTTTTAGCAGTTTGCCCTCCCGTTCCACTTCCTACTTCAAACCCTGATTGACCCACCGGCACCTGTAGCAGCACCTGGGTTCGTTTCCAGCATTTTTACTAGGTTCCTAGGGTCATTTTAGTTGGGGTTGGTTCCTATGTCCAAGTTTAAGACAGTGTACCCTCTAGCAGTTGGCCCTCCCGTTCCAGTTCCTGTCCAAGAAGGCCCTGTTTTGCCCACTGGCACCTGCAGCAGCACCTGGCGTCGTTTCCAGCATTTTCATTAGGTTCCTAGGGTCGTTTTAGGTGGGGTTGGTTCCGAAGGTCAGGTTTGAAATACTGCACCCTCAGGCAGTTTTCCGTCCCGTTCCAGTTCCTGTCCAAGAAGGCCCTGTTTTGCCCACCGGCACCTGCAGCAGCACCTGGGGTCATTTTTAGCAGTTTTCCTGAGGCTTTTAGGTCATTTGAAAGTGGGTCCATTTTCGACGATAAAAAAAATCGTATCTGGCACCGTTCTACCCAAACATTTACATGAGTCAGTTATTATCATCATCATCATCATCATCATCATCGGGATGGCGTTATAGAGGGGTTTGAAAAAGGTGAGTACACAGAGTCTCCCAAGCCAAGTGAGAGCCGATTCTTTTTAGTAATTAAGGGGGAGTCTTTCCTGAAAATTTGACAAAAGCTGGAGACCATAAGTTTTACTTTTTTCTGATTTTTAGTATAGCGTCCCCTTCAACATTCTTATACATATCTTTGCAGATTCAGCAATACACAAGGCAAGCGTACGCCAGACCGCGTCGTGGCGTAACAGAGGCTTCGCTCACCGCGAACCACTGCTCCCCACCTCCACGCCTGGCAAACACCTACCTTAGCCTGCTGGCGGCTGTCACCAGATGAGTGGGACCCTGCGGGGCTAATCAGTCAAGAACGGGGCGCCCTACGAGCACCGCCGTACTGTGGACTTCTCTACCGTACTCAATTATGCTCAAATCATACTTAACCTACCCTACTCTAACCTAACCTTGCCCAGCCTACTCAAACCTAACCTACTCTAATCTAACCTTGCCTTCTCAAACCTAACCTAGCTTGACCTACTCAATGTAGACTTCTCTGCCGAATTAATGCAGCTCAAACCTAACCTACCCTAACCACTGCCCGTCCGAGGAGGCCCTGCTTGTGACCACCGGCACCTGCAGCAGCACCAATGGGGTCTTCTTCGGCATTGTAATTGAGGTCCTGAGTGTATGTTCAGCGGGATCGGTTCCCATCTTCAAGTTTAAAATACGGCTTCTTTAGCAGTTTTTCCCTTTCGTTCCTGCTCCAGCCCAAGAAGGTCGTGTTTTGGCCAGTAGCACCTGCAGCAGCACCTGGAGTCGATTTCGGCATCTTGACTCGGGTCTTGAAGAGATCTTAGAAGGGGTCGGTCGCCATGATTTAGTTTGAAATTCTGCACGATTTAGGAGTTTACCGTCCTGTTCCAGTTGCTGCCCAAGAAGGCCCTGTTTTGACCCCTAGCACCTGCAGCAGCACCTTGGGTCTATGGCATAGTCAACCGACATACCAGTTACCTAAACTGACATGGGAATTTTAGAGAATAAAATGTAAAGACGTATGGAGCTGAGTTTAGCATTGCAACAACACTACGTGACAGGATATATATGCAGATACAGCACTAAATAAAAAGTTAAAACATAATAGGCAATGAAAGCAGACTTCGAGCAACGCTGCTGCTTTTTAAGAGCTTCTACAATAGAAAATTCCTGTGCCGTAAAATCAGTATAATCAAACAATCCTTTTCTAATTCTGTCAAGCTCTTTGTGCTTGCAATTATACTTAGCACAGTGGAAAAAACTTACAAAATACACTGGGACAATGGTCAGATTACATACCAGTGACTTAAAACTGACATTGGAGTTAAATTTAAGAACAGTATTTAGAAGCATTGAGCTGATTACTGATTTGCAACAAACGTTACAGTGACATGAATACATAGCACATAGACCCAGTAAATAATTGCTTAAAACACTTAATTTACAATAAAAGCAGACATTGAGCAACGCTACTGCTTTTCAATAGCTTGTACAATTGAAACTGCCTGTACCTTAAAATCAGTGTGTTCAAACACTAGTTTCCTTATTTTGGTCATCATTTTGTCCTTTTTTCTTGATTTTTTGCTTTTTTCAAATGTTGTCTAAAATAGTCTATAATCGATGGTTTAGCTACTGACATCCACTCTGTGAGGTGCCTTTCATAGGCGTCATCATGAAAAGGAGTTTCAAGCTTAAGCTCCTCTCTTACAAAGTCCTGAAACTCGGATCTTGATTTCGTGCCCTCGGAAATGTTAACAGGGAACAATGGTGGCCTTTCCTTCAGTTTCTTGGCAACGCGCTCACTGTTGTGCACAAGGAGCACGCTATTTTTAGGCACGGAGTGACCTTCTAGTTTCACCCAAGATCGGCCTTTTTTTTTTTTTTTTTATATCCAATATTGCCCCATACGCCAAAACCTAAAGTCTCTGTGCGAAGTTTTTCAGACCTTCCTGACTTTCGCACAGTACCTATACGAGAGCGTCGGACGTCATTTTACACTCCAGATTTGCAGAAGACAGTCTCAAAACCGAGTTCGGCGAAAGAAAAAGACAGAGCTCGCCTTGTCAACTGGCTGCGTCAGTATCATCCATCCTTCTCCTGCCACGCTAAAAATCGGACCCCCCCCCCCTTTCGGGGGAAAACGGCAACTTCTTAGCTTTAACAACGTGGAAATGGCGAGCATCGAAAAAAGTGGGGCGCTAATTTTGATGGGCAGTGTATAATATGCCAAATACTAAGTTAATCAAACTCTGTGCTGTCTTCAAGTAATCCTTTTATCAGATATCAGAATAACTAAAATACCAATACTCACGTGGTCATCCATCAGTTGTGTTAGGTTTTTACTCAGCGTTCTCGCCATCTCTTTCTTTAACAGGTGTTGCCATGCCCCACCTGCTGGCACCGGGGAACACAGGCGGAGCACCTCATCGAAGGATGAGCAGACACCTGTGATGGATTGCTCCGTTACCAGCAGGGCGGCAACCTCTGTAACGGTGGCCGGCACCTTCTTTTCTTCCATCCGCTACGCGTATGCATCTTTGAATATTTCCTTTAGCCTCCTTACCGCTTGACGCTTGAATGCTTTTCTTCTTTCTGCGTATCAGGTGTCAGGTGTATCCTTCCCAAATTCAAGCTTCTTTGCTGCCGCTCTTTCCTCTACCTGCTCAGTGGTCTTTTCCGAAAACCTTTTCACTTTTGCCCTCGCGTCCTTGAACTCGAGGAGGTAGTATTCTCTCGGTAACAAACGTAAAGGTGTCATTGCTAGAGACGAAAGTGGTGGCGGTGGTGGCGGTGGCGTCGGCATCGGCGGCGCCGGTGGAGGCGTCGTCGGCACAGCCTCGTACACCGCGTACAACACCTCTGTCTGGGCCGGCCGGTAGTATGGCCGGACCTCTTCGTCGTCACAAAGCCACCACGTAACCATGGTGTCTGGCACGACGGCCCGGTAGTGCCCCTCCTTGGGCGTCTTCCCGCTGTGCAGGACCGCCCCGACCAGCCTCATGGTGGAAGTGGGTCTGGCTCTGACGGTCCTGTCCGTCCAGGTTGACGGCGGTGCGGACACGTCGAATTCCTTGGTGGTCAAATTTGCCATTTCCGCAGGCCTCCGAGAATGTCGAACTGTTTTGTCCGAGTTCAGGGGTACGTGACAAAAATGTTCCCGGTCGATATTCGCTACGCCACTCTTTCAGCAAACAGACGAAGCATGAAACCGCTAAAAAATTCAGAGAAAACTAGAAATTTTGATTTGGCGTCTTAGTTGGCTGGGGGTCAAAGTTCAAGGTTCAGAGGAATGACAAAAATCTTAACTCTTAATTTCAGCTACGCCACTTCTTCAGCAGACTGACGAAGCAAAGAACCGCTAGAAAATGCAGAGAAAACTCAAATTTTCAACCGGTAAGATTTTTGTCACACGACCTGAAGGTGCCTCACGTGGCTAAAATGAATTTTTTGGCAGCCTAAGTCCAAAGTTCAGGGGTACGTGACAAAAATGTTCCCGGTCGATATTCGCTACGCCACTCTTTCAGCAAACAGACGAAGCATGAAACCGCTAAAAAATTCAGAGAAAACTAGAAATTTTGAATTAGCGCCTTAGTTGGCTGGGGGTCAAAGTTCACGATTCAGAGGAATGACAAAAATCTTAACTCTCAATTTCAGCTACGCCACTTCTTCAGCAGACTTAAGAAGCATAGAACCGCTAGAAAATGCAGAGAAAACTCGAATTTTCACCCGGGAAGATTTTTGTCACACGACTTGAAAGTGCCTCCCCTGGCCAAATTGCAATCTCTGGCAGGCGAAGTCCAATGTTTAGGGGTACGTGACAAAAATGTTCCCGGTCGATTTTAGCTACGCCAATTTTTCAGCAGACAGACGAAGCATATACCCGCTAGAAAATGCAGAGAAAACTAGAAATTTCACCTGGGAAGTTTTTTGTCACACGACTTGGAAGTGCCTCCCCTGGCCAAAATGCATTCTGTGGCAGCCAAAGTCCAAAGTTCAGGGGTACGTGACAAAAATGTTCCCGGTCGATTTTAGCTTTGCCACTCTTTTAGCAGACAGACGAAGCATAGAACCGCTGAAAAATGCAGAGAAAACTAGAAATTTCACCTGGGAAGATTTTTGTCCCACGACTTGAAAGTCCTTTCTCTGGCCAAGATGCCATCTGTGGCAGCCAAAGTCTAAAGTTCAGGGGTACGTGACAAAAATGTTCCCGGTCGATATTCGCTACGCCACTCTTTCAGCAAACAGACGAAGCATGAAACCGCTGAAAAATGCAGAGAAAACTAGAAATTTTGAATTAGCGCCTTAGTTGGCTGGGGGTCAAAGTTCACGATTCAGAGGAATGACAAAAATCTTAACTCTTAATTTCAGCTACGCCACTTTTTCAGCAGACTTAAGAAGCATAGAACCGCTAGAAAATGCAGAGAAAACTCGAATTTTCACCCGGGAAGATTTTTGTCACACGACTTGAAAGTGCCTCCCCTGGCCAAATTGCAATCTCTGGCAGGCGAAGTCCAATGTTTAGGGGTACGTGACAAAAATGTTCCCGGTCGATTTTAGCTACGCCACTTTTTCAGCAGACAGACGAAGCATATAACCGCTAGAAAATGCAGAGAAAACAAGAAATTTACCTGGGAAGATTTTTGTCACACGACTTGGAAGTGCCTCCCCTGGCCAAAATGCATTCTCTGGCAGCCAAAGTCCAAAGTTCAGGGGTACGTGACAAAAATGTTCCCGGTCGATATTAGCTACGCCACTCTTTCAGCAGACAAACAGAGCATGGAACCGCTGGAAAATGCAGAGAAAACTAGAAATGTTGATTTGGCGTCTTAGTTGGCTGGGGGTCGAAGTTCAAGGTTTAGAGGAATGACAAAAATCTTAACTCTCAATTTCAGCTACGCCACTTCTCCAGCAGACGGACGAAGCATAGAACCGCTAGGAAATGCAGAGAAAACTCGGTTTTCAGCTGGGAAGATATTTGTCACACGACTTGAAAGTGCCTCCCCTGGCCAAATTGCAATCTCTGGCAGGCGAAGTCCAATGTTCAGGGGTACGTGACAAAAATGTTCCCGGTCGATTTTAGCTACGCAACTTTTTCAGCAGACAGACGAAGCATAGAACCGCTGGACAATGCAGAGAAAACTAGAAATTTCACCTGGGAAGATTTTTGTCACGACTTGAAAGTCCTTTCCCTAGCCAAGATGCCATCTGTGGCAGCCAAAGTCCAAAGTTCAGGGGTACGTGACAAAAATGTTCCCGGTCGATATTCGCTACGCCACTCTTTTACCAGACAGACGAAGCATGAAACCGTTCGAAAATGCAGAGAAAACTAGAAATTTTGAGTCAAAGTTCAAGGTTCGGAGGAATGACAAAAATCTTAACTCTTAATTTCAGCTACGCCACTTCTTCAGCAGACTGACGAAGCAAAGAACCGCTGGAAAATGCAGAGAAAACTCAAATTTTCAACCGGGAAGATTTTTGTCACACGACCTGAAGGTGCCTCCCGTGGCCAAAATGCATTTTTTGGCAGCCAAAGTGCAAAGTTCAGGGGTACGTGACAAAAATGTCGGCTGAGATGTGCAGTTGACAATCACAAACACCGGGTTCGTCATCGGTGGAAGGGGCGGTGGCGGTCGCGTCATGTCCGCCTCTTCTATGGGGACGACCCGATGTACCCGATTAGAATCCTGCAGTATATAAGAAGATAATTGCAAGGAACACTAGTCCACAGCCGCTTCTCGTGAGTAATGAGGCATTCCAGACGAAAAAAGCCACCTGTTTTTCGACCCCTTCCGAATTTGATCCCACACGGTTTATGGGTTCCTTTCATGCATAGGGACTGCCGAAAAGTCCCTATAGCAATTTCCGATCATTCCTATAAGATCTATAGGGGTCGCAAACCCCCCAAAACAGGGGGTTTGCGACCCCTATAGATCTTATAGGAATGATCGGAAATTTCTATAGGGACTTTTCGGCAGTCCCTATGCATGAAAGGAACCCATAAACCGTGTGGGATCAAATTCGGAAGGGGTCGAAAAACGGGTGGCTTTTTTTGTCTGGAATGCCTCAATGGGCGCAGGGTTCTCGGCCACACTCATTTCGACACCAGATTTTGCCTTCACCCTCCCAGCCACTTCATGGGGTTAAATGAAAAATGGCGCTGACCCGTAGGCATGTACCATGTGCCTGCCTTCGGGTACAATCGGAGAGGAACTATGTCGCATCACTTTCGGAATAAGTCTCAGAAAAGTTTGATCTGGAACTCATTCATTTGCACGAATTGTCGAAGATATTTTTAAGGGATCAATACTCACTATATTCCATTTCAAAATCCATTTCGCTGCGTGGACCACGGCACAAAGGGTACACCAAGTGTGAAACGAGCACGTAGCACGGCAATGGCCCAATCGAGGAAAGAACAGGAAAAGTTTGAATCAGGATGGGTTCCTGCTTCCGCGCCTGAATGCCGTGTTGCCACGTTACCACATACAACCGCTCGCGATCGCTCGCGATATTAATCTCGATCACTCGCAAAGATGGACGCAATTTTCAAAGGCCTGAACATAGTTCGCATGAAAACTGTGTGCTTCAAATGAAATAAAATAACTAGTAGCAGTCGAGGACTGTTGGCTGAGCTTTAAGGCCCTCCGGGCGCATGGAATCAGCGTGAATTAATGCTTCAACTTCTTGTTCAACTTACATCTTTACCATGATTTTATAAACTGCAAAAATTCTTATCTTATACGTTTTGACCATCCACTCTATGTAATCATGGTTTACCCAAGATTTAGCGAACGCTTCTGACGATCGAAGCGGCGGGCAGGGGTGGGTTACGGTCCAGCAGAGCTCTGAGTTAAGGCGCCTTACGAAAAACATCCTCTTATAACCTCACCTACCCAACGCGTATTAGAACCAACCCAACACGCGACACGCTTTAAAGCTTATTCACCTTAATCCACTCCCGCCCGCTGCTATTGTCGAAAATGAATGCATCCTAATTTTGAAAAACAAATGTTTAGCGTTTTGTTATTTTCGTAACTGTTTTTGCCATAACTAACCCATAATGTGATAAACGAATCGTTTTAGTTCAATAACCCCTTACCGTTAAATAAAACTCCATCTCTTTTATTACCCATATATACCCTTACATTCTTTCTTGAATTGCAGCATTGGTAATGCTGGTGCCATTCAAATACTGGCGCGATACTCTCACTGGGAAAGGGGGGGCGGGGAATGGTGAAAGACGTCAGGCAGGGAACGCTATCCTAATCGATTAAGATAGTTCCGGTGTTTCCGGTTCGTAAAAAAAAGTTCTGGCCGATGTAGAAAAGTTCGTTGGCCAATAAACCTGACCTTCCTCCTCCGTCGGCTAGCCGAAGCACTTGTTTCCTGGTTCCTGTTCCTGCGAGCACAGACAACGGATATTCTTTGACGTACAGCAGAACTTCGCCACGAGCAAGGTATTATTCAGCAATCCAAGTGCATCTGAATATTTGTTAATCTCGACTCGGAACTTTCATGGAAATCGGGATTAACGTTTCATTTCGGTTTTTACTGGTTAAGACTTTAAATTTATGCCGATCTGATCAATAGTTTTTGAAATCATCCTTTGTCACAATGTTGTGATCTTCTGTCACAAAATTTTTCCGATGCACAAGTTTTTCGTCATTATTGTTCTGAATGTCGCATAAATAACATTTACGCAAGCGCAACGCGCTGGGCTTGTTCCCACTTGCTGTGTTACATTAGCTTTTCGTATCATGTAAATAACCTACCACGTGTTCGAATGACAAGTACTGAGATTGGCAGTAACATATCAGTCTCGGTATATTTATCCTTTCCCGTTATGTCTTATCCTGATAAATTAGAATGTAACTTTCATTAGCGCGAATGAAATGGTTCCTTAGTGCGATTGTAATTCTGTAACTGTCGGCTCGCATGCTGAAACCATTCTGTCAATTTTGATTTGACTTATTTCACCTTGTTTCAGATGACTAGCGTGTTCTCTACCATCAAACAAAGAATCACGGATTATTCTGGCAAGAAAACTCCGGACCAATTAGTGCAATTCAAAACTCATGAATGCTTTAAATTCAGTCAGAGAAAGTCGGACTATCCGGATAAAAGAACCCAAGAGAATCCTATGACTCTTGTTGCTTACATCAAAGATGCTGAGATACCAACAAGAAAGTACTATGTAACATTGCCAAGTATCTACAACAATTTGTCAACCGACAACCTCAATGAGCTGAATGAATTAATTGAGAAAAAACAACCTCCATTTATTGTGTACTATGGCAAAGATGGGCCAAGAAACGACTTGGTCCTGCATCAGCATGGTGAAGGTACATTAATTGGCTTACCTTGATTTTTTTTAAATTTATTTTTACGTGTCTTAAACATTTCATTCTTTGCAGCGCTTGATAACATCAAGATCGAGATGTACAGAAAGCAGGAAAAAGAAGAGGCGCAACCTCCCAGGAAGCAGATGAAGTTAGATTCTCCTTCAACATCTTCGACTGATTCTTAACCTTCTCTAGGTTGTGTACTTTTTTTGTGCTGATTACTAATTATCAATAATTTAATTTTGTTAAGGTAGACTGTAAGTTCATGTGACGTTACTTTTGTTTCTAAGCTTGATAACGTTTTTTGTTTCTATGCTTGACTGATTTGGAGTGACTTAGTTCACTATGTGACTGAATGCTAGAAATAGAAAACAAATCTGAATAAATTTTGATTTTGACCATTACATTTTTCCTTACTTTCAAATCCAAAATCCTTTGCGTAAACAGCAAGTCAATTTCATTCAGTGGGAGAGAAGATGTTTAAGGGTGTGCTGGCAGTTGGCATTCCTCAGATTTATTGTTTAACAAGTTAGAAAACGCTACAAGCAAAAAACCTTGCACCAGTTCAGCGCAATTTAAATCTTCATTCCACATTGTTACTAAAATAGCAAACTTCCTAATTGCCCCCCCCCCCCCCCCCACGCAGATGCTGTAGGAAATGTCAATGCCTCTGAGACCCTTCACTATCTACTTTAGAACGTGCCTTGAAGTAAATAGCGGCAGTAACGGCCCATTTAAAGTTTTAATTAATTTTAATTAAGTAATGTCTGGCATACATTTCAATGTTTGACCAGAAAATGTTGCAACAGAAGACCACTAAATCTTCACACTACATTGTGTTCCCCCCAAAACACAACTTCGAGGTCAACAAAACCTATTCTTACTATCAAGTCCTTTACCATTCCAGATTTAATACCTTAGAGTTGCTGTTACGTGTCACCATCAGCTCAATCTAATTAAAATTAGTGCATGGGAATTTCAAATTATCCATTCTGAACACCAAAACAGAACTCAACTAACTGTAAACCAATTCTTTTATTTCTTAGCAGCATATAGAACATTCTCAAAACATTTCCTCAACAACATTTCAGGTTTTGTTTTAATATTAAAAAGCCTTTGATGTGGAAATGGCTTCAGTAAAATCTCATGTAATGTTTTGACTCTTGAGAGAGCTACATAACTTAGGCCCAACGCAAATTCATTAGGCCCAATGTCAATAACAGCCTGGAACAAAAGAAAACTTGCACAATATAAAACATAACCAAAATAATCAAAAGGCTCTTGTGCAATCTTACCTTTTCTAAAGTAAGACCCTGACTTTTGTGAATTGAGCAAGCATAACAAACAACTACAGGAAACTGCTGCCTAGAACACTGAATGCCCATTTGCGTTGACCATGTTCTTAGAACACGAGCAATCGGCACCAAATTTTCAGGACCAATCCCAGGTCCACAGTAGTTGTCAAACTTGCACATAAGTACGCAAGGTGCATTATTTGGAGGTTCATTTCCATCAGCATACAAAATATCCACAACAGTCCCCATGGCTCCATTGACTAGCCCTTGTTCCACCCACAAATTTGACCTTAACATGATTCGTGTACCACGCCCTAGGTAAAGCACACTTTGTAAACCATTTGCATGATCAGCAGGTTCATAACTAGCTCCTTTTCCATGATGTTTGGCAGGTATTCGTGCAAGTGGCAGCAGATTGCCATTTTCGTCTTTGAGACTGTGCAGCTTCTCTCTATTATAATTTTCAACAGCTTCTTTCGTAGAAAACAATCTAATTGCATCCTTAAAACTGCACTGTTCTTGTGTACTAACATTAAAATCAAATCTTTTCTTCAACATATTATAGTCCCTCATATTCACTTCACCAACACTTAAACGGTCAAGTAATTCTTGAAATACCACATCTGTTTGTCTATGACCTTGGTTTAAAACAAAATGAGCTTCAAATGAATCAAAAACATTTTTACCATGCTGTGAAAGTTCATTCTTGGCAACACCATACAAGGCAGTATCTTTAACTGGTGGCAATTGTTTATAATCACCAAAAAAATACACGTTCATGGAACCAAATGGTTCATTCAAACCTGTACCTTCTCTTAGTCGCTTATCTATTCTTCCAAGCATTGAGCAACCAATCATTGAATATTCATCAATTATGACAAACTTGACCTTCTCAATAACATCGCAGAACTTTCTTGCAGCTTCACCATTTAGGGGTTTAAATTGACAGTTCTTGGTAGGAATTCTCAACACTGAATGCACAGTTGATCCACCAATGTTTATTGCAGACACACCAGTAGGTCCAAGTAATAAATATGAACCAGGCCCAAATTCACGATGCAGCTTGTCCACAAGGTATTTAATTAACAAACTTTTCCCAGTTCCTGCAAACAATACATTATGAATTAGAACCAAAATTTACAGTACAATGAACTGCATAACCAAACAGATAAATATTCTTACCGGCTTTTCCTTGCACTAAGACTCTTTTTGGAACACCAGTACTATCTCCTCCACGCAATACTTCAATTTGCTTTTCCATCACACATTTAACATCATCCTGTTCTTTGGAAAAGGTCACACTAGGCATTTCACTTAATCGAATACTTTCAGGGCTTTTCTTTTTCTCATTTTCAACAAAGCTTTGAAAATATTGCAGATCGCCAAAATTTTCATACTTTTTCAAATACGGACTCCAATCATGGCCCACATCTACTTCTCTCAAGCCCAATTCAACCTCATTTGCTTTTTGTCCTTGGCACAGTCTTGAAGCAATCATCCAGTCTTCATTTCTGATATCCCCAGCATTCCTGGCATCTTCTTCATCTTCATACAGATTATCAGTATTTACTGAAACATTCAAATCTAATTTGGAAGCTTCTAACTGAGCTACACCATACCTATCATGCACATCTTTCCATATCTCAGAGTCCCATTTCAATGTACGCTCAGTTTCCTTATTCCATGGAACAAACAACAAAACTCTTTGCCTGTAATATTCTTCATCATTTTCTGGTACCCCCTTAAGAGACAGTCTTGGAAAGACACGAACAATATTTTCTTTTTTAGCTTTGGTCCAATTTCTTGTATTATAAAATTTAGCTACATCCCACATACACAACTGATGCAAACACTCGGGCCTTTCAGCATACTTTTGCATAAAACTCTTTCCATTACAACTGCTGACTTGGTGATTTGCATCATCATTTTCTTGCAATGGAACCCAATTAGTAGCAGTGGTGTAGACTACCACAAAATTTCTACCGCCAGCACAAAATAGTTTGGACCCCATCAAAATGTGGCATACTTCTTGCGCAGAAATATCTCTTTCAACGCAATTTTTCATAAGTATTTTGTGAATAGCTCTTTTAGCTTTATCAGTACTATTCACAGTTCCACACACATTTGCACAAATATCTTTCAAAGTTGAAGAAACTGGTTCACTTTTGGACACATATTTTGCCAAATATTCAATTACAGCTTGTTTTGACAGCACAGGCGCTATATCAATGTTTGCTCTCCAAGTTGCAATTACAAATGGATTGAATTTATTTAAAAAAGTGTCATTTCTTTCAGGAAAATAAGCAACTTGCTCTGTTTCACTGTTCACTTCCATTCGAGACTCAGGTTCAATATCAATGGGAAACTTGAAACGACACACCTTCTTCTTGGTTTTCCTGTCAACTCTCTGACAATATTCACCGTGCTTGTCTTTGTACTTTCTTCAAAAGTTGACTCAAGTCCAGTTTCACATCAGTTATATCCTCAAATAATGTTTCACACACATCTTTGTCAGGTACTGGGCAGTCTGGGCTAGGATCCACAGCAGTAACCAGGTCATCAAAGTACCTGACTATTTTCTTTTTGTCATCTACAGAACCATCTTTAAACTTAGACACATCAGGTGCCCCTTTGAACCAAAACAGTCCATGCACATGAGGACTACCTCTGAAATTAAACAAAAATCAAATATAACATACAAATGTAACTGATGTGTCAAAAATACCTGACTACTCACCGATGTTGATATTCAATACGATACCAATAATCGACAACTTCATACTTTGGAAGCAAGACCTATACAAACAACAACAAAAAAAAATTGTTACAAAACCTCTTAGATTACTTCATATTTTAACTCAAGATATTTGTTTTAACATTTACATTTTCCATATAACATTCAAGTCTATGCTGAAAAAACATGTCTACAACCAATGGATTATCTTGTATAAGTTTTCTTCTCTCACTCATGCTAATTTCAGATACATCTCTGCCAGCTAACAGACGGAACAGATCAGGCCAGTACATGTCAGCTGCACTCATAGTGAGAAATACTGTAGGTAAGCCGAGCTGCTCCACCATATCCTTAAGTTCCCCACACCTTGATTTCCAATACGACTTAGAACCACGAATATTGGTGCCCATGAACATCAGCTTCTTTACAACATTTGGATTTTCCTTAATGTGTTCTTTCAACTGAGCAACATTCATTTTTGATAATTCATTATCTTTATTGACAAACACATTTTCATCCCTTAAAGCTGTATGACGCATCCACATGTTAAACGCAAAGAAACGAAAAGTGCGATGCTTTGCAAATCTATCATCACCGTAACACAAAAAGTGACGAAAATATTCATGCATTTTAACCTCCTTCTCTCTATTGTCTCTCAGATCACAGTCACCATAAGGGAATAACGTCGGAAAGGCACACATAATAAAACCAGGAGTGGATTCACTAACAGGGTCACAATTCTGTTCTGGCCAATCCAACGCAGCAGATATTTGTTCATTTTGATTCACAAAATTTGCACTTGGCACTCCACTTACTGTTACTTTATCTTCATCTTCAGTATCACTTTCTAAACCTGACTCACAATCTTCAGATGTATGTTCTTCACTTAAAAACAAACTAGGAACCATGTCAACATTATCATCTTCTGGAAGAATTTCCAAATTTTCTTCTGAAATTTCTATGTTACTGTAGTACTCATTATTTTCCTTCAACCACAGAAGAGCATCTCTTATTTTCTGTGCCCTTACACGGAAATCACTGGTTTTACCATCATGATGTTTAAATCTAACAGTTATAATAGAATTCAAGTCTTCAATCCTGTGAGGCAATTGCTGAGCAAATCCCTTAACATCCTGCAGAAAGTTAATTACGTTACCCTTATAACCATACTGACACCCCTTCAGCTTGTGCACCATTAACACAGGATGAACTCTTGCAATCAGCTGCTCTTCTAAAAATGACAAGTCTCTTAAAACTTCAGGCACTTCTCCAGGATACATCCTATTCCGCGATGAAAATTTCCAGCATAAATTTTTCCCTCGATGAGCTTTTTTCAAACCTGGGTAAAACATAAATTTCTCCTTGCATATGGTGCAGCATTCCAGGGAAAAAGACTTCAGCAAGGCTTCAAACTTTTTGGCATATTTCCTGCTTCTCATCGACCTGAGATCATTCAGCTTGTCTTGATACCTCTCCTCTGGATTCAAATTCAGTCCCACCAAGTGCTCATTATTGTTTAAATCAAGTGCCTCTGAAATTTACAAAAAAAATTACTCATAACAAAACGCATAAGAGACATTGCCAATTACCATCAGGAATTGACAATATCGTACCTGAAGTAAGATTTGTATGAACTTCATTGTTCTTACTCCAACTTTCTCCAACTCTAAGGGAGGAGTCAGATCTTAATAATTTAGGCACAGCATGTTTTCTAAGTTGCTTCTTACCCAGGCTACAAAAATCATTAGCAGTAAAATGTGCATCACAGACATAACATTGTTTGTGTAAACTTGACATGTCCTTGGACACAATTTTATTACTTCCACAAAACTGAACCCATTGCTCACAACTGCAAAATACAAATGCAATTTTGTTTATGAATTCATGTCTTCATGTTCAAATACATACATTTACCTACAGAATACATTACCTTCTCAAACATGATTGATCGATTTCAGATTTGCCAGCAACAATTTTTGTCACCCTTGGAAAAGCAAACATAGTGCTATTTGTGTTATTGCGAACACAACCAATGACACTGCATCTCCGTTGTATCCTTGGCTGTGACATGACCATGGGCTTAGAATTACCATTCGCTAAGGCACCACAGTTCTTATCATCATGACACGTTTCATCACACGCCATGGCTATAACTTCATCAACATCGCAACCCCCATTCCAATTTTCATCTCGGCAAGGTGATGCAAAATCTCGATTAGCATGGGAACTATCACCAACCTCAATTGTCATAGCCAATGTGTACTCATCCTGAAAATAAGGATTATGAAACATTAAGACCATAACAAACAATAAAACCAAAATACCAGCTAATCTATCTTATTTGAAAACTTACACCATCGTCCATCTCACTGTACACATATGTTTCAGACTCCATGAATACATCTACCTCCACAATTGAGGAGATCGATATGTCACCCAACCCAGTTTGACTACTTGCACTATTAATCTCAACTAAATTGACACATAAACTATGATTAAGTTCATCGCTGTCTTTGACAATGTTGTTTACAACAGGAGGGTTAAGTAGATCTGCACCTACATCACTAAAGGGACAGAAACCAGATATTGTCATGAAACAATACATACCAGGTGAAAATCTCACTAACATTTCACTTACCTGTCACAACCTGGTGCACACACCACCATTTCAGAAACACCCACATCACCACACTCAGAATTCACCTGGACATCACCACCAAGATCATCACCACATGTGCCACTGGCAACATTTTCATTTGATACCCTATAAAAAACAATTAAAAAATTAATTGGTTCTGTTGCCACATGAGAACTGAATTAATGATCTAGTTCTCAAACTCACTTGACTGAATTCAGCAAACAAGGAACAGCACCTTTGTGAAGCTTTTTCAGACCCTTCACATCATCAACAAAATGCTTTTCACAAATCAATATGTTTTTCTTGAATGGTACCGCACCATCGACGAGAACAATCCACTCCAACCACTGCGCCCTCACCGCATCGTCCGAAGGTAAACTGTAATAGTCATTATTACGATTACAATGTCATAACATACTATCCTAACCTCAACATCAAGCCCAGTACCACGTACAACTAACACAAAATCGAGATGACAGCCAAATATACTAACCTAAAACATCGTTGGCCAGTCGCCCCACACGATCTGAGGCTGCACCTTCGAGGAGCCATGACAGCTGCACTGACTCACCTGGCTCAACTGATCCGCTCATTTTGGATGTCATTTTAAAATCCCGACAGTGAAACGTAAAGACAAAGACAGCGGAAACCACATCCGACTTACGGACGATAGATAGAAAGAGACGGAACACTTCACGCGACATGCTGAATGACCAACTTCCTCATACTAAAAATGTACATTTAAAACCCAATTTTTTCACACTATTGTACGTCCAAAAAGACACACATTGTATTTCAGATCAAATGAGAAATACAAAAAATACAAATAACAAATTTCGGATTAAAAAATTCCTACAAATAAAATATCAGGATATGCCAAATTTTACGAATACATCACTGGTATGTTGGCATCAGTGGACGAGATGGGAGACCAAAAAATGCAAGATCCCCGTCTCAGCACGCTATCCCCAAGGGCTTCGCTGTGCAAGACTTGATGAAGATAAAGTCAAAGAAAAATTTTAACATTAAGTTAAAGATTGCTCAGCCAAAAATACTAATATTAAAAATACCAAAAATAAGGAAAATACCAATAATAATGAACAGTAAGTGGCGCCCTCTGGCCGAACGTTGCCCTCAGAAACCCTGGCCACATCGGCGCACGCCAGGGCCATATTGAAGAAGAAAATAAACAAAAAGTTGGCATTGCCCCTGCACCCCACTCTATCCTAATCGCTGCCAAGTCGGTTGAATGCACTGAAGCATCATGGCGCTGTCATTTGCATTGGTGTTTTTTGTGTTATGTACTGCTGTCATTTTTATTCACGAGGGATGGGCAGTTCCAGTCCGCAGGATTTGTAAAGAACCATGTGTGAAAAGAGGGTCCTATTTCTATCACGTAAATGATGGATATTACTACCATCGCAGCTCGAAACATGATGGCACTATACTTACTACAAGTGCGTCCAGCACGAGCGGGGATGCCGTGCTCGCGCTGGCTTTTGGCCGGAGTATGGTTTCGAAGAAACCACTAGGTCCCCAGGACATGACCACGAGCCTGATCACGACTACGCTGATGTAGTGGCCCTGCGCCAAGCTGTGCTGGCCAGATGCAGGTCCCTAGAATACACATCTTTCCGGGATATCATGGACGAGGAGGGTAGATGGTAAGTTTCCGTGTACTTCTTCATGCTCGAGATCCCTTGCTCGATGAATTTGACATGTTTGTCATGATTACAACTTTTTACTCGTGTTCGGCCAGGTTCGCTGAGAATGTAGCATCACAGGTTACACTACCTCGAATACGCAACGCCATGCGAAATGCTCGCATGGAGTCGTATCCTGACCTCCCACGCGATCCTTACGATCGTTGTCAAGAATTTTGAACGACGAGCGATTCCGAGTGGTGACGCAAACCGATGATGGCGCAGACAACTTGTACAGTGGATCTGCCACAGCTACGGATGGCTCACATCACATCATATTTGCATCATAGATGCCGGACCGCCCTTTTATACGGTGCGACCTATGTATCCCCTGCGGTGGTCGGATGCCGGTGGAAAGTAGAGAAAAACATAACGCGCCTACGGTTATTGGGTTCAGGTTAAGGCACACACAGACATCACACAAAAAGAGTTTGTAGACAGGGGACGAAGCGTGAAGGGCAGCCTCGCGACGCCGTCAGAGCATGCAAGACATACGCGTACAATCTGTTGCTGTCGGCCACAGTGAGTTGCTCGCTACACTGTTAGGGTCCTTCCAAATACCGCGTGGTACAAGGAACGCCACAATTTGCCCCTTCTCCCCCTTTCGTGCGTGGTAGGCTAACCTAACATTCCCATGCATCTAATGCAGGAGCGTAACTTCTGCCCCCCCCCCCTTTTACCCTAATCGGTCAGGTGGTATTCGAAAGACCCCTCTAAAAGATATACGCCGGAACACAAAGATGCACGGCTTCTACCAGTTAAGATTTCGCAGTGCGTATGCATTTAGTTATGGGAGGGCGCTTGTCATGCAAACCAGGCGGGTCGTTCTCCTGTGGGCCCTGACGGCCGTGCTTGCGCGTGCTGAGCGCGTGCTGGCGCTAGTGCAAACACACACACACACATGCACTCACACGCACACACACACATACACACACACACACACATACACAAACACACACAAATACATACACACACACACAGACACGGTCATGATCCAGGGAAAGCCAACACACACACACCCACGAAACCAACGAACGAAAAGCGCTTTCCAAATATACCGGTCTAGGAAGTTAAAAATTTTTATAAAATAAAATTTTGGGGGCTTATAAGGCTGCCTTCTGCCTGAAAGGAAGACATAACTTTGCCTGTCGGTAAAAATGATATGTAGAGATTAGGTGATGAGATAGTGAGGCATACGTAAGGAGATCCGAATATACCTAGTAGAAGTTAATATATCAGCTGCTGACGCCGCCTTTTCCGACAGCATCTTTTCGTGTGTAACTGAGTCCTCCATGTAAAGCCCTCCTGTACGCGAAATAGGATACACCCTCCAGTTAAATACCATTATTGGCGAGTGCTTTGTTCCCAAAGGGACCACAGGCGGACAGCCGTCTATCGGACAGCCGTTTATCTGTCTGTCTTTCACACGCTTTTCGAAAACATCATACTTAATTGACGTGGCTCAGTTTCTAGATTGCGGGTCGACATTTATTGGTGGACAAACCGACGGGCCATATTTTCGATCAGTGCAATTTGAAATAGCCAGCTTACAAGAGACTTGGAAAGCCACGCAACTAGTCTCTGGTACCACTTCGCGGCTCAGGGCTAGGCTTGGTTCGGTGAGGCATCGCACGGCTTGTCGGCTCGACCAACTGTGTTGTTGTCGCTGCTATAAGTTTTCTCTCGACTTTAATTCTTGTCAACTTGAATAAGATATGAAAGGAAGCTTTTCTCGATGATGGAATCTGCTGGGTTGAAGATGAGTTGCGAGTGTGTAATATGTCGGCTAGCAGTATTTCTCGGGCATCCCCGCCTCACGCCTTCTCCATTCCTTCACTGCCCCGCTCCCCGTTGGATGTTTGTTTTGATCGTGAGACGAAATGTAATTTAGCAGCAAATATTGGTTGACTTCTTATAGTTTATGGCAAAAGGTGTTTCTAAAGCGAGATTGTACCCTCTGAAATGCGTCAGAGCACTGTTCTTGCGTTGGACATGGTAAAGCATTTGTTTTCAGTTGGCGGAGTTAACTGATGTGCTCTGCAGGTTACATGAAGATATTGTGTCATGTACTGAAACAGATTTCATTCATAGTAGTCGCTTCGCTCTATTCCATTATCCCTCCCTTTTAGAGGCAGGAAGTTTCTGCAAATCGCAAAATCGCAAGATATTTTAGAATTCATCGTACGATTCCCAAACTTTTTTTAATAGCCTTCCCACACCCCCCTGATCCGAAATCCGACTCGCAAAAAAACGCAAAATCGGGCTTTGTTAGCAACAAGATCGCGCAATCGCAACAAAAGTCGCAAACTTGGTGTAAAACTCGCAAAATCGACGATAATCCCGTAAAATCAACTAGAAACCTGCAAGATCAGTCGTAAAATAACTGTTGCTTTACTATTTTGGGGATTCATTCACCGTTTTACAAGGTTCCAGGGGCGAACGATGTCGATGGCGGTGGCAGCGACAAGTAAGGGGACGCAGCGACCGGATAAATTATCCTACATGTAATAAAATTGGTGAAATTTTCTTTCAAAAGTCGTAAAATTGGTACAAATTAATTCAATTAAATCAAAGTCGCACAGTCGCGTAATTTTGCTCGCAAAATAGTCGGAAAATAGAGCGAAATTAACTGCAAAATTGGCTGCGACAAAATCGTAAAATCGACGCCGAAAAAGCGCAGAAACTTCCTACCTTTACTCCCTTTAAACCATGTTGTTCAGTCCTGCTAAACTGTTTGCCCTTACCTAAAAATGCTTGCACCTCATTCGTTACTTCGTGAAAATGAAACGTGCGAATGTACATTATGTATCTAGTAGTATATTACTGAGGTGGATGTATGAACCAGTGTTATCGATTAAAATTTTATTGCAGTCTGTTTGATATGTTGCAATGATATGCTGATGTTATCTGTTGCTGCAGACCCCCTTGACAAAGCTGCGTTGCCATGGCGAGAGACGAGGGGCACCCCAACTTTCTTATAGTTAAGAGGTAAGCGCTCAGTGAAAGAATCTGTGTGTATTCTGTATGCTGATATGTATATTTTCATATATAATTGTATTCTTATATCATACGGCAATTGATGACAAGTTTTGGACGCGTTGTACATGCTGGATATTCCACGTTGGTTGAGTCATGCTAACAACTGATCAGGCAATAAAGCAGCTCGTGTAGACTGCTTAGTGTAAAACATTCTTCCATTTCTTAGAATTGTGTATGAGTTACGACCCAAATATCTAATTTTTTTCATTTAAAGTTCCCTTTCTGTTCCACCTGTCGAGTACAAGCCCACTCAACTTCTTTCAATAGTTTCATTGCAGGCCCTAATTTGAACGCTGATTGCAGTTGGGGGGCTGACCTCTTTGTGTCTGGAATCTATTCACCGTTGAGTGCGCTGATCTCAATTCTATGCTGTCTTGCAGTCGATATCACTAATGACTGATATCGACTGCATCGGCCGAATAATGATTCGGCCCATTGTGAGTCCCGCGGAAATGGACGAAAAGTTCCCATTTACGTATAGACGCGAGATTGACAGCATATGAGTCATAGAATGATTTTTTTTTTCTTTCTACTTCCGTTTCATTTAATTTCGAACCGCATATTGACATCTTTGTATTATTCATGGGCTGCTGGAGTGGGCGCGGAGGAAGAGTCCTTGTGGTAAATGAGGACGTCCTTGAAGAGCATGTTGGGGGTGTAGAAGCGGTCGAAGTTCTCGATCTGGCGGTCGAAGGGGAAGCCTAGGGGACGGTTGTCGACGGCGGTCACGAGTCGGTTGCAGGAGTAGATGTCCTTGACGGCAGCCTCGTAGTTGACTTTCTGGGAGTAGTGTCGGTCGGCGTGTTCGTGCTCGTTGGCACCGAGCGGGGTGACGATGACAAACAGAGAGTAGGGCACTCCAGCCTTTTGGCCCTTGGGGAGGGCAAGACGGTCAGGGAATCCGCACTGGCGGTCGACGGTGCTGAGGACGGGGTTGCCGGTCTCGACGGACTGGAGGAGGGATTTGAAGGAGGGCTCATCGCTGGTGGTGGAAGTGAACTCTTGGGATCTGCGCTGGATCAGGTTGTTACCTTTCTTCACTGTGGGGCAGAATGTGCAAAATAATATGTATTAATTAGTTGTCCGACAGTTTCTTCGGTGAAGAGAGGATAATGTATATAGGCTGCCACAAAAGGATATTTGTAACGGCGTAAAGATGAAATGAAAATAAAATAAAAATAAGAATACTCACGGACAACGGGGAAACGGTCGAGCTCCACAAAGTATTCCTTGATCCTCTGCAGGTCGGCGGTGGGGTGTGCGTAGTAGACGTCGGAAACCTGTTCGCCGTAGAATTTGGAGTTGGTAAGGGCGGTGCTGGGGCCGAGGAAGACGCGGACGACGGACTTGGTATTCTTGTCGCTGGTGACCGTGAGCTTGTAGGTAAAGGGCTCGTGGTTCAGACGCAAGGTATTGGCGACATAGTTGAGCTTGTTGGCCTCTTCGATGGAGGCAACGTCGATGGCGTTGGCGACGTCGATGGCGTACGGTTCGTAGTAGGTGACGAGCGGGTCGACGGCAACGTCCTGGACTTCGACGCCGTGGTAGTGGAGGTCATCAGGCTTGTAGGCGGGGAGGTTGTTCCGGTACTCGTCGTAGAGGCTGAGGACATGTTTCTGGACGGCGTAGAAAGCGGGGTCACGGAGGGCGGTCTGGTCGTAGCCGATGACGCTGGGGACAACGCCGTACTCCTGGGCGGAGTCCTTGACGAGGGCGACGGAGCTGCGGAGCGTGGTCTGGTAGGAGCCGTAGTAGCGGGGGTTGACGGAGTCCTGGTTGCCCTCGATGATGTTAGCGAGGATGTTGATGCCCTTGGCGTAAGTGGTGATGGCGATCTTGTGGCCGTCCGTGCCGAGAACGTAGCCGGAGTCGATGGCGTCCTTGATCCTCCTCCTGCTGTCGCTGGTGGAGTGGGCGCCGATGCTGAGGGAGGACCTGCTGTCCTCCCGGGGGGTCGGCTGGGGAACTGGGCACCGTTGATGTAGAGCAGGTCGGGGGTGTAGCCGTTCTTGATGGTCTCCTCCCAGTCGAGCTCGGGCAGGAAGTTGCCCATGCGCTGCAGGTTGTAGTTGGCGACGAGCTGCTGGTAGTAGTAGTAGGAGCCCTCACCGCGCCTGTGGTAGGTGGTGATGCCGTACTTCTCGGCGTCAAGCCAGAAGGGCCTGTAGAGGTGGGCGTAGGCGTAGTAGGCGTTGAGGCCGACGTCCTCGGTGAAGTAGCCCAGGAGCTGGTCGGGGTTGTTGATCTCGCAGCCGGCGGTCCAGTTGGTCGACTTGACGTAGTTGACCTGGCGTTGCATCTTGGCGCTGATAAAGTCCTTGATGTCACTGGAGTGCAGGTACAGCTGAGGAGTGACCTCGTACAGGGGAGGGAGCACCAGACGGGCGCAGTCGGCACGGTAGATAACGGCCACGTAGAAGGCGTAGGCGAACTGGCCCTCGTTCACGTTGTCACGGGCCCAGGCGGCGGTCTTGATGAAGGTGTCGAAGTCGTTGGCGTAGTACAGCATTTCAAACAGGGCGACCGCCTCCTTCTGCTGGACGACGTTGTACAGGTTGAAGATCTCGGCGCGGGGTAGGGTACCCCGCTTAAAAAGGCGGACGAAGTTCTCGACGACGTACTGGTTGGCGTAGAGGTCGACGTTCTGCTCGGGGTTATAGCTCTGGGCCAGAGCTCGGAGCTCGGGGTACAGGTTCTTTTGGTGCACATGCCGCAACAGCTGCAGAACCACCCTCTGCCTCTGGGCGGTCTCCGATCCCGCTGCGCCACAGCAATACAACTTGAATAAGTGCTCCAGATATCTCTTATAGCGGTCTGTTGTGACCGGCGGTTCAAATACTCACTGTTGTGGGCGTTGTCGGTGGCGACGCCGCGCACGTTGGGGACGGTGCGGGCAGCAGCCACCGTCAGGGTAGCGAGGAGGGCGACCGTTTCCTTGTACATTGTAGACAGCTGACCGAGATCTGTTGCCGGTGCAGATGCCGGACCGCCCTTTTATACGGTGCGACCTATGTATCCCCTGCGGTGGTCGGATGCCGGTGGAAAGTAGAGAAAAACATAACGCGCCTACGGTTATTGGGTTCAGGTTAAGGCACACACAGACATCACACAAAAAGAGTTTGTAGACAGGGGACGAAGCGTGAAGGGCAGCCTCGCGACGCCGTCAGAGCATGCAAGACATACGCGTACAATCTGTTGCTGTCGGCCACAGTGAGTTGCTCGCTACACTGTTAGGGTCCTTCCAAATACCGCGTGGTACAAGGAACGCCACAATTTGCCCCTTCTCCCCCTTTCGTGCGTGGTAGGCTAACCTAACATTCCCATGCATTTAATGCAGGAGCGTACCTTCTGCCCCCCCCCCCCCCCCCCCTTACCCTAATCGGTCAGGTGGTATTCGAAAGACCCCTCTAAAAGATATACGCCGGAACACAAAGATGCACGGCTTCTACCAGTTAAGATTTCGCAGTGCGTATGCATTTAGTTATGGGAGGGCGCTTGTCATGCAAACCAGGCGGGTCGTTCTCCTGTGGGCCCTGAGGGCCGTGCTTGCGCGTGCTGAGCGCGTGCTGGCGCTAGTGCACGCGTGCCATTACCCGACTCCTCACCGCCATTGTCCGGCAGCGTAGCGCCGGCGATGGCTGCACAGTCAGGCTAGTTGCTCTTGCTGGCTCGGTTGTGCTCGCTCCTGTCTGCAAAACACACACACACACACACACACGCACACACGGTCATGAGCCAGGGAAAGCTAACACACACACACCCACGAAACCAACGAACGAAAAGCGCTTTCCATATATACCGGTCTAGGAAGTTAAAATTTTTTATAAAATAAAATTTTGGGGGCTTATAAGGCTGCCTTCTGCCTGAAAGGAAAACATAACTTTGCCTGTCGGTAAAAATGATATGTAGAGATTAGGTGATGAGATGGTGAGGCATACGTAAGGAGATCCAAAAATACCTAGTAGAAGTTAATATATCAGCTGCTGACGCCGCCTTTTCCGACAGCATCTTTTCGTGTGTAACTGAGTCCTCCATGTAAAACCCTCCTGTACGCGAAATAGGATACACCCTCCAGTTAAATACCATTATTGGCGAGTGCTTTGTTCCCAAAGGGACCACAGGCGGACAGCCGTCTATCGGACAGCCGTTTATCTGTCTGTCTTTCACACGCTTTTCGAAAACATCATACTTAATTGACGTGGCTCAGTTTCTAGATTGCGGGTCGACATTTATTGGTGGACAAACCGACGGGCCATATTTTCGATCAGTGCAATTTGAAATAGCCAGCTTACAAGAGACTTGGAAAGCCACGCAACTAGTCTCTGGTACCACTTCGCGGCTCAGGGCTAGGCTTGGTTCGGTGAGGCATCGCACGGCTTGTCGGCTCGACCAACTGTGTTGTTGTCGCTGCTATAAGTTTTCTCTCGACTTTAATTCTTGTCAACTTGAATAAGATATGAAAGGAAGCTTTTCTCGATGATGGAATCTGCTGGGTTGAAGATGAGTTGCGAGTGTGTAATATGTCGGCTAGCAGTATTTCTCGGGCATCCCCGCCTCACGCCTTCTCCATTCCTTCACTGCCCCGCTCCCCGTTGGATGTTTGTTTTGATCGTGAGACGAAATGTAATTTAGCAGCAAATAGCAACCTTCTGAAATGTGTCAGAGCACTGTTTTTGCGTTAGACAAGGTAAAGCATTTGTTTTCTGTCAGCGGAGTTAACTGATGTGCTCTGCAGGTTACATGAAGATATTGTGTCATGTACTGAAACAGATTTCACTCATAGTAGTCGCTTCGCTCTATTCCATTATCCCTCCGTTTAAACCATGTTGTTCAGTCCTGCTAAACTGTTTGCCCTTACCTAAAAATGCTTGCACCTCATTCTTTTCTTCGTGAAAATGAAACGTGCGAATGTACATTATGTATCTGATAATATATTAATGAAGTGGATGTATGAACCAGTGAACCAGTGTCATAGATTAAAAGTTTATTGCAGTCTGTTTGATATGTTGCAGTGATATGCTGATGTTATCTGTTGCTGCAGCCCCCTTGACAAAGCTGCGTTGCCATGGCGAGAGACGAGGGCACCCCAACTTTCTTATAGTTAAGAGGTAAGCGCTCAGTGAAAGAATCTGTGTGTATTCTGTATGCTGATATGTATATTTTCATATATAATTCTATTCTTATTTCATACGGCAATTTATGACAAGTTTTGAACGCGTTGTACAGATTTACGCGTTGTACATTCGCGTTGGTTGAGTCATGCTAACACACAGTAAATACCAATCACCGTTTCGGTACCATCAAACCAGTCAAAATGAACTGAAATGGGAGGGTAAAAAGTTCTGTGAGTTTTTTAGGTTAAATCTGTAGTGGTTTCGCGCCAGTTTTGCATGTCCACGCCGACAGCTGTCGGCTGTGTGCTGCATAGGGCAAGCGCGCGCCTGATCGGGGTCGCGAGCGCCGGATTTGGCCGCAGGTTGTACCGATTCTGTCGCGGCGCTGCTGAATTACAATAACCGGAGCTCTGGCGCATTTCGTAGCTCAAACTTTTGGCAAATCTCTATCTATGAAGCAATTTTTTTTTTGTCGTATTTGGTACTGAACCTCTGGTCGATGACAGTGGTAGCTCATAGTCAACTTCTGAAAAAGAACAAGAGCCGTTTTGGGAAAGGTAACAACAGCAAGTGTTGTTATTATTTGACGAGACGCGCTTTCCCCGCGGCTTCGCCTCGCCAAGTCCGGTCAAGTCTTATGTGAAAACCGCGGTATTACGTAAGTTTTTGGTTTGTAAAAATTTAAACCGATCTTTAAAATGTATATGATTTTCATAGGTAGCTGTCTTGAAGGAAACATAACCCTCTATTTTCTTACAAATGGTCAAAACGTAAATATAGCCTAGATAGGCTAGTGATGCTGGTTTCACAATATTTAAGTATAAGTATTACTCTCAGTATGTGAATTATTTTCTGGACACACCTTAGGTCTCGATTTTCCCAATTTTGTACTGTGCATGATTTTATAACTTATTAACTTATTGGAGGCTTGTTTGTGTCTATTATTTAGATGTTGGGTATTCCCCGGATTTAGCACTCTCTTAATTTAGTATTCAAGGTTTCTTCCCAATTTACCTTCCCTGGTAGTTATTCTGCAGTTCGGTTTTGGTGGTTTTCTAAGTAATGTAGTGATGCAGTTTTTTTGTTGTGACTAACCTATATTACTTTTGTTTCATGTATATGTTTTGATTCTCCGAGTGCGCCAACCATGACATCACAATGATTTGTGGCAAATGTGGTGATCAAATCTTAGACACTGGGCTCACAGTGCTAAGGCATTTTCGAGATTACTACCCTGGAGAAAGTCAATTAAGTATTAAATATCCTGGACATCCAAGAGTAGGCTTGACCAGGCATATGAAGCAACAGATGTCTCGGCAAATGTGAGTTGTGTTAACAGTTACCCAAAGGCAAATGCAGCTAGTGACAGCGAGAAAGAACAAACAAACGATAAGTTTCCTGACGTAAGTAGTGTTCTATCCATCTCAAACACTGGAAATAGTGATTATAGTGACAATGAAAGTGAATCAAAAGAAAGTGTTGAATCAAGTGAAAGTGAATCGGACACCAGCAATGATCATCATGGCCGTAGACAGTGCACTCTGAAAGTTTCAGAGTGCATTTGCTAAAGAAGTTTGGAACATTGAGGACGATAGTATGCATCAGGTGTCAATCCAGCTGCAGCATCTTTTCTTCTTAACTTGAATGACAAATGTTCTGCGTCATGCGTTCTGCCCCATAGAGCCAGGCGTGTCGCTTCAGGCCGCCGTCCTCGAGAGCCTCAGTGTTAGGAAAGGGTCTCTCCGGGACCGTCACCGTCACCTTAGCCATGCGCTCTGCCCCACCGGGCCAGGCGCGTCGCTCTAGACCGCCGTCCTCGAGACTCGTAGTATTAAGAGGGTCGGTAGGAATAACTCTCGAGACCGCCGCCGACAGCCTAGAGTGTGTATGTGTGTGAGCGTGTGTGTGTGGGTGAGTATGTGTGCGAGTGGCTGCGCTGCGCTCGCGGGAGGTCTCGAGACCGCTACCTCCGCGTAGCTCGGCGCACGTCAGGGACACGATACACATTAAGTAAAGCTGCAACCGGCCGACATCCGTTTCACCGAAAATTCGGTACAGCTAAAGCTGGTACAGCAAAGTGTCGTTTCCGCAACGGCTAAAGTCGGGGCCGCAACCGCCAAATGCTTGTCGCTGTAGCTAAATGTTAGATCAGCTAAATGTCGCAAACACTAATCGTGTCGCTGGAGGCGTTAGGAGTAGCGACAGCGGTCACTACTCCGTTAGGGGTTGCGCCAAGTGTCCGAGTCGGTACCGCTAAACGATACAGCCGCTACAGCTAAGCGCCGCTGTCGCTACAGCTAAAGCCTTGGCGAGCCTCGGAGAGACGCAACCTCTCCCCTCCCCATGTCCGACCCCGCGTTCGGCCGAAAGCAACCCTAGGAGAGGCGAAACCGCCCCCTTTACCAGACCACGACCAGGAGCGCAAATGCCAATGTGAATGGCGCTCTGCGCTCGTAGTAGTAGTCAGCAGGGAAATTTTCATACTACACGCACAAGCTGCGCACTGTTCAGACTAGGCATTCTTGAAAAATTATGAATTTATGTAGTTATTAACCAAGAAGATCCTTCAAGCACAGGCAAACTTTTTCATTGCCTTGTTATTCTAATTCGTGTGCTGCGTAAAGAGAGATCATGTTTTCGTCTGCTGAATTCTGTTCTTATTTCTGTAATTCTGCTTCTTCATTGTGTACTATGATCACCAATCACTTCATAATTTTCCACGGTATTTCTCTGAAAGACGTGCGTATTCGTAGGCAACCTGTTGCCTTCGGTGAAGTGGTTGCGCCGTGCAGTAGGCCGGAGGCTCGGCGGTAAGCCCAAAATTAAACTACGTCTCTGTATGTAAAGTGCTTCTCTGTTGTCAACCATGTTTTCTATTTCTCAGTCCGAAATGTTATGCGTTGTCCTCGTTGGGAGCCTTTACCGTGATATCAAGCCATTTCGGCATTGCCGTGTTTGGTTCCCCAGCAGCATAACCTCTAGTATTGGCTGGTGAGTCAGTCGATATTAAATGATTTGATGTTACCATATGTTGTGCTAAAACTCCCTTTACATCTCAGCAGTCACTTGCTTTCCAGTTCTTTAGTGCCTCTTGTGATTTTAACAATAACATTGTTTGTCTTAGGTTCTTGGAAGCTAGGTGAGTATCTCATGTTTATCACATGCTTTTGCTTTTTTTATGTTGACATCATTTCTTGATCTATTCATCTATGTTTTCAGATTCATTGGGAGTTGTTGAATTTGAGGGAGAGGTGCTTGACGGATTGAAAGCAGAGCCAGCCATATCAATGTTATTAAGGAGTTCCCGGAGGTTGTGCAGTTTCGAACGGCTGACCACATTAAGAGGAAAACAGCCAGAGGCCCTCAGAAGCCACCAGTCTATCTTTTCACTGCGAAAGATTTGCTTCCTTCATTCTTTTGAGATTATTGTAACGTTTGAGTCAATACATGTGACTACCTTCAGGTACCGTCTCATTTCTTTGACTGCAGACCTGGAAAGGTTGGTATTCTCAATCATATAATGTAATATTATAATTACCAGTGCTATTCAGTTATCAAACATGGGAACTATAATATTTTGCAGGTTCAGCTCTTTGATAGTCAACGAATCTTCCAGAGATGTGAACTACTCAACTGTTGGGCATCCGTGGGGACGACTTTTGGATGTAATTTTAATGGAAATATATGGTGCCAATCTGATATAGCTTGCCGGCAGTGGCAAGCTGGGTAGTGTGGGAATCGGTACTATGCTGAAGACTAGACTGTTTCATATATTCTTAAACCTTTGTACATTAATGATTTTAATTGGCACACTAACTTACTTTACTACCTCTTGTTCCCTTTTTTAGGCACGGAGTGCCCTTATAGTTTCACTGAAGATTGGACATTTTTAGGCACGGAGTGAAACGGAGTTGCCTTATAGTTTCGTCAGATTGGACTGTGTTTTTTTTTTTTTTTTTTCTTGGAAGCATAGCCCCATATGGCCCTCTGACAGAAGTTTCTCACACTCTCCAGATTATCGAAGGGTACTCGTACAAGACACGCTGACGTGTTTTTACTCCTCAAAAATATCACACACCGTTTAAAAACGTGTTTTAAAGTCGGCTTTCTCACTCCTTTCAATGGGGAAAGTAAGAGACAGAGCACCTCGTCAACAGGCACCACTAGTCCAAAATCAAAACGATCTAAAAAATCAAAAATCTGTCTAACAGAATTACGGACAATAGTCGTATTAAGAAGTCTAGCGTGTTGTTACATTCAAAAAATATCATAGTGATCAGAAAAACCACTTCAAACTTCAGCTTGCTCTCTCCATCCAATGGTGATAGCAAGAGACAGAGCTACTGTTACAACGCCTCTAGACGGGCTATACTCGACTCGTCAGCAGGCTGCATCAGCAACCTCTGCCTGACTCAGTATCATTCTGTCCTTCTTCAGAGCACAGCCAAATCGGACGTCCTTCTTTTTTGTTGCGTAGCCTTTGCCGGGTACCCATTGTCGATGTGGCGAGCCGAGCCGAGGCAAGCCGAGGCCCCGCTAAAAGGGAGGCGACTCAAGAGTCAGGACCGTTTGGGACCGGTGGGGGGGACAACAGTGCGAGAGCCTAGCAGGAGGCTAGCGCTAGGCGGCCCGCGTATGAGAATGCAAGCGTTACACTGGCCGCTTCCTAGATGCCCTAGCTCTTTAACTACTCCATCTCCCTCTCGAAGGAGACACAAACCACCCCGAACCACCCCAAAACTGAAGGCTCAACCAAAATCCTTATTCTATGAATTGAAAAAAAAAAGAAAGCAAACAAAACCAGAAAAAAATCATAAACTTAACTTCTATAACCACCCCCAAACCACCCTCAAACCACCCCAAAACTGAAACAAGGCTCAAGCAAAATCCTCATTCCATGAATTAAAAAATAAAAGAAGGCAAACAAAACCAAAAAGAACAAAATATAAACTTAACGTCTATTTTAACCAAACCCCCGTGAAACTCCGGGCCTACCAGTATCTCACACAGTGGGATAGTATTTTTTAGGCACGGAGTGAAACGGAGTTGCCTTATAGTTTCGTCAGATTGGACTGTTTTTTTTTTTTTTTTTTTCTTGGAAGCATAGCCCCATATGGCCCTCTGACAGAAGTTTCTCAAACTCTCCAGATTATCGAAGGGTACTCGTACAAGACACGCTGACGTGTTTTTACTCTTCAAAAATATCACACACCGTTTAAAAACGTGTTTTAAAGTCGGCTTTCTCACTCCTTTCAATGGGGAAAGTAAGAGACAGAGCACCTCGTCAACAGGCACCACTAGTCCAAAATCAAAACGATCTAAAAAATCAAAAATCTGTCTAACAGAATTACGGACAATAGTCGTATTAAGAAGTCTAGCGTGTTGTTACATTCAAAAAATATCATAGTGATCAGAAAAACCACTTCAAACTTCAGCTTGCTCTCTCCATCCAATGGTGATAGCAAGAGACAGAGCTACTGTTACAAAGCCTCTAGACGAGCTATGCTCGACTCGTCAGCAGGCTGCATCTGCAACCTCTGCCTGACTCAGTATCATTCTGTCCTTCTCCAGAGCACAGCCAAATCGGACGTCCTTCTTTTTTGTTGCGTAGCCTTTGCCGGGTACCCATTGTCGATGTGGCGAGCCGAGCCGAGGCAAGCCGAGGCCCCGCTAAAAGGGAGGCGACTCAAGAGTCAGGACCGTTTGGGACCGGTGGGGGGGACAACAGTGCGAGAGCCTTGCAGGAGGCTAGCGCTAGGCGGCCCGCGTATGAGAATGCAAGCGTTACACTGACCGCTACCTAGACGCCCTAGCTCTTCAACTACTCCCTCTCCCCCTCGAAGGAGATACAAACCACTCCGAACCACCCCAAAACTGAAACAAGGCTCAAGCAAAATCCTAATTCCATGAATTTAAAAAAAAGAAAGCAAACAAAACCAGAACTAAATATAAACTTAACTTCTATAACCACCCCCAAACCACCCCAAAACTGAAACAAGGCTCAAGCAAAATCCTCATTCCATGAATTAAAAAATAAAAGAAGGCAAACAAAACCAAAAAGAACAAAATATAAACTTAACGTCTATTATAACCAAACCCCCGTGAAACTCCGGGCCTACCAGTATCTCACACAGTGGGATAGTATTTTTTTTTTTAATTTCCTATGGAGCCCCTTACGCCAAAACCGAAAGTCTCTGTGAGAAGTTTGTCAGACCTTCCTGACTTTCGCATAGTACCCATACGAGAGCGTCGGACGTCATTTTAACCTCCAGAAATGACGCAGACAGTCTCAAAACCGAGTTCAAATTCAGCTTTCTCGCTCCATCCAATAGCGAAAGAAAAAGACAGAGCTAGCGTGCTCGGCTCGTCAACTGGCTGCGTCAGTATCATCCATCCTTCTCCTGCCACGCTAAAAATCGGACCTCTCCCTTTCTTGTGAAACAGCCCTTATTGTTGATGTGCCGAGCCGAGTCGAGCCCTGGTTAAAAGGGAGGCAATTCAGGAGTCGGGACCGCTTCGGACCCTAGAGCATGCACAAGAGGCAAGAGGCACAACCCTCAGAGCGGAGCATTGTCGATGTGCCCACCGGTCGGTGCCAGTGAGAACTAGGGGGCTGCGGGCCGCGCCGCGACCAGCCAACCTATCGACAATGAAGTCTCGCCACGATTCCCCTCACTTTTCCCGTTTTACATGGTTTCTTTAGCCGCTGTACCCTACGACTATTCGGCATACCCCGTTTACCACGATGTCTGCCAACGCGCCACCCATCCAGTTCTCACCTGCAAGCTAGAGTACACACTTCAATTTAAAACAGATAAACTTAAAGTCAACCACATTCACGTTACCTTTGTAAATAAAAATTAACTACCAGCTTATCATAAAATTCTTAATTACAAAAAAATAGTAAATATGAAAATTGCACTAGATCCAGTTTTGTGACACTCCGGGCCTACCAGTATTTCACGAAGTGTAATAGTATTTTTACCCATATAACTTGCTCAGAAAACTTAATTCTCCACTTGTGAAGTCAGAGCTGAACTATTATATCAATGATTTATCAGGGAATGGGAGAGCCTCTTCCAAGTGATCCCTGAAGAATAAACCTCAAGCATGTTCAGGGGTCGAACGGGGTGTGCAGTTCTTCACCAGTTCATGTCATGTTGCAGCTTTGTATGAAGTTCTGCAGGTTTGATTTGAAACAATTCAGAACACATTCAGAACCTTTTATTTGTGAAATTTTTTATTACATTTAAGAAATTTCTCTTATCATTCTGTTAACCGTTCTGATGTGATTGTGATCAGCAGTGAGGGTGAATTAGTGCCTCTAGTGTTGCGTTGTGGCGCAACGGGGCACTGCCCCACCCGCCAAAGCCTAAAACTTCTAAAGTCAGCAAGACTGCACCGAGCAACCGAGTCGCGAGCCCGCCTGACCGAGCGGAGCTCGTCAGTCGGTAAGTGCCAGCTGAGGGGCGCAGAGCGGACCGGGGAGGCCGGGACGTACAAGCATTGTAAAGGTAATCCAGCGGCCTCTTTATTCCACTTTACCTTCAACCCTTAAGGTTCCCCAGACCAGAACTGGGCTACATTCCCGCAAGCCTAGCACTGTCCTCTAAACAGCCTGAGGGCGGTGCCGAGACTTGCACATGGTGGAGGTACGGGTCTGAAGAGTGGAGTTCAAAAACCTGTCTGTGTCTCGCAACTTATCGGCTCATTAGGGTTAAGGTCCACGCCCTGCGCACTTTAGGTCTCAGCAGGTGCGCTGTGGTTGTGTTTTTTTATTACGGCTCAACGTCAGCCAAAGTAGTGTCTTTAAGTTTGTTCATTGTGTTGTGTGTGATGTTGTATGTTGAGTTTTGAGTTGAGTCTTTGTGAGTGTAGTTTTGGAGCAATTTTTTTTCCCTTCTTTTCAATTTTTTTAGGTTAGGCTTTTTAGTTTTAAGTTTTGGTGTCATCTGTCTGACACCCGCGCCGCCGTATCAACACCGCGCTGGGGCGACGCGTGCCGCCGTCTCATGCGCACGGTCGGCAGGAGCCTGGGCGCTACTTTTTAGCCGCCCCACCGGATCTGTGATTCCGCCTTCACTATGAGAGTGCCACCGCCCCCGGAGAACCTTTACGGCGGGTGGGAAGATGGAGACCCGGCACAGTTCATCAAGTTTCAGGAGGCCATTTGGGCCAGCTACCAGATGCCTCCTGAACACAGTATTACGCTTTTTCAGCAGTGCGTCACTTCCAGTGCTAAGATATTTTTTGACGGTCTTTTGTCTCGTTTCGGGAGGGATCCTGGCATGTGGGGTCATTTTAAAAGGATGTTCACTTCTAGGTTCGAGACCAAAAAGCCGCTTTTTCAGCGAGCTGAGGAGATGATCAACAGAAAACAGCTCGACGGTGAGAGTGTGAGCTCTTATGTGACAGAAAAAGAAATCTTGTGCAGGAAATTAAATCCGGACTTTTCAGAGGCCGAAATCTGCGACGCTGTCCAGAGGGATTTTATTCCCCACATCGCCTTCGCTCTGCAAGCCCATCGGTTCGAGTCGGTCAACGAGCTCGTGGCCAGTGCGCGGAGAGCGAAAGACAGTTCTCTGTTCACCGCAGCTGTCCTTAAAGCCTTGTCGTCTGATTTGTCCTGGTTGAACCTAGCAGTGACCCCCGCAGCCCCAGTCGACACAGTGTCCTCCAGATCATCCAGCCGGTGCGACTCCCGCCCCGACCGAGACGTGACACCACACAGTCCTCGAAGTAGGTCCTGTCCCAGGTACTCCAGGCCACCAGGTCCGTCGGGTCCTTATCGGGTGGATCAGTGGGGCTGCCCGCCTCCATTTCCGCACCTGTCCTGGGCTCCACAATGCTGGCCTCCACCGCCATGGCCAGCGTCACCATGGGCACCACCTCCATGGGGCCCGCCAGCAGGGCCAACGCCTCCATGGTCCCTGCCTCCATGGTGCCCGCCACCAGGACCGACGCCTCCATGGTCCGTGCCGCCAGGACCACAACCACCACGGCCTCCACCACCTGGGTCACCACAACAGCCACCACGGCCCAGTTCAGCTGCGCCGCCACCACGGCCCAGTTCAGCAGAGCCACCACCATCGCCACCAAGACCTCCGTCACGGACGCCGAGCCCAAGTAGGTCATCGCCCTCACGGCAACCACCTGCCGGTGTCGCGCCCGATGCAACGGTCAGCGCTTTCAGCGAGGCGGCAGCCGCGACCCAAAGTCTGCCGGCGTCAATGCTGCGTCAGCTGAGCTGCTACCGCCGCCGAGTGCGTCGCCCAGGCCCGTGCATAGTCGCAGTCAGCACAGCCTCTGAAGTCGCGCAGTCAGTGACCCCAGTGACCCAGTCACACGCGCGCCTGCTGGCCACCTGCTTGGCTTTCATAGACGGTCAGCCCTCTTCACCCATGCCGGTGCTGGCTCAACTGGACTCAGGTGCCTCCGTGTCAGTCATGTCCAGCCAGCTGTTCGCCTCCATAGCCAACAAGAGTGAGTTGACACCGCCTCCGTTTCGTCTGCATACGGCGTCGGGGGCTCCTCTTCCAGTTCTTGGCTGTTGCACCGTCAGGCTAGTCCTAAATACGTCTGTCTTCCCTACTCGAGTGTTTGTCGCCAAATCTTTGGCCCTTCCCCTCATCCTAGGGATGGAATGGTTCAATGAAAACCGTGTGATTCTAGATTTTGACCAAATGGAAGTTTTGCGGAGGACAGATCAAGGTCTTCGGAGTTTGTGTCCAATTTTGAGTGGTCGCCCTCGGCGCATACCTCGGCCGATGCGCCGCCTGTGTGCATCTACTGTGGTAGCAGAAGAGACGGGAGACTGGCTCTCTCAAATCGACCCCGCCGCATGCCACACCGGGCCACGCCTTGTGTTCCCAGGGCGTGTTGTCAGCATTCGGCCACGCACCACTCAATTTGTTCGCTTTCGTGTTTGGCCGAAAATGGATTCTGATTGTGTCTTTGTCCCTGACCGCAGACTGCTTCGGGAATCAAAACTGATTCTAGCCCCTGCCGCTGTCGGGACAGGTACCGTAGCTATTCCAGTATGTAATCTGACAAACTGCACCAAGACCGTGCTGCCTCACACTATCCTTGGCCGCCTGTTCCCCCTGCGTCAGCAGCCGGCCTCAGCACCTGTCTGCTCCGCCACCGCTGAGCCCATTGGCGAGTCCAGCCCGCCAGTGGAGTTCAACATCAACCCGGCGATGGATGCTGCTGAGCGGAGTAAACTTCTTGACTTGTTGCAGTCGCATCGGGATTGTTTTGCAGTGTCCAACAAGGAGTTGAGGATTGCAAAAGTACCAGAAGTGGAGATAGCTCTCTCGGATCCCAAGATCGTCCGGTGCCGCCAGTATCGCCTGTCCAAGGCTGAGAGACAAGCGCTCAGGGAGCAGCTCGACGAGTTCTTGGAGCAGAAGATCATCGAGCCGTCCACAAGTCCCTATTCCAGTCCGATCTGTTTCGTTCGTAAGTCCAACGGGAAGTTTCGTATGATTACAGACCTGAGGAAGATCAACAAACAGATCGCAGACGTTTCTTGGCCTATACCTCGAGTAGACGAAGTTCTTGATAAATTCGTTGGCGCTCGGTATTTGGCCTCTATTGATTTGAAAGTTGCTTTCCAGCAAATTCCACTTAAGGATGGCCTGTCCAGGGACATTTTCTCTTTTGAGTGTGAGTTTGGTAAATTTCGCTGGGCCACTCTTCCACAAGGCATGAAAAACTCGCCGTTTTACTTGGCGCTCGCTATGTACAGGGTGTACGCTCCTCTTCTGCATCCTGGCACAGCGCAGCTGCCGAAAGGCGTGAAGTTGTCGAAAAACGCATCCAACTTTTCGATGTATTTCGACGACTGCAACTTTCACAGCAGCACTTTCCCTGCATTCTATGACACAATAAGAGAGTTTTTGCAGCTAACCCGAGCTGCTGGGGTGACGCTGTCAGCAGAGAAGTCCATGTTCGGGTACGACCGAATGCGTGTCCTGGGCTTCATGGTCTCCGGTAGTGACATCACCATCCCGGAGAGCGCAGTGGACGCCATCCAGGCCTTCAAGGAGCCGTCGGACGTCACCCAGCTACAGAGCATGTTAGGCGTTTTCAACTTCTACCGCCGCTTCGTCCGTTCCTATGCCCAAAAGGCAGCCCCCCTCTACGCCCTTTTGGTGAAGGACGCTCGGTTCAAAATGGGCCCCGAGCAGAAATCGGCCCTGGAGCTCCTGAAGTCCGAGCTATGCAAGAAAGTCCCACTCCTGCTCTTCGACGAATCTCGGGAAACAGCGCTCTTCTGTGATGCGAGCCGTGTCGGCCTTGGCGCGGCCTGCGCCCAGAAGGTAGGCAAGTCGTGGCAGCCTGTCTACTGCGCGTCCCGCTCCCTTCACAAGAGCGAGAAGAGGTATTCTCCAACTGAGCTTGAACTGCTTGCCTGCTGCTTTGGCGTCAAACAGTTCCGGCACTATTTTCTTGGTCGCCGTTTCACCATTTTCAGCGACCACAAGGCACTGTCTTTCATCGACTCTCTGACCACTACTAACCAGCGCCTCGCCAAGTTCATGCTGTATCTCTCTCCATTTGACTACAAAATTCTGTACCTTCCAGGCAAAGATCAAGTGATTGCGGATGCACTCAGTCGCCTCACAGCCGTCCCTGCCCCTGATCGCAGCTTCGAGGAAAGCGACGCCGATGCTGCAGTTCTCGCAGTGACGCGGAGCGGCCTGGACACTGCTGCTGACGCGGCGGAAGACGAGCCCGACGCCGCACCTGTGCCTCTCCCTGACCCAGTGCTGCAGCTTCCACCTGGCTTGCAGATTCCTGCAGGCAGCACCGCTGAGGAGTATGTGCGGGCACAGCAGCGCAGTGACCCCGACCTCGCCGAGATCATCACGGCCTTGGAGTCCGGGGACAACGGCTATCGCCCTGCTCGCCGCTACCAACTGCGTGACGGCCTCCTCCGCGCCCGGCACGGTCAGCTGATCGTCCCGCAGGCGCTGCGACCGGCCATCATCACCTCCTACCACTCCGCTGGCCACTACGCCGCCGAGAAGACCCTCCAGTCGATTCGGCAGCGGTACGACTGGCCCACCATCCGAGCTGACGTCCAGCGGACCTGCACCACCTGCCATGCCTGTCAGTTGAAGAAGGTTACGAAGCCCCGCAACCCCAACCAGCTGAGCCCTCTGGAGTCTCACGACTGTTTCGAGCTAGTTGTAGGAGATTTCTTGGGTCCTCTTCCGGGCTCACACGGAAAGTATTATATCCTTGTTTTTGTGGATACTTTTACCAAATTTTGTCTCTGCTATGCCACAGCTTCCAACGCGGCCAGTGATGCTATTCGCTGTTTTGACCTAATGGCCTACTTTTACGGTCTACCTCAGCGCTTCTACAGCGACGCCCACCCCTTCTCTTCCACCGAATTTTCCGAGCACCTATCTGCAACTGGCGTGCAGCAAAACGTCGCGCCACCGAACACTCACTTCTGCGTCGGTGCAGCGGAAAAAGCCGTGGGGAGAGTCAAGCGCCAGCTTCACTTCATGGCAAATGAGGAAGGTTCCAACTGGTTTCCGTGTCTCCCTAAAGTAGCCTTCATGCTGAATAATTCGGTGATACCGGATATCAAGGTTTCACCGTTTGTGGCTCTTCACGGGTTCGTTCCTCGTCTGAGTATTGACAACCTACTTGTTCCAGTTCGCAGTGTCACACTGGAAGCAAAGATGAGACAGCTTGCTGACGACCGTGAAAAGCTTAGGGTCGACCTTGTGGGCTACAGGGCACGCATGAAGCGACACTACGACGCACAACACCGGCGAGTCGAGTTCCAGCCAGGGGACAAGGTCAAGCTATTTCACCCAGGGTCACCCTTCGGCTGGAAACGAGGAGGTTTCAGCGGTCCTCATGAGGTGTTGCAGAAACTTAACGATCAAACCTACATAGTGCGGTACCCTGTCCGAGGGAAGCTGGTGGATAAGCCCGTGCATGCATGGAATTTGGAGGCTTACCTTACGGCGCCGCCGTAAATAATTTTCCTAATTTTGCTCTTTTCCGACATTTTGTAAAGGACCGGTGGACTGAGTAGCCGGGATCCTCCGCGTTTTTAAATTGTAAACCTTTCAGTAACCTTCGATTCTCTTAAATTTTGTCATGTTTATTTTTTTATTTTTGTTTTTCAGCCCTCTCCACCAGGGATGGTCTGCTTTGGTCTGCGGGACTTTTTTTTTCTGTCCCCCTCTCCAAAACCTCCACGCTCCTGCACACTCGTGCTTTCTCCCTTTTCCTGCCGCCTGGGTTATCTTTGTTGCAGCGTTTCGACCTCCTTCGGCCGTCGTCCTTCGTTGCCTTGCCGACGACGCAGCGCCAGCATTCAGTAGGGCCATGCCTGCCTTATGGGCCTTCAATGCATAGTTTCTGCGAGGAGACGTAGCGTCCGTACAGAATCCACCTCGCCGAGTCAGCGCTCCGTCAGATTGTCGCCTGACCGCCTCCACCACAGAGGGGAGCCACGCTACGCCGCGCCGCTGCAACACCGAAAACCGACGACCCACCTCCGCTTTTCTGAGATAATTCGCCATCCAGACCCATCCGCCATCCGCCCATCCGTCGTAGACCGTCCGCGCCCTTCCCGTTTCTCTTACTTCAATTTTCACCACATGCCTCCTTCCCTTTCTCTATGTCACCGAGATGAATAAACTTTGTTAAATATTGTACCATCATTACCCCCAATCCCGATTCGTTTGGAAGCCATCGCCAAAAAGTATGGGCATTATTCAATCCAGTTGAGTGTTTTACAAATGTGTTTAAAGTTCATTTTCTTTTAAATTTTTCATTATTTCATGTCCTTGTTGTGACTTTAAATTTTCCAGTAAATTTTGCGCTTTTGCCTTAGTTTGCACATGCATTTTGGGATGGTAGTCACTTGGTTTGCACTTCGTGTAAATTTTGTCTAAAGTTTTAACCTTGCCCACGTTTAATTAAAATGAGAATTAGCTTCAATCCCGGTTGCTCTTTTGTTTTGTTTTTCGATTTTGCTAAAATTTGGGATGATCACCCCTTGCGTGAAATCCTTTGTGCGACGGGGCCGCACACTTCTTTCGGGGGGGATGTTGCGTTGTGGCGCAACGGGGCACTGCCCCACCCGCCAAAGCCTAAAACTTCTAAAGTCAGCAAGACTGCACCGAGCAACCGAGTCGCGAGCCCGCCTGACCGAGCGGAGCTCGTCAGTCGGTAAGTGCCAGCTGAGGGGCGCAGAGCGGACCGGGGGAGGCCGGGACGTACAAGCATTGTAAAGGTAATCCAGCGGCCTCTTTATTCCACTTTACCTTCAACCCTTAAGGTTCCCCAGACCAGAACTGGGCTACATTCCCGCAAGCCTAGCACTGTCCTCTAAACAGCCTGAGGGCGGTGCCGAGACTTGCACACTAGTTCCTGGAACCCCTGCAGGAGTTTTGACAAGTATGTAAGTTTTTGAAAACAAGTATTTGTTCAACTGACCTCCAGGCCTTCAGTCAGTACTGGTGTAAGCTCATGTGAAATATTTAGTAGTTTTGAAACCAAGCAACTGCAAAACCTTCACCTGTTAGATTCTGACCAATTTTTGCCTTGTCATATACGTGTTTTTTGTGTTGTTTTTCTTTTGTTCTTGTTTTAGAATTTGTGTTGAAGGGGTGGTGGTGGATAGTCACCATGCCAAGTGTCAGGGCCTAATCTCAAATAGGAGGTGAGCTTTAAAAATTTTGGTCTTCCAAACTCTGGAAACAACGGCCTTTAATGTTTAAGGTAACTTTGAAAATACTCCTCATATTTTTGCGCTTCAAAGTTTTTTGTCCAGAGCATGAAAGAGAAAGTCTTTTCAATACCAGCTCCTTATTATTTATGCAGCTTACTTGTGATTTATTGGGAGGAAAGGTAAAATAAAAGAATATGATAAAAGTATATGTAAAGTATATGTGTAGAGTAGCAGCTGTCACAGCGCTTTTCAGGTGGTTTGATGGTAATATGAATCTGATGTGTTGCTTTCAGAGTCAGTTTAACTAATATTTTCTCTACGCATCAGGGCATCTGTATTTGTATCTGTGTTGTGATAAATGAGTGTAGTTCAGTACTGTCTGAAATCAAATTGAAGTTATTGTATGGTGTTGGTGTTATCAGTGTCATTTACTGTTTGCTGAACTTCAGTGTAACGTAGAATAAACCTTGGATATTTCTAAGTGGTGTTGAGATATACCTTGTTGACTGATAAAAATCGATATCAATTTATTCCAGTCGGAACATTAAGTGTTTCCATCACTTATTAACCTGAAGTTGAGTTACCTGTAGTCCACTACAGTCAAAGATAAATCTTTCAGCAGAAGCTGCTCGTAAACAGCTTGGGAACCTACCAGAGTGTAAAGGGATGTGACCAGAGGAACTGTTGTTGTTTCTTGATTTCTTTGTACCAGTGTTGATTCTTGTATGTTAATTAACTTAGTTTCTAGTGAATACAGTGTTAAATTGTTTCTGTTGAAATTGACATATGAAATTAAATTGTGCTTCTGAAAAATCACAAGTGCTATTGGTGACTGTTTTTCTTTTGCAGCAGTCACTGATGTTTGTGACCTGTAACAATATTGTAATGCAATTTCTGTGATACGTTTTGGCTGTGGTGTAGGACATTGAATATTTCCTTAATTTTTGGTTTCCAATCCCAGTTAATGTGAATTCATGTGCTGCCTTAGGAATTGTTTAACATATGCCTGTTTTTTTTTTTAAAAATTTTAAGAATGTGAAATTTACAGCTTTAATATTGTCTTGCAAAGTCAATTCTTAATTAAAAGTTATTTGCCTCGAAGCTACGGTAGGGCTGTAATTGGCCAATGATCTGTTTATTGACTTCCTCAGGCATTTGTTGCAATCAGTAAACAGTATGGGTTTTTCTCGTAGAGGTATTTCTTTAAACATTTCACATTTTTGCACACATACACACACTGGAAGAATAATTTCAAATTGAAAATGAATCACGCAGTTGTTACTGAGAAGAAAAAACAACAGAAGTCTGGGATTAGTTGTACTTACGTAGACCACAAGAAGAAGGGTACAAGATGCACTTTTATCAATCAAAAAATAATGCATCTCTTGGCAGTACAGTCTTAAATTAACTACAAGACAAAGTAGATACGACAGTAAATTGGTTACTTCATCCAACTTTCAACAGAACATATCAACTGCAGCTACAGTAAAATGAACATATTTACATTAATGCATTCGTGTGCTACTACGAACTTGTCAGACCTCTGGACAGTATGCATGGTAGAGCACTCGAGGTCTTTACGTCCTTGAAAAGGAAATTCTAAGACAAGACTTAAGACATTGGCACACGTGCTCAGTAACAGCATTACAAATTTCCGAAATATGACTAAATACTTACTAATCTGAAGTTTTTCTTTAAAACTACTAATAAATACCATGTCACATAGTGTAAAATACTTTAAAAACAACACAAAAAGAGGATACATTGTCCTAAGGGCTACACGTCCGACTGTACTTGCGGTGCATGGTCATTCAGGAACACCCTCGACGGTCCGCACACGAAGCCCTTCCTGGTGGCGAGGTCCCGGTGCACCACCCGGACGCAGACAGAGGCCAGGTTAAGCAGGACCAAGGCTAGTTCTGTCATGCCTTATTCTTGCCCGACAGGATGGACACGCCTCACGGGTCTCAATCCACCGTTGCAGGCACACTGCGCAAAATGTGTGTCCGCACTGAGTTGTGCGGACGAGCACAGCACTCGTCCCATCCAAGCAAATAGGACAAACCCAATCTGAAATGGAAATGTTTGTCTGTCACAATGTGCCCAAAGCAGGGAAACCCTGCCTCAAAGTCAAGCGTCGAGCAAAAACTGCGTTCTATAATTTTTTAAAGCCAAAACCGCGCATGGTGACGTCAAGCGCCTGTGAATGCTCGGGTAGGCCAACCCGCACGACACGTGTGAATACAGTAGTCGTGGTTGCCTAACTGGCAGGCGCTATGTTCATGCTCTGGCTCACTGACCTCATCAAGTTTGCGATTGCGACAAAATAGTGCGCGTACTTAATGGATAATCCAAATCACTCCCTCCACAGCCGGTATTTGAACCTGCTGGAGTGTAATCCTTTCTGGGACTGCTCAGAGGAGGAACTGAGGCATGGCTTGCAAGGCGAAGATTCAAACGCGTGAGTGAATAAATGCAACGGTTCTTACCCTCGGCGGCCGACGTCACATGGAGTCAAACAGCTGTAAGATTGAGGCCCGGTTGGCCAGGATTCATCGCTGCCAAGGCATCATCCAGACGAATCGGCAACCCTTGCCGGTGGTCAGTTGTTCCTCGACGGCGGCTTTCCTCCGATGGGGGGTGGCCCAGGAGAAGCGGGCACCTCGGGAAAGGCTGGGTGATGGTAACCACCCTAGGCGCTCCCTCTACGCTTTCCACAAAGGAGTATACGCTAGAAGTTAGCGTTTCTGGCGGAAAACGGCGAATGACCGGAGCCTCCACCCCAGGAATCATAAAGGCCACTCGTATGTCTCCGTGCTGCGGTACTGGAGGGAGGGCCATTGTTCTTCTTTCCAGGAAGGCCGGCACCGTTGCCCTCTCGGCCTCCTCGAGGCGCAACCTTTGTGCATCTTCTTCTTCGATGGCTGCAGCCGTGGCCGCTCTCGTCGCCGCTCTCGCCTGCTCCTCCTCGCGAGCGCGGTCACGAGCCCTGTCGATCTGACGATCCCTCTCGTATACGCGATCCTGCTCCTCTCTTTCCTGTCGCATACGATCCCCTGTGCAAAGGAGAGGGCATATCAGTGAATGCCAGAATCAGGACAAAGAAATGTGCTGCACGTAACCGTATCTGAAGCGTTTCTTACAGCGCGCTATCTGGGCAGCACGGGCATCACCGACAGGACCAGCGTCAGCACGGACTCCGGCGTCAACAGCAGCAGGACCAACTTCATCTGAAATGGACACAAATAAGGTGGAACTGATGCACTGAAGTGCGAGGTGTTAGAATGAAGGGGAAGGTAACCCCTGTCGTATTTACCTTCACTGCTGGAGATGAGGACCAGCTGCCGCCGCGGTCGCAGAACGCGGTCAGCGTCTGCAAAGTGGATAGGAGAAGAAGTCATAAATGTGTATGAAGCCTGTATCCTACACTTTAACACAGTATGATTTCTGTGAATTTAATGGCTAACGAGCTACAGAGGGCACGTTTGATGTGATTGGACATTGAACACCAAAGCTACAATATTTTCAAACAATCAGTGTAGGCAATTACATTCATGCCTTGATATATGCCGTGCAAGGACTAATAGAATGTTACCATTCATCCTAGAAGACTCACCTGCTGGAGGCGCAGCCTGAGGCCCGTGACCACCGCGAGTACCGCGAGCACCGCGAGCACCGCGGCCACGCCGAGGACGCCGAGGCGGGCGTTCCCCTTCGTCCTCAAACACTGACGACAACCAGCGGGTGGAAACTCCTACGGCGGGGCTGGTTCCATGCTCCGAACGGGTTGGCTGGGCTCGCCACGGCCGGCTTCGACTGCGCGAGGGCGGGCACTGAGGCACTCGTCACTTTGAACAATTATTAAAAATATAAACGAGACCGATCTTGGAAGATGACACTTACTGTGGCATGACGGCATATTTCGAGAATGCAATTCTAACCTTGTTTTTGTCAAACACTCACGTATTTCGTAAATCCAAGCGAAATCCGTTGACGATGCAGACGGCGACAAGATGGCAGCGCGGGATGCCCTGCCGTGGCTTTGCAGACGTCCGGGCCTTTGCTTCGTTTGGGAAAACAACAACAGCCAGGAGAGTGCCGTGTGTCGCCAGCAAGACTTGAAACAGTGCTCCGTGCCATAGAATAGGTTATGTTTCACGAAACACAACAAAAACTACTTTATTTTCGTTTGGAACTTCCAGATCACTCTCACACGTTTGAACAGCTTCGGGGCGGTGCCAAGCAGCAGAGGTGTGACGTAAGTATGAGAAACTCTGCGTTTGGATTGGCTTGCTGGTGTTTGTTTACACGCGAAGTCGGAGATACTATTTGGGCGAAAAGTTGCCGAATTCGAAACATTTGTTGAAATTTTTTTGTGTCCGCACGCATAAACACGCAAGAAGCAGCTGGAATAGTGTGCTTGATTTGTAAACAAAGTTGTACCGAACGCTGTGATCACATTAAATGCGGTTGATTTTAGAGTGGGCCCCTAGTTCAGTGAGGAGGCCTTTTGTCGCCAACTCCGCTGTATATTCGCATCGTTCCGCGCTTTGGTTGGCGCTTCGCACGGCGGCAGTGGCTTGTGATGGTCGGCCACGAAAAGTCTCGTAACAATGTCAGCTTGGTCGCGCGGTCAATTCGACCGCTTTACCGTGTAGAGGGCCGCCGGTTCAAAAGTTAGACCTGTCCGTTTTCACTTCATTTTTTTTCTTCACTTAAATTTTCAAGCTATGATTGACTATTATCAAAACATATCGTTCGGTTAACTAGGGCGACTCAGTGCTTGTAGCGCTGGAATTTTTATTTATTAACACAAAATAATTAAAGAATGATTCATAATAAAGGTTTTTTTCAGTTATATTGAGAAATTTTGAAGTAAATATATAAAAAGATGTACGATGGGTGGAGCTGTGAAGGGTATTTTGCTGTACAGTTGATTGAAAACAAATTATTTGATTTTATTATTATTAAAAATAGAGTTGAATGGTGGGGTTTGAATGCTAAATTAAATTTGAATCCTAAATAATGCGAAGTTTGGGATTCAAAGAAAGTGGCGCCAGCTGTGGTCATTTTGGTGAAGTAGAAATGAGGTCAGACCGTTCACAGATCCTCTGATCACATATCTTTTTGTATGTTTACTTCAGAATTTCTCATTAAGCCTAAGAAAAACCTTTATTATGATATCATTCTTTAACTATTTTGTGTCAATAAATAACAACAAGACAACCCATAAAGTTGTCATTCATGAGATTTCTCAACTACAGTCAAGACCCCATTATTATGAAATCATTCTCTCACTGTTTCATATCACCGTTGAATTTCTCATGCACAGTGCTCATTCTTCAAAACTAGTAAAGAATGAGTGACTATTAAGTTCCAAACATGTTTGGGACTAATGTTCGGCGCATTGTTAGTTATGACAAGATTCAGTCAATCACTCTTGTCTTTCATAAAATATTTTCTTTATAATCTTGTGGTGTGCTTTCATTTCAGAACTGCTGGCTCTCATCATTAATTTGTAATCAACACAGAAAGCCTCATGCCATATTTAGTAAATAAATGTAGGGAAAATCTAAAGCAGACAGTGGACTGTTCAAAATTTACGGAAGGGGCCCAGGGTATGACTGAGTAAGTGCTCATTTTATTACAGTCTCCTCTCTAAAATCTCTTAGTAGCTGAATGAAAAACTTCCTTCCAGCTACTACTAACATGTAACTTAGAATGTGTACATGCCATTTTATTTGGAGATGAAATTGTAGTTTTTTCACTTAACTGTGTCATATTATTATAATTAAGATGCAAAGAGAAGGTCAGACATTTTCAAGCAGCTGTGTAAAGAAAAAGTGGGATGAAGAGAATGGGAGGGTATGGGAAAAAAGGAGTGAAAAAAATTATACAGAGGGACTAAACAGATTATTTTCTTCTGGACACAGGAAAAAATTTTAAATCTCCATCAGTAAGTCTGTTTAGTTACTCTTTCTGCTAGAATACGATCAGTGAGCCACCCAAATGTGGTTGCAATCGACTTCTTGTTCACACTGCTTATTGTTGTGTCTGGGCTGGAAATAACTACATGATTCTTTCAAAGTCTATCAGCGTGACATTGTTTTGTGTCTCCAAACTTGACTGTAATATTGCTCACAAAACTTCCAAGATATACAAAATCAAACTATGGAAGCACTGATAGCACGGCGACTCTGCTCTGCGCTGCTCTGGGCGGCGGATCATTGGCGAACTAGTGCCATCATGGCGGCAAGGCCAAGAGGAGCGGCCCAATTTGCAATGACAATCCAGCGGGTGAAATACTAGATAAAGGCGTGAGCGGCTGGAAGATTATGCAATAAAATGTAAAATAAACTAAATAGTTCGGGAAGCGGAAGACCGGCATCGCATAGAAACCGCGATGCAAATGGATTCGCAGACGGTGAGGTTAGGCGGCCTACGCAACGCAACCTACGACCACACTGTATTTCTCATACTGACCGAGAAAAATCATTGCTTTCAAAAATGGGTCCTGGAATACATAGGGCCTTGCAGTAAAATCACGTTCAAAAGCGCGCACGACCTCGAAACGAAACGGTTTCAAAAGAAATGGACGGCGACAGTTAAACGGAGCTTAAATACACCGGGTTTTAAGACCTTAAATAAAACTTAGGTCCGATCAGAGCGCCATCACCATAGCTAGCGGCGAGTCGTTGGTGCGTTTTCAAGTCTTTTAACTCGGTTACAGCTACAATTTTGGGCTGCATTTTTGCCTGCGCGTCGCCAGCAGGGCAGACAACTCACTGACACCAAATGTAACCGGGTTTTTAAGGCCCGAAAAAGACCCGAGGTCCGATTTTCAGCGTGCTTTAGCTTCTGCCCCGTCATTTTGGCGTTTTCCATTCTTTTAACTCGGTTACAGCTTCAATATTGGGCTGCTCTTTTGCCTGCGCGTCGTTAACAGGGCAGACAACACACTGACATCAAATGTAACGTTCGCCAATGATCCGCCGCCCAGAGCAGCGCTAGCGGAAGGGGCCACCGACAGACACGGGCGCCGAATGGCTTGCCTACCTTACAGGCGTTTTTAATTGATCTTTAACTGCTTATAACTCCGTTAATATCAGTTTCCGACCCCAAGTGTCCTATATCAAATCGATCCTCTAGTGATGGCCTACAGCCCCTAGAAAGGTTGACACGCTTAGGAAATACACCCTGTATAATTTTCATCACTTTTCCACAGCTCGGGGTCCTTTTGAAGGAATGCTCTGGAGATCCCCGTAGCATTGAAGAACCGGAGCGACCGACTTGAGAAAAAAATATCACTCAGTTCCAAATCAAGTACACTGTCATCAAAACTGCTTCGGCCCGGATCGATGGAGAGCTGTCATCTTCTTTCTCATGCAAAACAGCACGCATCATTGGTTTCTTCTCATCCAGAGAGGCGCTGTCTTTAAATAGCGCCATGGCAACCGATGTTGGTGACAAATACCACAGGTGATTATTGAACTTCTCGAGGGCTGCCATCTAATGGCTGCCCAGGTCTTTTGTTCCTGTAAAGCACTGGGAGGTACTGGAGATCATTGCGTGGCGCTTGGGCAGAAAGGGGTGCAAAAACCAAGCGCGCGCGCGTCTCTCTCGCATGGGGAGGAAGATGGCAGCTCTCCCCCGATCAAGGCCGAAGTAGTTCTTGATGATAGTGTACTTGATTTGAAACTGAGTGTTTTTTTTTCTCAAGTCGGTCGCTCCGGTTCTTCAATGCTACGGGGATCTCCAGAGCATTTCGTCAAAAGGACACCGAGCTGTGGAAAAGTGATGAAAATTATATAAAGGGACTTACCATTGTCACTAATCTTAAAACTGTAAATGACTTATCAATAGTTATCTGAAAGGAAATCACATGACGAACATACTCATGACGAAGAACAGCGACACATGCTTTTGTTAATTGTCGCCGAAGACCGAAAACAAAACAAAATTGCAATAGAATTACTGTAACTGGAGCCGTTTCCTTACCTGTAATTTATAGCAATGTACCCTACTGCTTTAATAAGTTCAGGCACTATCTACAAATTTTTTAAAAAAAATAACAGTTTATCACTAGAAAATCAGTAAATTTGACAAAACAAGAAACCATTTTATACCTACTTCTTCAACTGAGACAATACATGTAATCCTACATTACTTCAAAGTGTTCTACCTACCTCTTCCAATTTTTCGCCCCTGGAAGCTAGGCAACATTTTTCAAAATTTGGTTTTTCGAAAGCGACTTTTTTTTACAACAGTAATTCGAACATTTCTGACACTTTTTGTTCTATGCATCTCAGCCGTAAAACGAATATTTACCATGGTTTTAATTAAGTAAGGAACGCTACAAGTTGCCTAACTTCAGGGGCTGTGCGGGACCGCTTCCGGTGATCCGAAAAATCTGAAAAAATTCTCTAAATGTTTTTTCATGAAGTGGACCCGATTGCCGGTTCAGCCCATCAACATTTCGAACCTTCGTGTAAAAAAAAGGTGTCTGGTACATTGAGAATGATCAGTCTTCTGGCAAGTTATCAGTAGTGAAAGATCTGTTTGGATCTGGATCTAGAACAGCCGCATCATCAAGTAAGTCTCTGTCTCAATTTTGCAGCATGGCTGTAATAACAGTATTTAATGAAAACAATTTTTCCCTCTAAGGTGACTTTGAAAGGAATGTGCTGCTCATACTTAATGAGATCAGTCAAAAAACAGAGGTCATTTCGGCTAATCAGACGAAACTCAATCTTCATCTGATACCGAATGAAAAGGTCATTTTCAGGCCCGAGGGGATGCCATCGCTTCCACTGAAATCAAATGATAAAGTGTTGGCACTGGAGCGAGTCATGGACAAAAATCCAGACCACATTTCTTCTTTAGTAAGTTTGATTTCAAATTTTTTACATAAAGTTGATTTGTTGCCTATAGAGCAGGCCACATATCTGAGCTGTAATGTTAGTAAGGATTCTGCCAAGGAGGAGTCATCAGCTAGGCGGGTAATGGCAGCCCTGCTCTCAAACTCTGTGGGCAAACTTTACAGCTTGCGAGGCCAAAAGGGCAAGCTAAAGTTTGAAGATTTAGGCCTGTGGAATGCTGTCAAAGGTTAGCCTCAGTAGCATTGGTGCCCGATTGTCACCCGCCGCCATCTTGGTGCCCAATTGTCACCCTGTCCTCAGGTGACCTGTCCCCCAGGTGACCCGTGCCCCATTGTCACCCTCCTCTTTTCGGTGTGTAACCCAACCTAAGCCTAACCTTACCCGTGCCCCTAGGTGACCCGTGCCCCTAGGTTACCCGTGCCCCTAGGTGACCCGTGCCCCATTCTGACGGGTAGCCGGTAACGGTCTGAACTTGTCTTAACCCAACCTAGCATGTCCCCTTTCCCACTTTCTTGTGGGGGCGGTCCTTAAAGATGGTTTTCATGAAATTCAGATTATGTTCGTGCCAGCGAACGCAATCTGACATTTTGTGAATACCTTTCTTTCCCCTTCCCTTTGTGGTGGGGGGCGTAGCTTAAGTGTACATGGCAGGACTGAAATTCGGATTATGTTCGTGCCAGCGAACGCAATCCGACATTTTGTTCATGCCGTCCTATTACCACCTTCACAATCACAACATTCTCATGAAGACACACGTTCCGACGTTCCGCGCCGCGTTCCAATTCTCGCTCCGAAGCGCCTGCCGGGTAGGCAACACTTTCTACTCCGGGCCGCGTCGAGTCTTTGTGCTCTCTCGCAGCGCTGCAGACGGGGAGGCATTGTCGCAGCAGTGTGAGCCGAGTCCTTCCCTCCCTCCACCGATCCTCCGTGGCCGTCGCCGCCAGGCTCTGCAGGGGGGGGGGGGGGGGGGGGAGGGGAGGGTTCGCGGGGGGAGCGAAGTGACGCCGTGGTGAGGCAGCGAGACCGGCAAGCGCCTCAGTCGTTGTTGAGCTCGCCAAACGTCACGATGGACTCGCTGGAGCAGCTTTGGGCGGATTTAGAGCTGTCCTCCAGCTCAAGCGAGGCCTCAAGCGATGTCACAATCTCTCTTGACGTCAGTGGGGCGCTCTACGAAGACGAGGTAAGTACAGGGTGGAGTGTCGCGTCCTTTTAATGGTGGTGTAACGCGTCAGCGTCGTGTCCTTTGTTTCATCGCGACCTTTATTTCCAGCATCGGCTGACAGGGTATCCTTTGTCGCTTGTTAAGGGGCTTAGTGCTTTGCTAGTGTCCAATTAGAAGATGTTAAGATTTTTGTTCGCAACCGTCCGCGGGAATGCCGTTGTCGGCTGTTCCGCCACACCGTGCCGTGGTGCACTGCGTAGTGCTCTGACCCCTTAAGATTTCGTGTTGTCTAATTCCAGGGATTTCTGTGGCCTGTTGTAGAATAACCAGTACCTCCAGGTGCCGTGGAGGCCGCGGCGGCGGGCCGTGAGGCTGGTCGACGAGGACGCGGTGGGTCCCAGGGAATGCCCATTTACTTATTTTATTTAATCTGAGCGTTCTTCGTTTTCTGAGTTTCAGCCACAATCTTTCTCACTTGTTAAGTGGTTGTTACAGTGTCGTGCGGGTCTGTTGACTATGTCCTTTGTGACGGTGTTTTAACGCGTGTGCTCCTTGTTGTCGAGACGAGTGTCCGCCTGCGATTGTGTGCGCGTCAGTGTGCGTTTGCCCCCATGGGTGCGAGAAGGATGAGACGAGACGCCTACGTAGCGTCGTTTGGGGCAGGACACGCCACGCCAGACAGCCGTGGCGAGCCAAGCGTCTCCTTCGAACAAAGAAGTGTTGCAGTGGTAGTGACAGCGTATTCCCCCTCGGAGCTTCTCGCTCCTTCCCCACTCACGGCGAGGTGAACTTGACCTTGAATGCGCTCGAAGCACAGCTGTGCTGTAGGGAACGTCCTTAACTGCGTGGCGACAGCAGCCCTCAGTGCACCTGTGTCGTGCGGGCTGGCCTATCTATAAGGCGTCGTCTTGCATCGTCTCTCCACTTCGACCTGCTGGAAGATCGAACTACACCTTCTTGCCCTCTCTCCACTTCGACCGAACCTGCGCCGCCCGTCGTCTCAACATGCGTAAGTGACGGGGAATCGAACCTCGGTTTCACAATGCGTTATCGATTTGCGTGCATGAAAGCCGTGGTACTGTCTTGTGTTTTGTTAAAAAACTCGATACGATGCGACGACTTTTTTTACGCTGCGTTTCGTCCCCTCCACTCATCAGCTGTTCCGACAAGCTCGCGCTTTCAGCTGCTGGGCGGAAGGGTCGAATTCGCTCCTATTTTCTCATACACACGACACTCATTAATGTTTTGCCCGATTCAAGGTGGCGTGCTCCAGTCCCTCGGTGAGGGCGCCGGTAGCGCCGCTGCCGCCCCCACCAGCTCCAGTCACCAGCAGTAGCAGCAGCTGCACTAGCAGCAGTGCCAGCAGCAGCTGCACTAGTAGTAGTGCCACGGCCAGCAGCAGCAGCAGCGGTGCCACCCCTGCCGTGCCTCGCCCTGTGGCAGAGAGCACCCCCCGCAGGGAGGTGCAGGCCGTGCCCAGGGTGAGTTCTTGCACGCTTCCTCCATATTTATGTCTTATTACGATGTGACTTACAGTCACGTTTCCTTTACAGAGGCTGTTCCCTGTCGCCGGCCCTGCCCCTGCCCTTGGCCCTGCCTCTGGCTCAGCCCCTGGCTCTGCCGCTGCCCCTGGGTCCGCCCCTGCGGTGCGACCAGCGCACGTCGTAAGTTCCATCTACATTACAAGCTCACGTTCTTATTATAATATCGGATTCCAATTTCTATAACATCTTTGTTTCAGAGTGTCTTCGACCGTGTGGTCCAAAGTGCGTTTCGGCGCCTGGCCCCGGTGTGTGCACCGCGGCACCCTGCTCCACCTCAGATTCGGCCCCCGACCGTCGCGATCTTCGCACCTGCGCTGCGCCAGAGGCTGGTTAGTTCTTACATTTTATACTTTACTGGCTGTCTTGAGTGGAATGATTCTTAACGAGCAGTGTTCTCGATTGTTACAGAGCGTTCACGAGCGACTGGGGCTGATGGTGCAGGGCCGTGGTCGGGGACAGGGTCGCGGACGTGGAGGTGGGCGGGGTCGCGGGTACGACCCGCAGGCGGCTGCATGGCACCCTGCCCCACCCCAGCCGCGCTTCACGGTCGCACCATACCGTGCCGGACACAACTATGGGCCACGGCCCGTGTTTTAGGGACCACGGCCATTCCCGCAGGCACCGCCACATCGTGGGCGCGGTGTTAACCGTGCGCAGGGTTCACCGCAGCCATGGGTGCGACGCTGGGCCCCCCGACCTCCCTTTTAGGAATGTGTTCTTTTGTTTTTTGTATTGTGTCTACTGTGTAAATTCCACATGTTTTTTGCATTTTTGAGTCTGTTGCCCGTCCTCCCTTCTAGGAATGTTTTTTTGTTTTTGTATTGTGTCTACTGTGTAAATTTCACACGCAATTAAAACTTGCATTTTTGAAACTGTTGTATTTTTTTACTTGAATTAAATGTACTACCTCACACGAATGATACTTTGTAACTTCAGTCTTTTTTTAACGAGTCTGGCATCGTAACTGATCAGCTTTTAAATTTTTCAAAGGAATGATGAACTCACTCAATTTTGCTAGCTATTTCCAACTGCGCCCGAGAGGCAAGCTAGCTGCAGTCGTTAGGATTTTTATTTTACGTGGAAAACCCTATCCCCAGGAGGCCTATTCAAAACCACAAACTTGCTTTTTATATTAATTTTTCCAGTTTTTGAAATTTTTATTTCTTTGAACTTTTATTTGTTTTTATTCTGGTTTATCAATTTTTTTGTGAACAAAAAAAAAACCTTTACACGAAAGAAACTAGAAGTGATGAGTTGCAGTGCCTAATTTGAAGGCAAGCCACAGAGCAACACGCCTGGCGTTCTTTAAAGCACAGGAGTAATTAGAGTGTCTATCGTGAACCTCACTGTTACACGCTGCATCTAATTTTGGCAGTGGGTTTAATCTGGGACATTCCAGAAACTCTGCATTTATGATTGGAATGGATGGCAAAATAGTTGAAAGCACAGATTTCTTTTCTTACCTTCAACATACAGATAAGTAAATGGGGCTGTCATAGCGGCAATAGTCTCTGTTAATTTACTGTATCCGGTGTCGCCATCATACCAGTCTTAGCCATGAATTCTTGCTGTGACAAAAGTGTTATGGCGCGTGACATCTGTTGGTAGATAAATTTGTTCATAAGGCGGTTTGAAAGTTACAATATTACACATATCACCATACTCTGATGCTGAGTACAAAGCAAACTCTTTCACTAGCATTTGTCCGTCCTGATCTCTCAACATCTGCATATCGCACACTGCATAAGCCATAGATTTAATAAGATTTAATAAGCGTTCACTACACAAACGATTTGAATAGTGTATTCCGGAGAAGCCCGCAGCGGAAGTAAGAAGCAAGAAATGAAGAAGAAACCGGAAATGCAAATGGCTAGTTCTATGAGAAATCGCGCGTTCGTAACCGGTTCGGCGGGTGCTCCGTATTAGACGTGCTGTACTTTGTTGGGAAGCGTTTTTCACGGCGATTTCAACGGACGCGGACATTAGACGTATTTATTTATTGCTCAGGAAGTGATTTTTTCTATCGACGATGATTATTTAAGTGACACTGTCAGTGGGTTGTGTGCGGCAGTAAAGTGTGACGCCGAGAAGGAATCCATAACCTCATTTCTTTCGTGTTTTCCTAAATTTTAACAATTTTCTTGCCTCATCCGCGTACTGTCATGATGGTATGTGTCTTCTGAAATGAAATTTACTATTTGAAAATGTTGGGAACGCGTTCCTTTGGCGATTACATTGTTATTTCTCCCTAGGTGCAGATTGAATAAATGAAATCATTAGTACGTCCATTTCCCTAGCCCCTTGTTATTGAAAGAAGTGTATTTTTAGAGCTCAGTATGGACCTTTGGTGGAACACGGAGTCACCAGACCGATCCATAATTATTTACAAGTTTGAAATAAAGGCAGGATGGAGTGGTTTAGCCCATGTCGATTGTGGTTTGATGAATCTCGGCAACTCCTGCTACTAAAATTCCACCTTGCAGGTAATGCCACTGCATGTTTATTCTCTCTTCTTTATTGGATGTTCATGTTTTAGTGGTTTTTTCTAATATCTTGCAGGCTTTCATGCACATTCCTGCTTTTATTAATTTTTTAATGAAAGATAACTTGCACAGGGCAGTATGCTCATATAGCAGGTGTTTGATGTGCAATTTATTTAAGTGCTGGGAGCGTATGAGGGCCAAATCACAACTTAGCCACAAGGCCGTCGCTGACCTGTTGAAAGGTGAGTTGGTTCTATGTAGTGTACTGTTGTTTGGTGTAACATTTATATTAATGGAATTTAATTTTTTTTTTCAGATATTGCCCCTTTGCTCACTGTAGAGCGGCAGGAGGATGCTCATGAGTTCTTGCAGGCATTGCTACAGAAACTTAGTGACATGGAGGTTACTCGTTTTACTATCCGGTATGTCTTTTTCCTGTAGTGACTGATGTCATTGATGTAAGAATTCATGATTGTTCTTTTCTCTCCCTCCTCAGCTTTTCATTTTGTGCACAGCAAACAACAGGTGTCAGGGAAATTTTTGGAATGTAGCGTAAAGATATCAGTGAGTTACAATTTTTATCGATATTCATTTTCCTATTTAATGTGATCACCATTAATTGTTTGCTTACATTTGTCAGCTGTTTGCCACACCTGCCAAAATCACAGGCAAGTTTACAGCCCTGTGAATGAACTAATTGTTATTCCAAAGGCCTCTCTGCAAGCTGCTGTAGAGGAATTGGAGGGCAGAAGTGAAGTGGTCACTGAGTACACCTGCCTGCAGTGTCCCAAAAATATGAAAAGCAAAGGTACATGCACCAGCAGGTGGGAGCTGCACAGCTATCCTCGGGTGCTCATGATTCATGTAGATAGGTACGTTATATACAGAGTTCTTTGTGCATGTAGTAGAGTTAAGAACATTACTAACTATCATATTCAAAGGTTCGGCGATTTCCAATCCTATGCCAAAGATAGCACTCCTATCGAGATAAATAGGAGATTGAAAGTAGGCCAACGTCATTATCAATTTCTGAGTGGCATTGTCCACATTGGTGCATACAAAGAGTCTGGTCATTATGTGTGTGTGGCTGCATGCCCAGATGGCAGTTGCACCATTTTCGACGACTCCAAGGTACAGTGTTCTGTTGTGAGTTGGAAGCTAATGGTTTTGGTACAAGGCACTTGATTACTATTTTTAAAAATCTTTACAGGTTACCAAGGATGAAAGGGCTCTTCACAAAGCAGAAATCAAATGTGGCCTCTATGTTGCATTTTATGAGCTACTTGGAAATACTGTATGTGCAACCATATGTTCAGTAATATATGAATGCTGTGTGAAAGGTGATAAACATATGTTTCTAAGCTTGTTATTGCAATCTTACAGATTGCAAAGAAGAGGGAGCGCCCCTTCTCTCCCTCCAAATTTAGCCCTCACCATAAGAAGAGCCTTCATAAAAAAAGTCCATTACATGTGACCCTGCATCAGTCCCCTAAGAAGTCAAGGTGTGGAAGGGTGATACGGCTTCCAGCTAAACTTTTATCTGGTGGAGATGATGTGCTTGAGGGAACTAGTGTACTTCGAAAGCTTGGTAACGAGGTAGGCTCAAAAGTTTTCTGAATGCTGAAAAGTGGCCATAGTCTCTAAATGTTGCATTACATTTGGGCCCATGTTCACTAAAGCATCTTATCATCACAAGATCTTGAAATTGTTTATTGTATTTAATTTAATTAATGTCATGTTAATTTAGTTTATTAAATTAATTAATTAATTAATTAATTTAATGTAATCAGGTTCTCAAAGTTCCTCATATGCTGACTTTTAGTCCTAAGAGCGTCCTGCATTTGTCACCAAAGAGACTGCACATGACACATGTGTCACCAAAGAAGCCACAGGCAAAGAAAATAGGGAGGCTCTCCTTCAGCACGCAAAACCCTCAGGATGAATCCCTGGCTCAGGTGAGATATTTATGTTACCATCAAAAGTTGTCATGAATAAATACAGTTCTTAAACCTATCGCTTTTGGTATGTGGTGTGTCTAGCCGTTATCCAGTAAAAGCGGTTTTCATAGTGGCACTGAGTTTACTACTACACCCGTTGTTCCTGCCATTACTATCAATATTCGCAGGAAGACTGGTCCAAAGACTTCATCTTCACAGTCCTCTAATGAATATCGTATTGCTGAACCAACTATCCAGGTGCACTTTTATGCACATTACCTGATTGTTGATGCCTTTTCACTCACCATGTACTGTTAACTGTCAACGCCTGCATTTTCGCAGGAATCTTTGCCACAAGAAGACACGTCGTCAAGAACTGACACTGCCATAATTACCCCTGTGAAGATAAGAATGTTGGGGAGCTCTTGTCAGCCTATGAATGATGAACCTGTGAGTCGCATAGAACATGAATTATCCTGTCCTCATTGTCCTCCCCTATTATTCACTCACCATCTGTTGCGTGTGCTATTAAAGTCTGTATTTTCGCAGGAATCCTTGCTACAATACGACACATCTTCAAGAACTGACACTGCGATAGTCACCCCAGTGAAAATTAGGATGTTGGAGAGCTCTTGTCAGCTCATCAGTGATAATGAAACCCTTGACATGCCCCAAAATTTTAGTTGCGATGAGGTAATGTTGTCCATGTCCATTTCTCACAGTTGTGCGTCTGAAAAAGAATGTTAATTATCATGAAATGTAATGCAGGACCTCTTTGCTGGAGAGGAACAGAGTCAGCAGGCAGTGCTACTTCCGCAGTCAACAGAGCTCCCACAGCCCATGCAGCAGCCATTAGGGCGGCGAAAAGGGAAGAATGGAGATGATAATTTTCTTACTGAGGCTGATGTCCCTGGTGCCCACCTTCCTAATTCAATGGTGTGCCAGAATGTAGTGCGAGATCTGAGAAGGTGGCTGAAGTGTCGAGGTGAAGATACCAAGGGCAACAAAGAGGCCCTTATTACAAGGTATTTTACAAACCTTTTTCCATTTCAAATTTAGTATTACATTTCTTTTAATATTAATGACTGTTGCAATTTCATGAAGTTGGCATATCACCGCTTTTTTTTTTTTTTTTTAGAGTGACTGAAGTACTTGATATCCAGAGAGAAACAAAATTGACAAAAATGTTGACAAGGGAGTCTGGTTTGCCCAAAAGAAAGACCGCCAAAGAATGCAAGTGAGATCATCACAGGTAATAACAGTCAATATCACACACATTCTTCATGCTTACATGTCTTGAAATTTAATTAATGTCTCTTATTTTCTCGGGCCAGTGCTCTCAATTGGTCGTTCCTGAAACGGGGTATGAAAAATTCCCAAGTAAAGACCTCCCTAATGGATTCAACTTCAGTAGTGTTTTCCATTATCTTATCGAGACAGCTCCAGTGTATCAGGGAGAGAGTGAAAGTGGTAGTGACTCTGACTCCAGTGGGGAGGAGGCTGAGGACACCGTTGTCACTGTTGGTGATCCATTTGAAAATCCTCAGTGCAAGGAGCTGCTGAGAACGAAGAAGTTGCGAAGGGGTTTGACGTATGTGAAGAGTAGATGGGTGCGAGGGCTGCAGGACCAGTCAGATGAGCAGTTCCACTATATCAAAGCACATGTAAGAGCATCCATGGAACTGAAGGCCTATTGGGTGTACATTGTGATTTCTAAGATCACTGGAGGAGTAGTGAAGTGCATCTGTGGTTATCCATGTCCAGTCCCAGCCCATGGAAGATGCACCCACGTCAGTGCTGTTCTTTTGCAGGTAGTGGCACACATCCACCTTCATGGATATGGCTGTAAGTATGTTTGCGTTTAATTTGTGAATGAATTATGAGATTTACTGACACCTGATTGTCTGACGCAATGCGATTTTAAACAAAGTGTTGTGGTGGGAATTATAATGCCAACCTCTTTTTTTCTATGTATTTTCTAATGAAAACTCTGAGTGTGAGCTGTATCTGTATCCCATTGGTGAGTCTGTCATGCAGTGTCAATTTGAAAAGCATGGAAATTCAGCTTGGTTTGTCATCTTCTTCATCACATTTTGGCTTCATTTTGCTGTTTGGTGACTGGATAAGGCATTCCATCTGCTGGTTTTCTGTTGTGGCTTCAATGGCTTGCAGGAGCATCTATTATGATTTTGTGGTGTGGGCTGGTGTGGTACTCTTCTGTTCTTCTTTGTGATCACTATTACATTTCCTCACTCAACTCGTATTAATTAACATGAATTTTTTCACATCACATAAATTTTGTCATTTACCTCTCCCGTGCAATGTTGCAGCTCCTCCCATGAAAATACTGTAAATTCTTCCACTTTCCTGGAAATCAGCTAGAAAGTGCATGAGTATGGTTGCTGTATGTTGATAATGCATGGCCTGACTATTTGCCTTTAAGGGAATAATGTCTTTCAAACTGATCTACTTTGAAAATTTGCATGTGATGGTGTGCTTCTGTGTGTTTGATAACAATTGAGGGCTCTCAGCTTGTCAATTACCCTGTATGTGGTAGTATACTAGCTATCCTCCTCTCACAGCTTTGACTGACCTCTGCATGATTTTCTGTAAGCTTTATTAATTTACTACCCTTTTTATTTCCACAGCAAGGTTTCTCTTAATACTTATTACAGCATGGTAAGTACTGCAAAGGAACACTTCTTGCAAATGTAGGTTGTGCTTTAATCGGAAATAGATTGCTTTGAATATTAAAAAAAAGAGTGCCTGTAAGGATTGTATCTTTATGAGTCCTTGTTCTCTAAAGCTTTTGCTTCCATTTCCTTTTTCAAAGGGACATTATTTTTAGATACAAACTGTACTGTGAATGTGGAAACAATGCATGTAAGAAGTAAATGAAATAAATATTTATCATTGACAAATTTGCTTTATTTCTTGCTTTGCATGAACCAAATTTCAAATCTGCAAAGGTTTGAATCACAACAAAAATATCTAAATGAGATCACAACAAAATTTAACATTGATAAATTTGCTTTATATGTGCTGTTGTATTGGGCAGGGCAGGGAATGACAAAGGCTCAGTTGGGCAGTGTGGCTTTATTCAGGCAGGTCTGAGTCAGAGTGCACCGCTCCAAGGGCGAGCGGCTGGTTATAAAGGAAATGCAGAGGAACATCAGGAAGAAGTGAATGAAATGGAAAGGGTATTGTAGTGTGTATAAGGAGCAGAGAATGGGCCAGTCGACTGGTTATTGTTGTTAGGTAGGGAATGGATGCATCCAAGATGGCGCCCCGCATGGTAGCTACCAGATCAGGTTAAAGGTCTTGTTTACAATTTAATGCTCGATACAACACTACTCCCTCCTAAAAGAAAAACGGAAACTTCCTTTAAGTTAACAATTCTAGCCTCTGCTTGCAAAAGTTTTCGTTTTTAACATTAAATTGTGAAATTTTCTTCCAGCGCTGACTTGACTTTGACTGATACTTCTGACTTGTACTGAAAAACATGCGAGGTCCCCCGACAGTGGTTAGCCTCAGGGTTGTCCATCCCTTGACTAGGACCTCACACGTAAACAAAAAGGAAAAATAAAGAATGGGCGTCCCAACGTAGGCCTCGAGTTACTTCCCCCAGGGTACATTCCACGGGTGTGTGGGTGCCGTCCCAGGGTACTCCCTCTCGCCTGAAGGTAGAACCCAGAAATCTCAAGTTAGTCACCACGTCGCTCCGTTGACCTGTAACACACAGACAACACCACAACAAAATCCACTCCTACAGCTTCCACACCCACTCCTTAGGAGGGGCATGCCTCATCCGTCTACTCTGGATTACGGATCGCCTTGGCGCCAGCCTGACTAGCTAAAACCTAACTAATGGCACCGAAACTAAACTGCTTATCTGAAACCTAGCCAGTGTTTCCCGGCTTTACCCAGTATACTTAACTCATAGTCCAAGTTGTTCCAGTGTCCTTAGCACGTCCCTGTAGACGGCCTCCTTGGACTGGTTGGCGTTGACGATGGTCACAGGAAGACTCCCTCCTGCAGCAACCACTCGTCCATTCTGTGATGTAGTTGGTCGAAGTATTCTTGTTTTAGTGAATTCTCCTCCTGGCGGCCACGCCCATAGGCCCTTTTAAAAGCCTCCTGTGCTGGGAGCCTTAAATAAATAAAATGTTCCTGTCCCTTTGAGAAAACCCTTAGTATCCTTGACACTCCCTGAAGCACCCTTAACTGCTGTTGCTGTAAGTGGCCGTTCTTGATTAGTACTTCTGAGAATAGTTTTTCCACACTGTGGACTGACCTTTCCATGATCAATGTGCCTGAGACTTTACTCATGCTTTGCTCCCATACTGTTACCAGAGCGTAAATTTGAAACATAAAAGCACATTTTTCAGGCTGTTTGCTCACTTGATTCAACAAATTAATTCCATCTAGATTCACCCATTTATCCACAGGCTCCTCCCGTACTTGATACTTCTTTTGCTCACTTAGTTTTCTCAAAATTGTTGATTTTCCAGCTCCAATATTTCCTTCTATATACACCACTTGTACTCTCTTCCTCCTCAAAAATAGATAGGTTACTACCAAGATAGAAAATGTCAAAACTGCACCTAAAGTCAAACTCTCCATGATAACTCTGGTTCAACTGACTAGCTTACTGCTCTGTCACCTACTGAGGTCAAACTCCCTGTTACAAGCATTCGTTCCCTTGCACACTCAGTCTTTCTCTCTTGGATCTCATGTGTCTCTATTGTCATTACTGCTCATTGGACTCTACACTGTATGATCATTCCCCATTCATATTTTGTTTTACTCCCGCGTCCGTTCATTTGACTCAAGTGGTACCGGTCTCTGCGCGGCTTTTGACTCACTTAGTCACTCCACTCAGCTTCACTCTAGCTGACTTTGCTCGACATGGCTGCTTTGTAATCACCAGTGAAAATTGTAAGTTTTAAATTTAATTTAATTGGTGCTCCCTAGAGTAATGTGTGGTGTCAACATGGGACACAGCTCAGGACTTGTCCCTGAACAGGTCGATTCCTATGTTGGTTTGTGTAGAGCACTCAACACAGCCATTTCTGACAGGTTAACGAGACACTCTCTAGCAGCATTAATTTCAATTTATTTTAAAAGATATGAGTATGGATAATGATAAGGGAACGATAACACAGTGGTTTTTCTAAAAACAAGAGCATATCTAATTCAAAGAAGAACAATATTTTAAACAACATGGTAAGTTAAATTTACTTTCCTCAAGTAATACTGCAAAGGTAAATGAAATAATAGGAATTACATAACCTTTCAATTCTTAAGAAACATTAAACACATCACTGAGACCATTTGCACACAGATTCACACATACTATTTACAGAATACTAATGACATTTATATTTTTTACAGGTCTAACTTTCACTCTAAAAAGGGTTGGCTCATCGGCGGTGGAGGGGGAGCGAATTCCTTCACCATAGCCCCTAGCTCATCAGAAGACACGTTCTTGCCCAAAACGCATCGCTTCTTCGGCGTCTTAGCATGTAGGTCCACGCCGATTTCTCTCGCCAGCCTTCTCTTTTGCGTCTTGCTAATATCTGTGCATGTTTTTTTTATGTGGCCACGGCCCCCACATTTTCCGCAACGCAAGCGCGTTTTTGGTACCTCGGGAGAGGTCACTGTCACTTGTACCTCTTCCGGTAAACCAATGTCCATTGCCTCCTTCGCTTCTTCACCCTTGGAGACTGGAGCAGCTACCACCTCCTGAATCTTCACGTCCTTGTTGTCTTCCTCTTCCAAATCCCAGGGCGAGACGTCCAAATCCCATGGCGACACATAGCCATCTTCCAAGCGTTCCAAATGGAGCGCCTCCATTTTGGAAATTTCCAAGTCTATACAGTCTTCCTCGGAGATGCTAACCATCTCCACTGACGGAGAGATGAATACTGGGGCCACCTTTAGCGTCTTGATCGCCCTTGTGACTTGGTCCCAGTCCACCTGACTCACCGCACTGAGTTCACGCACGTCACACACTTCACTCAATTTTTCTTCTTTCTCCTCCTCTTCGATCATGTCCCACCATGTAGGCCGGTTGGTTGCCCCCATGGATCCCGACAACGTTGCCTCCAGGTCCTCTATTTCCTCCTCCAGGCTGTGATCGAGTACCTGACCATGCCTCTTCTGCTGCTCAGCATCTCGAAGTTCCGCATGGACCTTTCCAGGCAACGGTGCCTGTTCTGGTGCACGCCCCAGCGACTCGCTCCTCTTGAACTTCTTGTTCCAGACGGCGGTCACCCTGGAAACCTCCGTTTGCCGGCGAGACTGCATCTTCTCCTTGGCTTCCTGCACCCTGGCGTCGTCTTGCTTAAAAGGGGTGACGTTTTGCGGCGCCGGCTTCCTGGTCTTTCCCTCCAGCCTCTTTGGAATTCGGAAGCTACTTCCCAACGCCCGCATCTGCTGCTTCACTGCTTTCTTCACTTGTGGCTTCATTTTCCCGTACTTCTGCTGCTTTTCTGTGGTGAGGACTTCGCTGATCTCTGACTTCTTTCGCTTTCGACTAACCCACGCCACGCTTTGCGCCTTGCAACCCTTTGCTGCCTTGGGGCCCAACAATGCACCCTTGGCATAGGCGCCAGCGCGTTGCGGCCCCCTGCAAGCGGGCCTTCCCTGGCACCCCTGGCGCCAGCCACCTGGAGCGGTGTTGCCGAAACAGTGGTCACGGAGTAGGGACTACCCCCACGTAGTTGAGCCAAGCGCCCGGGGTATCGCCGTCTGTGACGTCACCAACTGTTGCGCGCACATCTGCGCTGAGTGGGAACGGAGCGAGGCGGTCGAGATGGACGAGTTGAAGATTTAGCGGATTCCTGTCTTCTCGAATCCGGGCATTGCAGTCATTTATTATGTCAATCACGGTAAATGGACCTAGCCATTTCCGCCTGAGTTTTCCCATTTCCCCTGTTTTACGAGCTCTGTCGTACAGGAAAACCTTGTCTCCAGGCCTAAAAGGCGCCAAGCTTGCAGTGAGATCATATCGCTGTTTCATTTTGTTTGCCGCTTCATGAGACATCTTGCGGACTTGTTCATGGACTTCCATGAGATTTCTCCGCAATTGGTACGGGAAATCACTGATGTCCGGCAGTTTCGGCGGCGACTCTCTCGTCAAAGTGAGCGGAGTTCGCATCGGAGCGCCGAACATAACCTCATATGGCGAGAAACCATGGACTGGATTGGGTAAGTTCCGATACGCCTGTGCAATGAAAGGCAGGTAATCTAGCCAATCTTCCTTTGCATTCTTCATTAGAATTCGCAATTTGTCTTTCAAAGTCCGAATCCAGCGCTCGGCTTTGCCATTGGCAGATGGGTGTTGAGCTGTTGTCCGATACTTGCGGATATGATAGAGTTCCATTATTTCTCTTATCAGCTGGCATTCCACAGGTTTGCCTTTATCCGTAAGGACCGATAATGGAGATCCAAACACGGAAAACACATCCCTGACCAATGTTTTGGCAATTTCTTCTGCCGTTTGTGTCTTCATTGGTGAAACCACTGGCCAGCCAGAAAGAGCCTCGACCGCTACCAGTACCCACTGATAACCCTCTTGTGTTTTGTACAGGGGTCCAGCGACATCAACATGCCAGCGGCCATGAAGTAAGCCTTCTCTGTACAGCTTCAAGGGAACTTTGGTCTTCTGATTTGGACCATTCCCACGTCGGCATCTCTCACACTGAGAAATGACTTCTGCGACGTCACTCTGCATACCAGGCCACCAGAAAAATCGCTTCAGGTAATTAAGCGTTTTGGTGACTCCAAAATGATTTGCAGATCCCAGCTGACTGTGGTATGACTGCACTGTTGCTTTCACATGTTTGGCTGGCAATATTAACTGAAGTCTCTCCTTTTCAGCTATGCCACTGGGGTGTTCAAAACGCCTCCACAGTAACTGGCCCTCAATTTTGAGTGAGTCAAACTGATGCCAGAGAGTTCGTGTCCATGGTCCATAACCTACCACATCTTGGAGTGGTGGCCGTTTTCCTTCTTGGACTGCAATGACTATGGGCATAATTCCCTCATCAAGGCGTTGATCCCTGATCATATGGAAAGAAGGAATTCCATCGGGAATTATTGTCGTCCAGTTCAAGGTAACTTCTTCCAAGTTTGGTGTTATACACTGCCTGTCTTCCACAGTGCATAAATTACATCCAGGCGCACAAGTTTTCCAGTGATATACCGCTTCTGATGGTGTGAAATGGTACATGTATGCTTTCATATTAGAGTCTTTAAATACTCTATGAAGCATCTCGATCAGGTCCGATTGATGTAGCCTGTCTAAACCACAAGAAAATAGTGGCAAACACCACTCTGTTATTTTACTAGCCTCTAGCCAGTCCCTTAACAGGAGTAGTGCCACTTCCACTTCCTCTGGTGTTGGCTTTTCATGATACTTGACTTTTGTGATGACGTTCACAATTAGTCTGTGTCCTCTTTCAACCCAAATTAAACCAGGACATCCTCTCTCTGTATGTTTCAGGAATTCTTGTTTGATGCCAAACTCCTGGTCCAGTTGGCGTGCTAAGCCTTTCCCCATTTTGCCGTCATGACTGACTGCATGTATTAAGGGAATATGACTTGGGCTGTTCATGATGGAGTCATTTACGTGGACTAACTGAAAACTTCCAGCTTCTTGGACTCGATTGACTGCTGCTACTTCTGCGGCATCCCTCTCCTCCAAGGTATTGCATTTTCTGCATTTGTCATTGCAGGGTCTTGCAGGCCTTCTGCTTAAAGCATCAGCATGTCCAATATGGGTTCCTTTTTCATAAACCACTTGGAACTTGTATGGCGCCAGTTTCTCTAGCCATCGGGCTAACTTGCCAGTTGGATTCTTGAAATTTCTTAGCCATTGCAAAGCTGCATGGTCGGATTTCACAACAAATGGCGCTCCCGCCAAATAATGATTGAATGCTTTGATAGATTCAACCAAAGCTAACAGCTCTCTGTGAGTAGTGCAGTAATTTCTCTGCGGAGCTGTGAGTGCTTTTGACCAGTAGGCAATTGTTACCTCTTTACCATCCTGTTCCTGGGTAATGACTGCCCCCAGGCCAGTCAAACTGGCGTCACAGGTGACAGTAAATGGTCCTTTGGTGACATCTGGTGTGCCCAAAATTGGAGCTGTTGTAAGTTGCTTTTTAATACTGTCAAAAGCCTCCTTACACTCCTTGGACCAATTGAAATTCACGTCCTTTTTCAAGAGTTTGAATATTGGTGCGGCTTTGGTTGCCAGATGAGGAACGTACTTGCTGTAGTACTGCACCAATCCTAGCCAAGACCGGACTTCTTTGACGTCCTTTGGCTCAGGCCAATGCGTGATTTTCTCTACTTTCTTCTCATCGGTCCTTATTCCTGTTGCAGAGAGACGGTGCCCCAGGAATGAAACTTCGGGCTGAAAAAGCTCACACTTCTTAGCTTTAAGAAGAAAGCCCCCAGCTCGGACTCGGATGAACAGTGTTGCAGGCGTTGCAACATCTGATCGAAGTTATCACCGGCGATGCATACGTCGTCGATGTAGGCAGCCACCGTGTTGCCCAGGTCGTCGTCTACAGTGGGCTCCAGTGCAGGGGTGACGAGTCTGTCAACTACCTGCTGGAAAGCTCCTGGAGCTGCTGAGAGCCCAAACCCAAGGCGGGTGTACTCGTACTGCCTACATGGTAAGCCTAGGTCCTCTGGCAAGATCACAGCTGTCTTTTGTTGGTCATCTGGGTGTACCACCAGATTGTGGTACCCGTGAGCCAAATCAAAAGAATGGTAGACAGATTTGCCTCCCAAATGCTGTAAAAGCTCCTGGGTACGTGGGATTGGGGCTGCAGGAACTCTTGTGATTGCATTAAGAGCCCTGTAATCCACACACACCCGTACTTCTCCAGTCTTCTTAGGCACGCACAGGATTGGCGAAGCCCATGCTGACTGGCTCGGTCTGATGGCTCCCATCCTGAGGTATTTCAGGAATGTTTCCCGTACATCTTTCCTGTAATGTAGAGGGACTGGTCTTGCATTCAGTTTGATAGGTTTGTGGTCCCCTGTATCAATCCTGAACATGAGCCATGGGCAAGTGCCAAACGAGAAATTGTCTGGAGCAAACACATCATGATTTGCCCTCAGCACTGCTTCCAGCTGCTTCTTCTGATCTGCATCCAAGTGCTTGCTTCTGTCAACAAGACTTTGCAAATCCTCAGGGAGTTTTTCCCCTGCTGGAATGGGTGGTTTGTTAGGCACTGTGTTGATTTCCACCCCATCAAAGGGTTTAACTTCATGCAGCCCTTTGAGTTTGTCTGCTGCTGCTAACTCAGTCCTGAGCACTGAAAAATCTTCATTTTCATTATCCTTATTATCACTTTCCTCTTCCTCCTCATGAGAAAAGCCGTCATACTCCAATGGGTGCAGGAGATAGACTTCTCCCAGAATGGTGTACTTTTTGATTTCGACACACTTATCTCCCAAGCTTTGGATAGCTACTTGGAAGGGTGCAGTGACACACGGCACAATGCCTGACTGTAAAACAACCGAATTTGGTAATTTTGTAATAGGTTTAGCTGTGATTGGGTTTGAAACAAACAACCCAAGTCGTAAAACACTGAGACCATTTTTGTTTATCCCACTTGGCTGGATTTCCTCGCTGGACGTCTGTGGCCCCGCCTTTGTTGATATCAACGATTTTCCGTTTTGTTTCAGGTTCCCCATGCCGGTGCCAGCCCCGCCGTGTGGATGCAGAAGTGATGACCCAACTTTGGACAATTCGTCGGGCACCAACTTCCTTAAATTCACCCCAGACGTGGCTTCGACCGACACGGCGCTGGTTTCCTCCAGCTCATCAGCCATGACATCAGTTTCAAGAACCGTGTCTACTTGTCTTTCTGCAAATGGCCTCAGTAGCAATTTGGTACGAGACCTGACAAGGTAATACACTTTACCACTGTCAAAATCACCTTTATGTTTCGACATGCCCCGTTGTATGGGTACACTGTGATTTTCCAACTGTAAAATCTTTCTGCGAACATGTATCACTGCATCAAAGTGGTCTAGGAAATCATACCCCAGTAGATTTTCCTCAATGTCTGCTTCATAAACAGGGAATTCATATATTTTGCCCCCAAGATCAACTTGAGTAGCAACAGGACCATAGAGATTAGCCCTGTGCGAGGTGGCACTTTTCATTTTTAGTTTTGCCACTGGCAACTCCATTCTGGTTCGTTTGAACACGGTGATACCAGCCCCAGTATCACAGACCGCTGAGTCAGCTCGGCCTTCGATTTTGCATTGCACTATTGGTGCCATCCTTTTTATAGTGCTGCACATGTTGCATGATGCCTTATCCTCGTTTCTTTCTTCAGGCTCTGGTGCTGGTGGTGACTCATCTTTCCCGTTGTTCCTTGCCTCCAGCACTGGAGCGGAACTGGAATCCTTTTCGACAGGTAAGGTTTTCTGTTTTTCCGGAGGAACTTGACTCTGATGTTGTTGTACCTCTTCCTTCTCCGGTCTAGGTGAGGCACTTATCAGTTTCCCTGGTTGTTTGGGACAAATGGCAAAACAGCCAACTGGGCACCGTTGTTGTTGCCATTATTTCCAGCATTATTATTGCCTCCATTTCCATTTCCGTTGTTGCCATTATTGTTATTGGCAAAATGGTACATGGCCATGGCGGCCTGCAGTGCTTCAGGTGGGAATACCGGCAATTGGTAATTAGCAACTTGGCCAACATTCTGACCCTTGTTGCTTCCCTTGTTGCCTCCGCCGTTGTTGCCACTGTTTTGCCGCATCAAGGAGCGACACTCGTTTTTGTAGTGCCCCTTCTTGTGGCAATGATAGCACTCAACGTCTTTCTTGCTATTGTTGTTGTTGTTGTTGTTGCCTTGAGGCCTCTTTTTGCACTCCCTGGTGTAGTGCGTTTCCGTCTTGCAGTACGTGCAGTATGGTTTGCTTCTGCACTCATTGGTGTAGTGGGTGTTGGTTTTGCAGAACGAGCAAAACGGGGTTCCAGAGCTGGACTGTCCCCCTCGGCCTCCACGGCCTCCACGGCCCCCACGGCTTCCACGGCCTCCTCGGCCGCCAGTCTGGGTGCTCGAGGTGTGCGATGGGCCAGCGGCCTCTTCTTCGAGGGCCTGGACTTCAACCTCGCCAGTTGCGTCGTCGTCGTCGTCCTCCTCGTCCTCGTCGTAGTTGACGCGGCGGACCTTGGTGGCAGGCCCCTTGGAGGTGGACGGACCCATGTCCAACGAGCGCCCCCGACTGAGGTGACGCATCGCATCCTGGATGGTGTCGACGGACGCGTAGGCCATCCTGCGCACCAGGGCAGGATCGTGGAGCCCCCGGATGAATCGGCGCACCAACTCCTCCTGGATTTGGCGCTCGTTGTCGTTGGCGAGGTACTTCCGCCCCACTCGTTCCACTTCGTTGGCCCAGTCCCGGAAAGACTGGTTCGGCTTCTGGACCAACTCTTCGAACGCAGCCCTGCGCTCCCACAACGACTGGTCTATCGTGTAGGTGCGTGCCAGGACCGTATCCAAGTTCTGGAACGTGTGCTGCTGACCTTGGTCGCTGAGGAGTGCGATGACGTGGGTGGCGTCCCCGCGAAGACTGCGTAGGAGCGCCTCCTCGGACCAGTTGTTGCCCTCCGCTGCGGCCTGGAACTGCGCCCGGTAGATGCCGTAGCAGGTCTTGCCGTCGAATTCAGGCGCATCCAGTTTCTCATGCCTCGATTCTCTCGGTCTCTGTTGGACTTGCTGTGCTGCTTGTTGTGCAGCTTGGTTGGCGGCGGCGACTGCCAGTGCTGCCATCTGGTTCCATTGGTCTGGTGGCGGCCCCTCCACGACGTGGACCCTCAGTGGATGGTTCAGCGGGTCTGGCTGGTGCTGGTGCTGCTGCTGTGGCTGTGGCGCAAAGCCACGGAAATCATCATCGGCGCCGTCATCGGCGTCCATGGCGTCGTCCTGGACGTGCTCGTCGACGTCCATGGCCTCGTTGTGGTCGGCTCCTCTCCGTCGTCGTCGTAGCCATAGCGACGAACCGGCCGCAAAACTCGTCGCAGTTGTGGCCCTGCTGCTGCTGCCTGTTGTCGTGCGCGGCCTCCGCGGCCCCCTCGGGCCCCTCTGGCTCTCCTGGCGCCGCGGCCACGGCCACGGCCACGGCCTCGGACTACTGCTTCGCCCACGCCGACATCGACGTGCTGGATTTGTTGTTGGTCCATTCCTGGATGTGATGTGACGCCTGTTCGCTGCGACGCTGGATACCGTGTGCCTCTGCGACGCTGGATACCGTGTATGCCTCTGCGACGCTGCCCCCTCTTGACTGCCCCTTCCCCCTTTTGCAAGTCGAAACTACGACTTTTACCACCAACGGTGGTTGGGATTAGGCCGGAGAGTTTTCGCCTTATACTTTATGGTCATAAATGACTTGCCCTGTTCCTCGAATTCACGTTTTCGCTCTCCAAATGTCTTCCAGGTGGATGGCGGTGCCCCTGGATAAGGCACGCAGTACGTGGGGGAGGTGGTGGCAGCCCACTGATTCAGCTGGCCTGCAGAGTCAAGTGAACTAGAGGAGCTAGCTGAACTTGCTCCGGACGAATAGGAACGCACAGGGGTACGTGTGTGTGACGTGCTCCCGTCAGCGCCAAACGTGATGGTGGTCCTGTAATCTGTAATGGTGTTACAGGAACTGCTGCTGGACACTCCTGACGAGCTGGCAGCCTCACTGACGGTCGTGGTGTCAGACCAATCCTCCCCGGAATACCAGGACAAGTCGGGAGCGACGTACGGCACGTACAACGGCATCTGTAGGGAATGACCGAATAAAATCCTTTCCCTTGACAACCTTCGGCTATTTTCTACGTACGAGTCGTACAACGCAACTAATGCAGGTCACTGTCCGTAGACGACGCAACACTAGCAGGTCAACGTCCGAACCAGGGCTGCTAACGTTAATTTTTTAAACTAACGCGTTAACGTTGACGTTACTGCAGAGGTCGTTAACGTCAACGGCGTTAACGTTACAGGTCGGCGTAAAAGTAACGCGTTAACGCTAATTAACGTATTAACGTCGTTAACGTTAATTTGCGTTTTATGGCCTCTCTGGCGCTGAAAGTGAGAGGAGATTGACTATCACTCAAATTACAACTTAATACTTGAATTTGGGATAAATAAGTTATTCCTTACAGTTTGAAATTCAGTGAAACTCACGATATCTCTACAGGGGTGGAGGAGTCGGACAATTGTTGTGTGTACTGGACTTGTTACAAAACGTCTGTGTACCAGACAGTGAAAGTCAGGCAAGATTAGCATATAATGAGTTGAGTTTTATTTGAACTGTCAAGTCAACAAAATTAAATAAACAGAAAACAGTGAACAATTGGTAAAAATTTATACCAAATATTTTAAATAATCAAAGTATAAATAAACATTATTGGTAAAACAAAAATACCACAAATTACTATGAAGACCAGAATCTCCGGTTGACCCGCAGGAGCACCTCGCTTCCCATAGTGGCGTCCCCCAGGCCGTTGCGGAGGGCGGTGAATGACCTCCCTGCGTCAGAGAAGAGCCGCTCCACCGGGCCGCTGGATGGAAGGGCGGTGTTGTAACGCAGAAACATCCAAGCTAGGCGGGGGTACTCCCGGCGACCGTTGGGCCCCAGCGCGTAGCACGCTTGTATTGAGTCCGCTCGCGTGACCCTGGTGAGATACCGCTCCAACTCCTCCTGCGGAGACTCTGCGGTCGTTTCAGTTGTGCTCGGAGCCACCAGCGGAGCGAAGCCAAAGAAGCTGTCCTCCACGGATGGGGCTGGCGGAGGGTCATCTGCAGCCTCGGCGTCGTCGTCGTCCTCCTCTACCGGCACATCCGCAGCATTCGACGGGGGATCACCTGAAATTTAAAGCCGCTCGTTAAGATATATGCAAGCGCTTTTAATAAAGCGCGTCCTGGCAATAAAAATGTAATTTAAAAATATAACGATTGGTTTTTTCTTAAAAATAAAAACAAAATTAAAAACGCAAACGAAAACCACGGTAAAAATACGTTTCTACTTACACACGTGTTCTATTCTAATTCTAACCGTAGTTTTCGTCAAATCTCAAGCAAATTCGTTTTTTTTTGTTTGTTTTTTTTTTCAAAGAAGAAAATAATATCAATCGTTATATTTAAAAAAAATTGAATGACTGACCCGTCCTCTTGTCGACGTCTCCTAGAGGGCGAGCCTTCACCACCTCCTGCAGCAGGTCCGCATGAATATGCTGTTTTCTCGCCGGGTCTGTCACCCAGTCAAGCTTGAAGCATGGCAGCAGACAGGAAGCCAAGATCAACTCACGGTCGTCGAGGTAGGCCAAGAAGCGGCTTGGGCGGCGGATCGCACTGAGCAGCGTCGTGATGAGCACATCGCAGTACCGTAGGTTTCGGCCCTCCATAACTCGCCGAGACCTCAAGTTCGCCTCCATTCTGAGCACGGTGGGGATGAGGAATCCCGCGAACATGTGCCTGTCGCCCTGCAGGATGTCCAGCGCTTGCGCCACCGGCTCCATCACCCAGACGAACTCGTGCAGAAAACGCAGCTGCTGGTTTGTCAGCGGCTGCAGTCCAGCCTCGGAGAGAACAGAGCTCATCTTATTCTCGTCCTTCTCGTACAGGTTCACAATCTGTAACAATATTTAAAAAGTATTGAGCGTAACATTTTAAAAACAACTAGGTAGGTTTAAAACGGAAGTAAGAAGCTGCACACGGAGGAGTTACAAATTACTTTAGAAGACCCGGAGCGCATGAGAAACTTTGCATGCTTTCAATTTCGTGCTGTGCTCTAAACACGACCGTGGCCGTACTTTTTATTATAAATATCCAGTTCATTCAATCTCTGTGACTTCTTACTTCCGTTTCAGCTCACCTCCGGAATAGCTGATCGAATATAGTAGAATTGTTTTACCTGAGATTTCGAGTCAAAGTGGGAATTCCAGCGGGTTGCTCCGGGTATTACAAGGAGGACACCAAGTCCTTCCTTAATTGCAGAGGCGGCGAGCTCGGACTTGTTCTGCCGCTTGTACCAGGTTCTGAGCTTGCGGTCAGTTGACGACCAAAGCCGTCTGAGGGCGGCATCCTGGAGGGCGCCATCGGCGGCGTCTTTGGTGCCCAACAGGTTGATGATGTGTGAGGCACAGCGTTGGTGTGGTGGCAAAAGGCTAACCTCGTCTTGATCAAGGCTGCCCCCCAGGATGTTGTCCAGTGACAGAGGCTCACATTCGCCTTCGTCTTCATCCTCGTCGGACTCGTCGCCCTCCATCTCGTCCTCGGCTTCCCCGCTCGTGTCCGCGTCAAGGGTTCCAGCATCGCCAGCAACTGTAAACAACCGGAAACACAATAATGGGTTCGAGTTCGAATACACCTAACGTAAAAGTACAAATTCGTACATAATTGTGTTCAAAAACGCGCATATATAATTAATAAGTGAAAATCTGTACTTTTACATCTAAGTGTATTCTGGCCAGGATTTTTTCAAAGGGTTAAAAGTCAAACCAAATTACCTTCTGCTTTGGGTCCGAAAACACGGAAGGCCTTCCGAAAATTTGCCGCACTATCGGTTGTGCACTTCACCAACTTCGGTTCTTGAAGCCCGAAATCTACATGGACTCCGTTCATGGCCCCCGCCAAGACAACGGCGGTGTGCCGCCCCTTCAAACGCTCCATCGCCAGAGCTCCCTTTTGGCGCTCCAGCGAGTTGGGGTCGATCCAATGGACGGTCATGCCCAGGAATCCCCGCCGATGTTTCGACCACCCGTCGGCTGTAGTCGCGACGAAGCACGCCCTCTGCAGCTCCGTTTTTAGAGTCTCCTTCATCTCGGCGAAGTGTCCGTCCATCCGTTTCCTGAACGTCTGTCTGCAGCAGACGGTGAGGTCGGATGGCAGGCCGAGCAGAATAGCAGTCTTGAAGTACCTCGAACCAACTATTCTGTGCGGCAACGTTTCGCAAATCACAAGCTCATCGACTGCCTTGTTGACGTCCTTCTGGGTCACTGACCGTTTTTTAAAAAAATCGGCAGCAGGAACAGGAGTGCACTTCTTGGATTTAGCCGGGACAACACTCAGTTCCTCTAATTGCTTGTCGGTGTACTTATGTTTCCGCTGAAATTAAACAGAAACCAACGACTTCAAAACAGGGTTCAAAGAAAGAACGCTGGGATACCCCGCGCTCGAGCGCAACACACGGTGTTGCGTCCGAGCGCGGGGTATATCGACCGGCACGGAAATGGCGTTACGTAATGTATAGACACCTCCGACCCCATACGCTACTAATATGTCCCGTTATCTGCCTGCACTTCAAAAAAATAAAATAAAAAAATCGTAGGTCTTTTTCACCAGGATACCAAAAATAGTCGGGTACGGGTACGAAGAGAAATACACTAAAAGCCCTTTATAAAAGCGGAAGAGACGAAAGCGGGTACGGTATTTGCCAGTTAAAAACTGACGGTTCCGTTCCGTACCCCTTCCGTCCGTGGTACATAGGCGTTTCCCAAGTAAGAGAGTACTCCGGGGAATTCCGAAACGGAAGTAAAAAGTACGAACGGAGAAGGACCCAGGAGAAGTATGTGAAACCGCGAGTTCAGAACCCCGCAAATTCGGAGATAAATACGCGATTTCTAATACTTTCCTCAGAATTGTTCTTCTTCGTTACTTACTTTGTTTCTGACTTCTCCGGAATCGACTACCGTTTACCATAACCTCTAATCTTCCCTATCTTCCCTCTCTTCGTACCCTAGCCTACCCGCGTTTCTTAGCAGAGTAACCTCAAACTTACATGAGTTTTAAAGTATAAACGTACCTTCAGATGGGACTTCAAGTTGCTGGCGGAGGTGACAGAGCATGACGTCATTTTCGAGCCGGGGGGACACTTTCTGCACCTTGCATAGAAATTGTTTTTGTCCTTGGCCTTTACGTACGCGAAAGTACCATTGTAGGCGTCCCACGGCATGTTCTCGTTGCCATCTTCATTGATTTCTTGAACATCTTCCTCCGTATCAGACATTTCGACGTACCTCAATAAACAACACAACAGAGCTGGACGCGACGCGCTGCCTGCCTGCTGACGGTCGCTGCCGGCTCAGAGCAGACACAACAAACAAACGGTCTGGCTGGCAACAGCGCGGCTCACAGCGCGACCGGGAGAGAGCGCTCGGGGCTCCGGCACGGCACTGACTGTGAGCCAGCGCGCCTAGTGGTGTACCACGGGCGTCAAGTTGGCCAACTCAGTTGGGCCAACTGAGAATCAGCCGAGGCCGAGACCGACCGCGCTCCGTGACCGACCCCGCTTCATACAGCCACCCATTGAGGCCCGATCGGCCGAGGCCGTTGTCCGGCGGGTGTGCCTACCTCCCAGGGGCAATTTTAACAAAATCGCTTATACGTGGCCCCATGGGCCCCCAATGGGACACGATCGATGCAGGCCGTTGTCCGACGGGTCTGCCTACCTTCCAGGGGCAATTTTAACAAAATCGATTATACGTGGCCCCATGGACCCATAGTTGGGCCCCATCGACCCAAGTCGCTGTCCGGCGGGTCTGCCTACCTTCCAGGGGCAATTTTAACAAAATCGCTTATACGTGGCCCCATGGGCCCCCAATGGGACACGATCGATGCAGGCCGTTGTCCGACGGGTCTGCCTACCTTCCAGGGGCAATTCTAACAAAATCGATTATACGTGGCCCCATGGACCCATAGTTGGGCCCCATCGACCCAAGTCGCTGTCCGGCGGGTCTGCCTACCTTCCAGGGGCAATTTTAACAAAATCGCCTATACGTGGCCCCGTAGGCCCCCAATGGGACACGATCGATGCAGGCCGTTGTCCGACGGGTCTGCCTACCTTCCAGGGGCAATTTTAACAAAATCGATTATACGTGGCCCCATGGACCCATTAGTTGGGCCCCATCGACCCAAGTCGCTGTCCGGCGGGTCTGCCTACCTTCCAGGGGCAATTTTAACAAAATCGATTATACGTGGCCCCATGGACCCCCAGTGGGGCCGCATCGACACAAGTCGCTGTCCGGCGGGTCTGCCTACCTCCCAGGGGCAATTTCAAGACAATCGTTTATACGTGGCCCCATGGGCCCCCAATGGGACACGGTCGATGCAGGCCGTTGTCCGACGGGTCTGCCTACCTTCCAGGGGTAATTTTAACAAAATCGATTATACGTGGCCCCATGGGCCCCCAATGGGACACGACCGATGCAGGCATTTTTGTCACGTACCCCTGAACTTATGACTTTGGCTGCGACAGATTGCATCTTGGCCAGGAAAAGGAGTTTCAAGTCGTGTGACAAAAATCTTTCCAGGTGAAATTTCTAGTTTTCTCTGCATTTTCTAGCGGTTTTATGCTTCGTCTGTCTCCTGAAGAAGTGGCGTAGCTGAAATTGAGAGTTCAGATTTTTGTCATTCCTCTGAACCTTGAACTTCGACCCCCAGCCAACTCAGGCGCTAATTCAAAATTTCTAGTTTTCTCTGCATTTTCCAGCAGTTCCATGCTTCGTCTGTCTGATAAAAGAGTGGCGTAGCTAAAATCGACCGGGAACATTTTTGTCACGTACCCCTGAACTTTGGACTTTGGCTGCCAGAGAATGCATTTTGGCCAGGGGAGGCACTTTCAAGTCGTGTGACAAAAATCTTCCCAGGTGAAAATTCTAGTTTTCTTTGCATTTTCCAGCGGTTCTATGCTCTGTCTGTCTGCTGAAAGAGTGGCGTAGCTAAAATCGACCGGGAACATTTTTGTCACGTACCCCTGAACTTTGGACTTTGGCTGCCACAGATGGCATCTTGGCCAGGGAAAGGACTTTCAAGTCGTGTGACAAAAATCTTTTCAGGTGAAAATTTTAACTTTCTCTGCATTTTCCAGCGGATCTACGCTCTGTCTGTCTGCTGAAAAAGTGGCGTAGCTAAAATCGACCGGGAACATTTTTGTCACGTACCCCTGAACATTGGACTTTGGCTGCCAGCGAATGCATTTTGGCCAGGGGAGGCACTTTCAAGTCGTGTGACAAAAATCTTCCTAGGTAAAATTTCTAGTTTTCTCTGCATTTTCCATCGGTTCCACGCTCTGTCTGTCTGCTGAAAGAGTGGCGTAGATAAAATCGACCGGGAACATTTTTGTCACATACCCTTGAACTTACGACCTTGGCTGCCACAGATTGCATCTTGGCCAGGGAAAGGACTTTCAAGTCGTGTGACAAAAATCTTTCCAGGTGAAATTTTTATTTTTCTCTGCATTTTCCAGCGGATCTACGCTCTGTCTGTCAGGTGAAAAAGTGGCGTAGCTAAAATCGACCGGGAACATTTTTGTCACGTACCCCTGAACATTGGACTTTGGCTGCCAGCGAATGCATTTTGGCCAGGGGAGGCACTTTCAAGTCGTGTGACAAAAATCTTCCTAGGTGAAAATTCTAGTTTTCTCTGCATTTTCCAGCGGTTCCGCGCTCTCTCTGTCTGCTGAAAGAGTGGCGTAGATAAAGTCGACCGGGAACATTTTTGTCACGTACCCCTGAACTTTGGACTTTGGCTGCCAGAGAATGCATTTTGGCGAGGGGAGGCACTTTCAAGTCGTGTGACAAAAATCTTCCCAGGTGAAAATTCTAGTTTTCTCTGCATTTTCCAGCGGTTCCGCGCTCTGTCCGTCTGCTGAAAGAGTGGCGAAGCTAAAATAGACCGGGAACATTTTTGTCACGTACCCCTGAACTTATGACTTTGGATGCCACAGATTGCATCTTGGCCAGGGAAAGGACTTTCAAGTCGTGTGACAAGAATCTTCCCAGGTGAAATTTCTAGTTTTCTCTGCATTTTCTAGAGGTTTTATGCTTTGTCTGTCTTCTGAAGAAGTGGCGTAGCTGAAATTGAGAGTTCAGATTTTTGTCATTCCTCTGAACCTTGAACTTCGACCCCCAGCCAACTAAGGCGCTAATTTAAAATTTCTAGTTTTCTCTGCATTTTCCAGCGGTTCCATGCTTCGTCTGTCTGCTGAAAGAGTGGCGTAGCTAAAATCGACCGGGAACATTTTTGCCACGTATCCCTGAACTTTGGACTTTGGCTGCCAGAGAATGCATTTTGGCCAGGGGAGGCACATTCAAGTCGTGTGACAAAAATCTTCCCATGTGAAATTTCCAGTTTTCTATGCATTTTCTAGCGGTTCCATGCTTCGTCTGTCTGCTGAAAGAGTAGCGAAGCTAAAATCGACCGGGAACATTTTTGTCACGTACCCCTGAACTTATGACTTTGGCTTCCACGGATTGCATCTTGGCCAGGAAAAGGAGTTTCAAGTCGTGTGACAAAAATCTTCCCAGGTGAAATTTCTAGTTTTCTCTGCATTTTCTAGCGGTTTTATGCTTCGTCTGTCTCCTGAAGAAGTGGCGTAGCTGAAATTGAGAGTTCAGATTTTTGGCATTCCTCTGAACCTTGAACTTCGACCCCCAGCCAACTCAGGCGCTAATTCAAAATTTATAGTTTTCTCTGCATTTTCCAGCGGTTCCATGCTTCGTCTGTCTGATTAAAGAGTAGCGAAGCTAAAATCGACCGGGAACATTTTTGTCACGTACCCCTGAACTTTGGACTTTGGCTGCCACAGATAGCATCTTGGCCGGGGAAAGGACTTTCAAATCGTGTGACAAAAATCTTCCCAGGTGAAATTTCTAGTTTTCTCTGCATTTTCTAGCGGTTCTATGCTCTGTCTGTCTGCTGAAAGAGTTGCGTAGCTAAAATCGACCGGGAACATTTTTGTCACGTACCCCTGAACTTTGGACTTTGGCTGCCAGGGAATGCATTTTGGCCAGGGGAGGCACTTTCAAGTCATGTGACAAAAATCTTCCCAGGTGAAATTTCTAGTTTTCTCTGCATTTTCCAGCGGTTCCGCGCTCTGTCTGTCTGCTGAAAGAGTGGCGAAGTTAAAATAGACCGGGAACATTTTTGTCACGTACCCCTGAACTTTGGACTTTGGCTGCCACAGATTGCATCTTGGCTAGGGAAAGGACTTTCAAGTCGTGTAAAAAATTTCTTCCCAGGTGAAATTTCTAGATTTTCTGCATTTTCTACCGGTTTTATGCTTCGTCTGTCTCCTAAAGAAGTGGCGTAGCTAAAATTAAGAGTTCAGATTTTTGTCATTCCTCTAAACCTTGAAATCGACCCCCAGCCAACTAAGGCGCTAATTCAAAATTTCTAGTTTTCTCTGCATTTTCTAGCGGTTCCATGCTCCGTCTGTCAGCTGAAAGAGTGGCGTAGTTAAAATCGACCGGGAACATTTTTGTCACGTACCCCTGAACCTTGGACTTTGGCTGCCAGCGAATGCATTTTGGCCAGGGGAGGCACTTTCAAGTCGTGTGACAAAAATCTTCCCAGGTGAAATTTTCAGTTTTCTCTGCATTTCTTAGCGGTTCCATGCTTCGTCTGTCTGCTGAATGAGTGGCGTAGCTAAAATCGACCGGGAACATTTTTGTCACGTACCCCTGAACTTATGACTTTGGCTGCCACAGATTGCATCTTGGCCAGGGAAAGGAGTTTCAAGTCGTGTGACAAAAATCTTCCCAGGTGAAATTTTTAGTTTTCTCTGCATTTTCTAGCGGTTCCATGCTTCGTCTGTCTGCTGAAAGATTGGCGTAGCTAAAATCGACCGGGAACATTTTTGTCACGTACCCCTGAACTTATGACTTTGGCTGCCACAGATTGCATCTTGGCCAGGGAAAGGACTTTCAAGTCGTGTGACAAAAATCTTCCCAGGTGAAATTTCTAGTTTTCTCTGCATTTTCTAGAGGTTTTATGCTTCGTCTGTCTTCTGAAAAAGTGGCGTAGCTGAAATTGAGAGTTCAGATTTTTGTCATCCCTCTGAACCTTGAACTTCGACCCCCAGCCAACTAAGGCGCTTATTCAAAATTTCTAGTTTTCTCTGCATTTTCTAGCGGTTCCTTGCTTCGTCTGTCTGCTGAAAGAGTGGCGTAGCTAAAATCGATCGGTAACATTTTTGTCACGTACCCCCGAACTTTGGACTTTGGCTGCCAGAGAATGCATTTTGGCCAGGGGAGGCACATTCAAGTCGTGTGACAAACATCTTCCCAGGTGAAATTTCCAGTTTTCTCTGCATTTTCTAGCGGTTCCATGCTTCGTCAGTCTGCTGAAAGAGTGGCGAAGCTAAAGTCGACCGGGAACATTTTTGTCACGTACCCCTGAACTTTGGACTTTGGCTGCCACAGATAGCATCTTGGCTAGAGAAAGGACTTTCAAGTCGTGTAAAAAATTTCTTCCCAGGTGAAATTTCTAGTTTTTCTGCATTTTCTAGCGGTTTTATGCTTCGTCTGTCTCCTGAAGAAGTGGCGTAGCTAAAATTGAGAGTTCAGATTTTTGTCATTCCTCTAAACCTTGAACTTCGACCCCCAGCCAACTAAGGCGCTAATTCAAAATTTCTAGTTTTCTCTGCATTTTCCAGCGGTACCATGCTCTGTCTGTCTGCTGAATTAGTGGCGTAGCTAAAATCGACCGGGAACATTTTTGTCACGTACCCCTGAACTTTGGACTTTGGCTGCCAGAGAATGCATTTTGGCCAGGGGAGGCACTTTCAAGTCGTGTGACAAAAATCTTCCCAGGTGAAATTTTTAGTTTTTTCTGCATTTTCTAGCGGTTCCATGCTTCGTCTGTCTGCTGAAAGAGTGTCGTAGCTAAAATCGACCGGGAACATTTTTGTCACGTACCCCTGAACTTTGGACTTTGGGTGCCAGAGAATGCATTTTGGCCAGGGGAGGCACTTTCAAGTCGTGTGACAAAAATCTTCCCAGGTGAAAATTCTAGTTTTCTCTGCATTTTCCAGCGGTTCCGCGCTCTGTCCGTCTGCTGAAAGAGTGGCGAAGCTAAAATAGACCGGGAACATTTTTGTCACGTACCCCTGAACTTTGGACTTTGGCTGCCACAGATTGCATCTTGGCTAGGGAAAGGACTTTCAAGTCGTGTAAAAAATTTCTTCCCAGGTGAAATTTTTTAGTTTTTTTGCATTTTCCAGCGGATCTACGCTCTGTCTGTCTGCTGAAGAAGTGGCGTAGCTAAAATTGAGAGTTCAGATTTTTGTCATTCCTCTGAACCTTGAACTTCGACCCCCAGCCAACTAAGGCGCTAATTCAAAATTTCTAGTTTTCTCTGCTTTTTCTAGCGGTTCCATGCTCCGTCTGTCAGCTGAAAGAGTGGCGTAGCTAAAATCGACCGGGAACATTTTTGTCACGTACCCCTGAACCTTGGACTTTGGCTGCCACAGATAGCATCTTGGCCGGGGAAAGGACTTTCAAGTAGTGTGACAAAAATCTTCCCAGGTGAAATTTCTAGTTTTCTCTGCATTTTCTAGCGGTTTTATGCTTCGTCTGTCTCCTGAAGAAGTGGCGTAGCTGAAATTGAGAGTTCAGATTTTTGTCATTCCTCTGAACGTTGAATTTCGACCCCCAGCCAACTAAGGCGCTAATTCAAAATTTCTAGTTTTCTCTGCATTTTCCAGCGGTTCCATGCTCTGTCTGTCGGCTGAAAGAGTGGCGAAGCTAAAATCGACCGGGAACATTTTTGTCACGTACCCCTGAACTTTGGACTTTGGCTGCCACAGATAGCATTTTGGCCGGGGAGGCACTTTCAAGGCGTGTGACAAAAATCTTCCCAGGTGAAATTTTTAGTTTTCTCTGCATTTTCCAGCGGTTCCATGCTTCGTCTGTCTGCTGAAATAGTGGCGTAGCTAAAATCGACCGGGAACATTTTTGTCACGTACCCCTGAACATTTTACTTTGGCTGCCACAGATAGCATCTTGGCCGGGGAAAGGACTTTCAAGTCGTGTGACAAAAATCTTCCCAGGTGAAATTTCTAGTTTTCTCTGCATTTTCCAGCGGTTCCATGCTCTATCTGTCTGCTGAAAGAGTGGCGTAGCTAAAATCGACCGGGAACATTTTTGTCACGTACCCCTGAACTTTGCACTTTGGCTGCCAGAGAATGCATTTTGGCCAGGGGAGGCACTTTCAAGTCGTGTGACAAAAATCTTCCCAGGTGAAATTTTTAGTTTTCTCTGCATTTTCCAGCGGTTCCATGCTTCGTCTGTCTGCTGAAATAGTGGCGTAGCTAAAATCGACCGGGAACATTTATGTCACGTACCCCTGAACATTTTACTTTGGCTGCCACGGATGGCATCTTGGCCGGGGAAAGGACTTTCAAGTCGTGTGACAAAAATCTTCCCAGGTGAAATTTATAGTTTTCTCTGCATTTTCCAGCGGTTCCATGCTCTGTCTGTCTGCTGAAAGAGTGGCGTAGCTAAAATCGACCGGGAACATTTTTGTCACGTACCCCTGAACTTTGCACTTTGGCTGCCAGAGAATGCATTTTGGCCAGGGGAGGCACTTTCAAGTCGTGTGACAAAAATCTTCCCAGGTGGAATTTTTAGTTTTCTCTGCATTTTCCAGCGGTTCCGCGCTCTGTCTGTCTGCTGAAATAGTGGCGTAGCTAAAATCGACCGGAAACATTTTTGTCACGTACCCCTGAACATTGGACTTTGGCTGCCAGAGAATGCATTTTGGCCAGGGGAGGCACTTTTAAGTCGTGTGACAAAAATCTTCCCAGGTGAAAATTCTAGTTTTCTCTGCATATTACGGTAGTTTGCATTACTTGCATACTACTTTATCTTCAGAATTGTTTGAGCAATGGTAGGATTTTATTTCAATTTAATAATAGTGTACATGTTCTTTATTGTTAATAGCATTCATAATGGAACAAGTAATGGATCACGTACATTTTTTTATTTAAATCTAAGTCAGACAATACAAATATTAAATTATAACTCTATTTGACAATAACGGCGCGATGGATTGATGTAATTAATTCATTGTGCTGTTACGTAGAGGAGGCGGAATAAGAGTCGGAGTGTAGGGTTGAAGCCAATGTATTGACCGTAAGGAGTCGCTACACGAAGTGGCGCCGCTGGGAAAGTGGCGCCTGCATTTATAGGACGAAGAGAGGAAGTAAGGAAGAATAAGAAATGGTGGGGGTACTAGTGTGGGAGGTACTCGAGAGATGTCAGCAGCGGATAAATAGATGACTATCGGGTATCAACACTGGAAAAGGGTTATGTTGCCCATAGACTGATCAGTTTATGTTTTATCTTTTAATTAACGCTGCTCTATGTAACACCACTCCCTCCTTTTTAAGCTCCCTTCCTCTCTTTAAGTCCTTTACAAATTTTAAAATTGTTACAATTTCATTAATAATTGATCACTTTTACCTATTTCTGACTATAGTAACGCGTTACAGACTTTAAGTGGACATTAGAGACTTCCCCATTTGGACAAGGAGTAAGGGAAAAACCCTGTGGGCGCAAAAACCCCACTCAGAAGCTCACCGCAATAAAACCCTATCACTAGCTAATCTAATTTCTGCTGACCTGTAAGACCACTTCCATCATTTGACACAACTCCACTTGTGCTTGCTTAGAGTGTCCAGTTCCAAGCCCAAATGACTTTCATGGTTTAAAGCAAATAAACAAAAAGGTTTGATCCCTTCCTATTACACTTCAGTCGTGCCGAGTTTAGATATCTTTCACAAAAGTTTGCATTCTGGCCATCAATGCAAAAACCCACTTGCCTTTCTCAATGAAGACAGTAGTTAGGTTGTAAGACTACTCGTATGTGAGACTTAGAAATCCCCTCGAGGAAGTGGATCAGAAAACATTATTAAATCTTCCAGTTGACATGCTGAGTTTCTTGTTGCTTCCTGGCGTTGGTAGCTGGTTCTTGTGGCTGAGGCTACGATGTGGAACAATTTGATGACTGTAGACAGTGTCCGTATACTGAAACATAATTACATCTGACACAGTATGTTTGTTTACCTTTTCATAACCTTTTTCAGGTTAAGGTGCCTGTACTAAGCCCTTGGTGTCATGCTAATCCCTATCACTATTCTGACCTATCCACTTACAGACTAGACTTATCCTAATACTTAGACTAAGACACCGTAATCTAAACTAACTGACATTAGCTATTTGTTTTCATGTTGACTCTTCAAGACAACTTAACTTATCTTGTCCTTCCTTCCCCTCGCAAAATGGCTGCGGCTGCTGCTGTTAACCGAAGTCTGCCCGATGTCTGCCCGATGTTGCTCTGGTTGCCGTGATGACTTCTCGTCCATGATTTTACGACGTCCTTGATGAATTCTGGTGTTCCCGGAATTTCTTGAGCTGAAATCTCTAATTCTCCTGTCGGAGTCCTAACATTTCTATTCTTGGTTTCCAAACTTGAGACGTCATTTTAAAACACTTGTTGCCTCAGTTTAGATCTCTAATTTGTTATAAAAGATTTTGCCGAAACCCGAATTTCAACGATTCATCATTTATTTTAGTCATTTCTTTCCATTTTATTCATGCAACTACTTGCTAGAATTTCTATGTTCAAATTTTGAATCGTCTTCGTTCGTTTTCCGTGCGCGATCTTCATTTGTCTATTTTCGGGTACACGAACTGTGAAATGCCGCCAAAAACTACGAGACTTAACTTGACTTGACTCACGTATTTTAAACTCACTCATTTGCTCATGACTATTTTATGGACCAAGATATCTTTACAAAATCACAACTCTGCGTTAGAGTTTTTATCGCTCACTTCAAATCTATTTGCGATCTTATGATTTTATTCGAGGATTGAAACTACATCGGTTGTGGTTGTCATGCGGTTGACTTCTGCGCTCTGATTGGCTAGCGAGCCGCCGGTGTGATTTGCGCATGCGTGGTACGTTCCCCGCGACCGTTACGCCTCCTTGTCTCGCCCCCTTTGGCGTCAGTTGGTTCCCAAGTGTTGTGACAGTCAGTCGCGTCGTTAGTTACTTCTTGTGGGTGCTTCGTCGACGGGGCCCTCACGGTTCGCGTCGTTGATGAGGAAAACGTTCGCCCCGTCGTGGAAACTATAGACTTAGTGAGTGACTCTGACTCGGAGTCAGTGTCCAGCGACGCTACCGAGCCGACTGCTCCCGTCATGCTTGTGCAGCCTGAGGCTGTTCCGGTTGCTCAGCCCATCCAGGTCCTTAATGTGGAAGTTGAGGACTTTTACGGAGCCCACGGTTTCGTAGGGAATGTGGAAGTCTTCGTGCACCTATATGAGGCCGCTGATCCCACTATTCGTGGTCTTGTTGGTGTGAGTATGATCCCCTGTTGTGTATGTGTTGTGTCTTCTGCTTCCTTTTGACCGTTACTATTATTGTCCTCTTTAGGTGTGTGAACACTGCTACTATTTTCGCCCAGACTACCCCGGGGCTCCGCTCCACTACTTGCCACCCATGTTTAGAGTGTTGGAGCCCCATGTGTACTCCGCTGCTTATGTTTATGGTAGCGGCCGGTTTTTCTGTCATCAGTGTGGCTGCCCCTTGTTTGTGAGTATTGGCTACTAATTTGGTTATTGCTGTTCTTGTGTTTGTTTATTTGTTTATTGTGGTGCTTTTGTTTCAGACTGTGATTCGTGATAACGTCCCTGTTATGAACGAGGATCCTATTGTCTTGTTAGAGTGATTTTGTGATATTTTTTCTAGCCCGTTGGCTTTTTAAAATGACACCCCGTACCTTGCTTATGTACTCTATAATGTTTCACGTTTTTAACTTTCTGCAAAGTGTTTAACCTTTGTTTCAATTTCTTTTATGTATCTCTTATGTATCTGTGCAAATTTAGTTGGGATGAATACATAGCCCTTGTTGTCATATCTTTTGTTGTTCTACGTCTCTCATTTACTTTTTTTTTTTTTTTTTTAGTCCCGTTTATGTTTGTGGAGAAATGGGTTCTACTACAATTTACTTTGCCATAGCACGCAGTTTCAACTGTTCGAAACAGGTTCATTGGCTCAAAGTTTCACGATCGTGAATGAGGTTCATTTCACTTTAACAAACATTTATTGGACTGTATTTGAGCTAGCTTACAAAACTTTATAACAATTCAATGCTAGCAATGCTTAAAACTAATAGAGTAGCTTTGCTTACACATTTGATTAATAATATAACACATAATGATGTTAAATAACACTTAGATAACTAACACTAGTAACATCAACAGTAACACGGAACCTGCAAACAGAGTGTGACTGGCGAAAAATGTATTAACTTGAAAACGGTAACTTTGAGCAAACTTTGGCAACTTCGAGCACTGATCCTAAAACTTTCTAAGTTTGAACTGCTTCCGCAGTCCCCTATTATTGCACTCTGCGGTTTTGTGTTCCCTTGAGCCACAATGTTTGCACCTTTTTTTATTTTTATCCCCTTAACTTGACTTAACGAAATCTATCCCCTCACACTCTTCCACATCCACTTTGTTGACTACTGCTTCTGGATTATTTACAGTTTCCTCAAAGCTTTCCTTGTCTCCAACCACACACTCCTTCGACCAGTACTCTGCTATCATTCTGTCCATTCTTTCTATCTCCTCCGCTACCGTCCCTGCCTCTTTCTGCTTCTCCTCTATCTGACTAATCAATACCTCTAAATCCAAACACAGTTCTTCGTTGCTTATTTCTTCTGGCTCTTCTGCTGTTTCTGTCTTCTTTAAATCTTGAATCTCCCCTTGACGTTTCTTGATTAATTTCTCTATTTTCTCCAGCTCCCTTTCCATCTCACTTTTCCCTTTGAATCTCAATTCTCTCTCCAACTCCTCTACTGACCACAGCTCTTCTCCTTCCCATTGTCCTTCCATTTTCTTCCACTTACTGTTTTCTCTTTCCTGCACTGTTTCCGCGTTCCTTCTTCTCTTTGCCTCTTCCTTCCGTAGTCTATCTCTGGCCAGACACTTTAAGGCAGTCGCCTTGACTTCCTCTAGCGACGCACTTTTCTTCATATACACTCTTTTGATGTCACTTTTCTTGATGTTGCTGTTAATGGCTGGGAACTCCTGCTCCAATTTCCTTGCGATGGTGGCCGGTCTTCCCCTGGTCGCCGTCGCTACTTCGTGCTTCGAGGTTTCAGTTGCTGTGGTCCCTTCTTCTAGCTTCCTTCCCAGTTGAATGTGGGCTACTCGCTTCCGTGGTGCCATGGCACTGATCAGCTTTGATCCACTTCGATCGGGTTCGATCGGCTTTGGTGTTAGGGTAAGTCCCTTGGGACTTCCCCTAAGGTACTTCCATTCGAGGCTGCTCTGAGGTGAAGTCCGGCTGTCCGGTCTCGTCGCGCGCGGTGCAGGACAGCGCGGCACTGCTTGATCAGCAAATGTCGCGCTGCCGGGCTGATGCGTTCGCCGGGCCCGAGCGGCCGGGCCGAGCCTAGGACGGGCAGTCACGAACCCACCACGGCTCCGGCAAGTCGTGGGAACCACCGTGTACTCATCCGCGTGGCAAAACCATCTGTGAACTACTCTGAACCACCAGAATACATCTCAACCAACCATCAACCCAGTCTTCTTCATCATTCAACCCAACCCCAAAATCCGTACCATAACATGGTGCATCGGCCGAATTCGGTAGGGCTGCGGGTTGTACGGAGCCCTGTGTACCGCATGGAAATTTTTTTGGAAGAAGACGCATCTAAGAAGAATATGGTGAGCCCATTTTTCAAGTGCCTGAGTGAACATTTCTTTGGAAGCAAAAAGCACGAGAAGATTCTTCGGAAAGTGTTAGCAGCATATTTGTGGGGAAATTGGAAGCGCCTCTACCCCCACTGGAAATTCGAAGGTGGGAACAAGCTGTCCAGAACCTACTGTGCTAACATTTCTAGTGGCAAAATCTCTTGGTTAATCGTCGCCTGTGTCGCGGCGGATTTGTTCAACAAGAAAATTCATGTTCAAGAACCTGATTCAACGGAAACAATTTTTGGAAATGTGGAAGACTGTGATCCTATAAGAATTTCGATATACAACCAACAAAGTGCATCCAAAATACTATCTGACGTTACGAGAGGAAGTGTGCAAGTACCTGGAACTGTCTCTGAACCAACATCTATGCTCAAAAATTTTCATCAAGAGGCTTTTGGAAGCCCTGCCAAGATTTCAAAGATGGCGCCGACCGACCGCATGGACAAGCACATGGCCATCGCTACGGGGGCCACACACGGGCCCTCGGCCTTCCACGAGAGCAGCGGAAGGGTCTCCAGCTATGCAAATATGGCGGCGCCCTGCGATGCTCTCCACGTGTGGCCAGCGCGTGACGTCACCGCCGGCCGCGAGGCGGCGCGGAGCGACTAATGGAACAATGACTCTTTGACTTGCTGTGGTGATGGTTTATGAAAATATCTGTACTTTGTTATTACATTAACAATCATTCTTTGCCCTGTCCACACAGGTACCACACCAGGACAAGTTCTATCTCTTGAAAGGAACTGCTCTCTTACATTGAATCTTCTATCAACTTCTTTGGCCAGACCTGCGCCCAGTTTACCATCCCAGCTCACAGCCTGGACCAAAGGTGGTCTAGCTTCACTATCAAAGATTGATCCTTCATAGTGGATTACGTTGAAACTATTTACATATTCTACTTGTACAACTTGTGCTAGATTTGTTGACACTGCTGTTTCAGTAGTGTTTACAGATGCTTCCTCCCTTTCTTCAATTCTAATACATTTCTTACAATTCTCATTACAGGGCCTTTGTGGTCTACGACTAAGAGCATCTGCATGAACCAATGCTGGTCCCTTTTACATAAACTACTTGAAACTGATAAGGAGCTAGTTTCTCCAACCACCTGGCCAACATACCAGTGGGATTTTTGAAACTTCTCAGCAAAGCAAAGCAGCAAAGCAGCATGATCTGATTTTACCACGAATGGTGCTCCTGCTAAATAATGATTAAATGCTTTTACTGACTCAACCAATGCTAATAATTCACGGTGAGTTGCACAATAATTTCTTTGTGCTGGGTTTAAGACTTTTGACCAATAAGCTATAGTAATTTCTTTTCCATCCTGTTCCTGAGTTAGCACAGCCCCTAGCCCAGTTAAACTAGCATCAGATGTCAAAGTAAATGGTCCCTTATTTACATCTGGTGTTCCCAAAATTGGAGGTGAAGTTAAGTCTTTCTTAATAGCTTCAAAAGCTTCTTCACACTTCTGAGTCCATTCCCAAGTTACTTTAGCTTTCATTAACCCATACAAAGGAGCTGCTTTTGTTGCTAAGTGAGGAACATATTTAGTATAATAATTTACTAATCCCAACCAAGATCTCAATTCTTTTTCATCATTTGGTCTAGCCCAGTGAAGAATTTTATTGATTTTATTGTCATCAGTCTTTATACCCAACTCTGATAATATATGACCTAGATATGAAATTTCTTTTTGAAATAATGAACATTTCTTTGCTTTTAACAGAAACCCTGATGCTCTTATTCGGTTGAACAACGCTTCTAAACGTTGCAACATGACTTCCAAGGAATCACCTGCAATGCATACATCATCGAGGTAAACTGAAACTGCATCACCCAGATCATTTTCTGGTGTTGGCTTTTTGGCTGGTGTTATTAACCTATCAGTGACACACTGGAATGCCCCAGGTGCTGCTGATAACCCAAAACTAAGTCTAGTGAATTCAAATTGTCTGCTAGGCAATCCTAGATCTTCTGGCAGTATGATAGCCGTTTTGGGCTGATCATCTGGATGAATTTCTAAATTATGGTAGCCATGAGCCAAATCAAAAGCATGATACAGTTTCTTCCCTCCCATTCTTTGTAACAAGTCCTGTACCCTTGGTATAGGTGTAGCAGGTACTCGTGTAATTGCATTTAATGCTCTATAATCAATGCAGACTCGTACCTCTCCAGTTTTCTTCATAACACAAAGAATTGGAGAGGCCCAAGCTGACTGACTTGGTCTAATTGCTCCCTGCTGTAGGTACTTCAATATGGTTTCCCTCACAGCCTCTCTATAATGAATCGGTACCGGTCTCGCGTTTTGTTTAATCGGCGGATGATCTCCCGTATCTATTCGAAACTTTAACCACGGACACTTTCCGAATGGAGTATTATCTTTCGCAAAAACGTCGCAATGCTTCCTTAATAAATTTTCCAGACTTTTCTTTTGATCTGGTGTCAGATTTGGAGTTTTATCTGCTAATTCTTGCAAGTCTGATGGTAAAGCTTGGTCCTTAGCAATTGAGTCTTTTGGCTTTGGGTCAAATTCGGCATCTTCAAATTTCACAGTTTCGTGATCCACAGTTGTCGCTAAAATTGGCATATCTACCATGTCTTCTAGATCTGGCTCTTCACTACACTCAGTTATCTCTTCATCATTATCTTTATCTTGTTCTTTTGTTACAGAATTATGATATTCAAGTGGGTGCAACACATAAACTTCTCCCAGGACGGCATATTTTGGAATAGCTACAAATTTATCCCCGAAGTTCTGCAAAGTTACATCTAATGGAGCAGTGACACAAGGTACTACCCCTGACTGAGCAAGTACTGAATTGGGTAACCTAGTTACTTTGCTACCCATTCCTGGAGTTGTAGAAAACACTCCCAATTTGACTTTATTCTCTGTGTTTTGAAACCCCTTTGGACTAAGCTTTCTTTTGTTCTTCCATTTTCTAAGTCGAGTTCAACGAACCCACTTCTGTTTACAGACACTATGGTGTCACTTTCTAAGTCATTTTCCAAGTCATATTCCATTTCTACGTTTGTGATCGTGTTCCTTGACACGAGGGGCCCCTTCTGATCACTTTCCATTTCTATGTCATTTTCCACGTTCACTCGACTCCCTGCTTCTATCCCATCTCGGCAGTTAGGTTGTGAATGGGGCTTGGACAGAGCGTCATCCAGTTTCCCACTTGCCTGAATTGGGGTAACAGTAGAGTCTAGTGTCATATCCATATCCATGTTCTTAGCAACACTGTCTATTTCATAGTCAGTGTGTAGAACAGTGGTCAATTTGCTTTCCACGAAAGGTCTCAAAACAGTCTTTTGGCCTGCTCTGACTGGATAGAAAACTTCCCCAGCTCTGAACTTCCCCTTATTAAGAGCTTTGCCAATTCTGAACTGAGTACTAATAATCTGTGACTTATCTGGAGTTGGAAACTCTATGATTCTACTTTTGATTCTAAGTGTAGCATCAAAATAATCTAAGAAATCATATCCCAATAAATTCTCTTCTATATCCGCTTCATAAACATAGAAACGGAAAGCCCATTGAGCAATAATAATTTGCACCTGGACTGGCCCATAAAGCATTGCCTTGTGAGAAGTTGCACTTTTTAATCTTAACTTAGCTGGTTGAAGTGTTTTGCCAGATCTTTTGAAAACTGTTATTACAGCTCCTGTGTCAATAACTACTTCAGCAGGTTTTCCATCAATAGAGCATTCTAACACAGGTGCTTTGCTTCCCAATGAGCAAACATTACATTTTTCTAAGCCTATGGAACTCTCTTCCTCAGCTTTTAATGGCTGTTCTGGCTTAACTTCTTCCCGTGCTTCCTGTGCTTGCTCTACTGTGGGGAACCGCTGTTCTGTCTCTGTATATGGTGGTTGTGTTGTGTGTACCCCTGGTCCCACCATCACACTAGAGGTACTTAACCATTTCCCGAATTTGTTGCAGGATTCTGTGGTACGAATGGTGTGTTGGCAATGGCTAGTTGCCCGTGTCCCTGTCCTGTTCCCTGGTTTTGGTTGGCTGTTCCCCCCGAGCTAGAAGCTTGGCCTTGATTGTCTCTACTTCTGTACCACATCATGGCAGCATGCACCATATCAGGTGGGTACTCCATTTGCGGTAAATACCCTGTCCCTGACCAATGCCCCCTGTTATTATTCCTATAATTCCCTGAATTACTATTATTTTGTCTAGGTGCCCTGCAATCTTTTGCTATATGCCCTGACTTGCCACAGTTATAGCAAGCTCCTTCCTCCTTTCTCTTTTCCCAGCAATCCCTTTCTTGATGTCCCTGTTTACCACAAAAGTTGCATTCACTACCATTCCCACTATTATTGTTATCGTTGTTAAAGTTACCTCGACCTCCTCCCCTATTTCTAGACCCTCTTGGCCTGCCTCTTCCTTGGCCACGGCCTCTACCTCTGAAACCACTATTATTATTTCCTTGGCTATTCCCATTACCATTACTATTGCTATTAGCATTCTGCTGGTTCCCATTGCTATTCTGATTATTTCCATTCCCATTATTATTTTGAACTGCAGTATTGCTTCCAGATGGAAAAACCATGTTAACAGAAGCATCAGAGGTATTGCCATCATCATCCTTTGAGGTCGATGGTTGGCTTTCCACTTTAACTAGCCTGGCCTTTTTGGCACTGGGCTCCCCTATTATAGCCCTAGCCTTGCTGTATGTATTGACAGCTTCATCTATAGTATTGGACATTCCAAATGGTATGCCCTTGGCATAAGTCTGATCTATTAACCCCTTGCAAAATTGCTCATCTAATGCCTCTTGAATATCCCTTTCTGGAATATTTCTGAAACATGCCCTACCTGCGCGTTCTACTAGTCTAGCGAATTCCCTAACTGACTGATCTGGCTTCTGTTTAAGAGAAGTAAACTCCTGTTTCCTTTCCCAAAACATAGGTTCTTTACTATACTGCCTTAACAATATTTCTTCTAAGTTCTCAAAAGTCATAGGTTTACCTTGGTGATGCAATGTCTTAATTACATCAGTAGCATGCCCTGTTAAAGCTTGGAGCAAAGCAGTTTTTCTTTCCTGCTCATTCCATTTATTGGCCTTTGCCACCTCCTTAAATTGGAGTTGAAAAATAGCATAATCTGATTCCCCATCGTATTTATGAAGTTGGAATTTATTTTTAGAAGTACCTACTCTCTCCCTTCTATGCCTATAGGCCCTAGGTTCCTCTACTTCCCCTTCATTTTCTGAGTCTTCCCTAACACTTTCTGTTTCTGTCTCTGGTCCAGTTTCTACTTCATTTTCCCCATGGTCTTCATTTTCCTCATCAAATCCATAGCGCCTAACACCCCTTCTAACTCTAACGTGTCTTCCCTGTCCTTGGTGTTGTCCCTCTGCTGCGCGTTGGGCTGCTCCCCGGCCACGGCCTCTGCCACGGCCTCTACCCCTGGGGCGCCTGATGGGCTCGCCCCGCATAGCTATGACAGCTGCTGCTGGCCCTTGTATGGGCTGGTTAGCCTGTTCCTGTTGGTCGTCCATGATATTAACTGTGTGCTTACAAGTGTAGTGCTTGTGTGTTTAGCCTATGTGTGTTCTAGCTGGTTGTTGTGATTAGCCTGTGTGTCTACCACCACCTATGTGTGTTACTTGGCTTTTAAAGTCTTTGCTTTAAATCTAAGTTGGGGATTCGTTCCCTCCTCTCTAGCTTGCTGATAAGTTTTCCAATGCTCTTTAGGAGCGTTTGGATACGGCACGAAATACGTAAGCGGATCCGACGTATCCTCTTCCCTATCTTCTAACGGAACTTGCACTTCGTGCCTCTCGACAGCAAAATGTTTAATCACTAATTGGTTGTCCTGACCAAAGGTCCAGACTTGCCTAGTATCTAGGGTTGTGGGACTGACCTCTATTTCCTGTTCACAGCTCTAACTGGCTCTACTGCTTCTACTGAGATTGGTGTCCAAGTTTGATCCGAGCTTGAAGAGATCCCGGAGTCACTGCTACTGCTTTCAACTTCCCAATCTTCCTCTGATGGAGGTAAAAGTATCCTTTTGTGGGAATACAACGGGTGAGATAGTGGAATGCTGGTTTCCAAATCCCAGTTTTCCTCTGAAGGAGGCAAATGTATTCTTCTGTATGGATACAGTGGGTGAGCAAGTGGAATTATGTCCTCTTGTCTACCCTTAGAATACATTGACTTAAAAGTAAAGCTTTTTGTGTCTTTACTTTTTCCCCTTACTACTTCCTTCCCCCTTTTTGAAAATCCCCTTGACTTTAGGAACTGAATGTGACTGTGAAACAGTAAAGATCAAATTGTCTCCACACCTAGTCCAGACAAACACTAATTTGTAGAGATTAACTCTAAAAGAAAGCTTTAACAAAAGCTGTTTCTTTAAAGCAGGCTTAATATTTACCATGGAACAATTTCCAGGCAATTAAAAGCCACAAAAGCAACTACGAACAAGAACTGCAACAAAGCAATAGAGATCATTACTTCAAAAGCACAAGAAAATACTGTTTGCAAACTACCCAATAGAGCACGATCAAAAGAAAGGCTACAGTTAGGCATCCACGTATACTGTCTAATAGCGCACAATCAAAAGACAGGCGCATTTAGACACTCAAGCACACCAACTTAATAGAGCACGATCACTAGGAAAGGCTCAGTTAAGCTATTCAAACACACTCAATTTAATAGTGCACAGTACAAGACAGGCACAGTTAAACCGATTCAATCACTCGACTACTACTAGGCTTACGACTAAGACCCAATAGAGCACTCCCAAAACAGGGGCTCAGTTGAACCACTAACTACTTGACTATACTAATATTCAATAGAGCTCTCCTTTCGGGGCTCAGTTGAATAACTAACTACGACTTAGATTAATATTCAATAGAGCACTCCTTTCGGGGCTCAGTTGAATAACTACAACTACTTTTAAAATTACTTAAATTGCTATCTTAACTACTCCGCTAACTACAGAGAACGCAGGCTACAGTTCTAAAAGAATAGAGCTCAACGGTCTACTGCAAAAGCCGACTACGCTAAAAGTGAGGTTAGGTGAGGTTATGTGAAGGCTCAGACCACTCAGGGTTAGAGCACGACTCAGCCTCCCGTTCCTCGCTAAAACTAAAGGCACGCTCGTCTCGCGATTACTCTGTGGCTACGGCCTTGGCTCGTCCCTTCCTCCCTTCCAGTTAAACCGCTGCCACCAGTGTTACGTAGAGGAGGCGGAATAAGAGTCGGAGTGTAGGGTTGAAGCCAATGTATTGACCGTAAGGAGTCGCTACACGAAGTGGCGCCGCTGGGAAAGTGGCGCCTGCATTTATAGGACGAAGAGAGGAAGTAAGGAAGAATAAGAAATGGTGGGGGTACTAGTGTGGGAGGTACTCGAGAGATGTCAGCAGCGGATAAATAGATGACTATCGGGTATCAACACTGGAAAAGGGTTATGTTGCCCATAGACTGATCAGTTTATGTTTTATCTTTTAATTAACGCTGCTCTATGTAACAGTGCCTTAAAAGTATATAATACAGAACAAGTAATGAAACATGGGCAAATATAAAAAAAAATTGTAATAAATTTATGAGAAATAGACAATAAAACCTCTCAAGAACAAAATCGTGGGGTGGTTTCTTAAAATAAAGTTTGTGGAGGTGAACCAATAAAGATGGGAAATGAAGCACAGCTTGTTACAAATAAGAAATGGACTATGGTAACATTATCTTTACATGCGTCTCCAAAAGCGTGCTTACTGCCGGTCGTTGCTCTTTTGCCCTAATTGTTGGCAATGCACCTCTGGGCATAAGTTTCCTTGAAGTTCATGCAAAGAAAACAGATGAAACTTTCGGTGGTGTTCCGAAGCCTTTCTGTTCGAAACTTACCGAATTGTCTCCTAAATAAAGTGCAAAATTAACAAAATCGCAAACTTAACCCCCATTCTTTTAGTTCGTATGTGTATTTCGCGGCGTCGACAAGTCGCCTAGTACACCACATAAGTACTACAGTTAAAAAAAAAAAGCACTGCAACTGTGCACCGTCTGGTTTGGGCATGCTAAGGAAAGGCGATGGACACATTACGGCCCATATGGAAGTGGCCAGCATCGCTTCAGGCAATTTTTACTGTGTTGCCATCCCCTGGGTCCAGGATCCAGCATTAAATTACGACACACCCGCGTCGCTTTCCGCGATATCGCGAAAGTCTCCCAGAACCATCGAGGTCCGGAATCCAACAAGGTCTCGCGGAATTCGCGATTCGTAAGATCTACTGGGAATTGCAGTCGTACAAGAAAGCAGAACGTTAGCCACTTCATCTGTAGCATGCACTAAAGAGTATGTTGACAACCACGCACCTCCTCTAAAACAATGTTTTGTCCACTCTTTTTTACAGCTCCTACATCACGATGGCCGATTTAGAGACCCCATGGGGCCGAAAGAGAATCTGGGGTGAAGGGGAACCATGCCCCCCCCTACCTATTCGGTGCATCCATGAGTAACTGTCATTTATTCCTTTCCTTTTCTTTATTACGTTATTCACCCTATATATTATCTAAATAGATAGTTATATTTTTTTTTATTAAGATTGTAAAAATAAACATTTCATGGTTTTTGAAGCCGTTCCGCCTGCAAATCATTGTGAATATACCTTTCATCCCCCTCGAAATTTCACCTCGGAAGATTTTTGTCACACGACTTGAAAGTGCCTCCCCTGGCCAAAATGCAACCAAAGTCCAAAGTTCAGGGGTACGTGACAAAAATGTTCCCGGTCGATATAAGCTCCGCCACTCTTTCAGCAGACAGACAGGGCACGAAACCGCTGGAAAATGCAGAAAAAACTAGAAATTTTGGAATCGCGCCTTACATGGCTGGGGGTCAAAGTTCACGTTTCAGAGAAATGACAAAAATCTTAACTCTCAATTTCAGCTACGCCACTTCTTCAGGAGACAGACGATGCATAGAACCGCTAGAAAATGCAGAGAAAACTAGAAATTTCACCTGGGAAGATTTTTGTCACACGACTTGAAAGTGCCTCCCCTGGCCAAGATGCAATGTGTTGCAGCCAAAGTCCAAAGTTCAGGGGTACGTGACAAAAATGTTCCCGGTCCATTTTAGCTACGCCACTCTTTCAGCAGACAGACAGAGCATGGAACCGCTGGAAAATGCAGAGAAAACTAAAAATTTCACCTGGGAAGATTTTTGTCACACGCCTTGAAAGTGCCTCCCCGGCCAAAATGCATTCTCTGGCAGCCAAAGTCCAAAGTTCAGGAGTACGTGACAAAAATGTTCCCAGTCGATATAAGCTCCGCCACTCTTTCAGCAGACAGACAGGGCACGAAACCGCTGAAAAATGCAGAAAAAACTAGAAATTTTGGAATCGCGCCTTACTTGGCTGGGGGTCAAAGTTCATGTTTCAGAGGAATGACAAAAATCTTAACTCTCAATTTCAGCTACGCCACTTCTTCAGCAGACAGACGAAGCATAGAACCGCTAGAAAATGCAGAGAAAACTCGAATTTTCAACCGGGAAGATTTTTGTCACACGACTTGAAAGTGCCTCCCCTGGCCAAATTGCAATCTCTGGCAGGCGAAGTCCAATGTTCAGGGGTACGTGACAAAAATGTTCCCGGTCAATTTTAGCTACGCCACTCTTTAGGAGGACAAACGGAGCGTAGAACCGCTGGAAAATGCAGAGAAAACTAGAATTTTCACCTGGGAAGATTTTTGTCACACGACTTCAAAGTCCTTTCCCTGGCCAAGATACCATATGTGGCAGCCAAAGTCCAAAGTTCAGGGGTACGTGACAAAAATGTTCCCGGTCGATTTTAGCTACGCCACTCTTTCAGCAGACAGACGAAGCATGGAACCGCTAGAAAATGCAGAGAAAACTAGAAATTTTGAATTAGCGCCTTAGTTGGCTGGGGGTCGAAGTTCAAGGTTCGAGGAATGACAAACATCTGAACTCTCAATTTCAGCTACGCCACTTCTTCAGCAGACAGACGAAGCATGTAACCGCTAGAAAATGCAGAGAAAACTAGAAATTTCACCTGGGAAGATTTTTGTCACACTACTTGAAAGTCCTTTCCCCGGCCAAGATGCTATCTGTGGCAGCCAAAGTCCAAAGTTCAGGGGTACGTGACAAAAATGTTCCCGGTCGATTTTAGCTACGCCACTCTTTCAGCAGACAGACGAAGCATGGAACCGCTAGAAAATGCAGAGAAAACTGGAAATTTCACCTGGGAAGATTTTTGTCACACGACTTGAATGTGCCTCCCCTGGCCAAAATGCATTCTCTGGCAGCCAAAGTCCAAAGTTCAGGGGTACGTGACAAAAATGTTCCCGGTCGATTTTAGCTACGCCCCCTTTAGCAGACCGACGAAGCATGGAACCGCTGGAAAATGCAGAGAAAACTAGAAATTTTGAATTAGCGCCTTAGTTGGCTGGGGGTCGAAGTTCAAGGTTCGGAGGAATGACAAAAATCCGAACTCTCAATTTCAGCTACGCCACTTCTTCATGAGACAGACGAAGCATAGAACCGCTAGAAAATGCAGAGAAAACTAGAAATTTCACCTGGGAAGATTTTTGTCACACTACTTGAAAGTCCTTTCCCCGGCCAAGATGCTTTCTGTGGCAGCCAAAGTCCAAAGTTCAGGGGTACGTGACAAAAATGTTCCCGCTCGATTTTAGCTTCGACACTCTTTCAGCCGACAGACAGAGCATAGAACCGCTAGAAATTGCAAAGAAAACTAGAAATTTCACCTGGGAAGATTTTTGTCACACGACGTGAAAGTGCCTCCCCTGGCCAAAATGCATTCTCTGGCAGCCAAAGTCCAAAGTTCAGGGGTACGTGACAAAAATGTTTCCGGTCGATTTTAGCTACGCCACTCTTACAGCAGACAGACAGAGCGTGGAACCGCTGAAAAATGCAGAGAAAACTAAAAATTTCACCTGGGAAGATTTTTGTCACACGACTTGAATGTGCCTCCCGTGGCCAGGATGCCATCTGTGGCAGCCAAAGTACAATGTTCAGGGGTACGTGACAAAAATGATCCCGGTCGATTTTAGCTACGCCACTCTTTCAGCAGACCGACGAAGCATGGAACCGCTGGAAAATGGAGAGAAAACTAGAAATTTTGAATTAGCGCCTTAGTTGGCTGGGGGTCGAAGTTCAAGGTTCGGAGGAATGACAAAAATCCGAACTCTCAATTTCAGCTACGCCACTTCTTCAGGAGACAGATGAAGCATAAAACCGCTAGAAAATGCAGAGAAAACTAGAAATTTCACCTGGTAAGATTTTTGTCACACGACTTGGAAGTCCTTTCCCTGGCCAAGATGCAATCTGTGGCAGCCAAAGTCATAAGTTCAGGGGTACGTGACAAAAATGTTCCCGGTCGATTTTAGCTACGCCACTCTTTCAGCAGACAGACGAAGCATGGAACCGCTAGAAAATGCAGAGAAAACTGGAAATTTCACCTGGGAAGATTTTTGTCACACGACTTGAATGTGCCTCCCCTGGCCAAAATGCATTCTCTGGCAGCCAAAGTCCAAAGTTCAGGGGTACGTGACAAAAATGTTCCCGGTCGATTTTAGCTACGCCACTCTTTCAGCAGACAGACGAAGCATAGAACCGCAGGAAAATGCAGAGAAAACTAGAAAATTTGAATTAGCGCCTTAGTTGGCTGGGGGTCAAAGTTCACGTTTCAGAGGAATGACAAAAATCTAAACTCTCAATTTCAGCTACGCCACTTCTTCAGCAGACAAACGAAGCATAGAACCGCTAGAAAATGCAGAGAAAACTAGAAATTTCACCTGGGAAGATTTTTGTCACACGACTTGAAAGTGCCTCCCCTGGCCAAGATGCAATGTGTTGCAGCCAAAGTCCAAAGTTCAGGGGTACGTGACAAAAATGTTCCCGGTCGATTTTAGCTACGCCACTCTTTCAGCAGACAGACAGAGCATGGAACCGCTGGAAAATGCAGAGAAAACTAAAAATTTCACCTGGGAAGATTTTTGTCACACGACTTGAATGTGCCTCCCGTGGCCAGGATGCCATCTGTGGCAGCCAAAGTACAATGTTCAGGGGTACGTGACAAAAATGTTCCCGGTCGATTTTAGCTACGCCACTCTTTCAGCTGACGGACGAATCATGGAACCGCTAGGAAATGTAGAGAAAACTAAAAAATTTGATTTGGCGTCTTAGTTGGCTGGGGGTCAAAGTTCAAGGTTCAGAAGAATGACAAAAATCTTAACTCTCAATGTCAGCTACGCCACTTCTTCAGGAGACAGACGAAGCATAAAACCGCTAGAAAATGCAGAGAAAACTAGAAATTTCACCTGGGAAGATTTTTGTCACACGACTCTAAAGTCCTTTCCTCGGCCAAGATGCTATCTGTGGCAGCCAAAGTCCAAAGTTCAGGGGTACGTGACAAAAATGTTCCCGGTCGATTTTAGCTACGCCACTCTTTCAGCAGACCGACGAAGCATGGAACCGCTGGCAAATGGAGAGAAAACTAGAAATTTTGAATTAGCGCCTTAGTTGGCTGGGGGTCAAAGTTCAAGGTTCAGAAGAATGACAAAAATCTTAACTCTCAATTTCAGCTACGCCACTTCTTCAGGAGACAGACGAAGCATAAAACCGCTAGAAAATGCAGAGAAAACTAGAAATTTCACCTGGGAAGATTTTTGTCACACGACTTGAAAGTCCTTTCCCTGGCCAAGATGCAATCTGTGGCAGCCAAAGTCATAAGTTCAGGGGTACGTGACAAAAATGTTCCCGGTCGATTTTAGCTACGCCACTCTTTCAGCAGACAGACGAAGCATGGAACCGCTAGAAAATGCAGAGAAAACTAGAAATTTCACCTGGGAAGATTTTTGTCACACGACTTGAATGTGCCTCCCCTGGCCAAAATGCATTCTCTGGCAGCCAAAGTCCAAAGTTCAGGAGTACATGACAAAAATGTTCCCGGTCGATTTTAGCTACGCCACTCTTTCAGCAGACAGACGAAGCATAGAACCGCAGGAAAATGCAGAGAAAACTAGAATTTTCACCTGGGAAGATTTTTGTCACACGACTTCAAAGTCCTTTCCCCGGCCAAGATGCAATATGTGGCAGCCAAAGTCCAAAGTTCAGGGGTACGTGACAAAAATGTTCCCGGTCGATTTTAGCTACGCCACTCTTTCAGCAGACAGACGAAGCATGGAACCGCTAGAAAATGCAGAGAAAACTAGAAATTTTGAATTAGCGCCTTAGTTGGCTGGGGGTCGAAGTTCAAGGTTCAGAGGAATGACAAAAATCTGAACTCTCAATTTCAGCTACGCCACTTCTTCAGCAGACAGACGAAGCATGGAACCGCTAGAAAATGCAGAGAAAACTAGAAATTTCACCTGGGAAGATTTTTGTCACACTACTTGAAAGTCCTTTCCCCGGCCAAGATGCTATCTGTGGCAGCCAAAGTCCAAAGCTAAGGGGTACGTGACAAAAATGTTCCCGCTCGATTTTAGCTTCGACACTCTTTCAGCCGACAGACAGAGCATGGAACCGCTTGAAATTGCAAAGAAAACTAGAAATTTCACCTGGGAAGGTTTTTGTCACACGACGTGAAAGTGCCTCCCCTGGCCAAAATGCATTCTCTGGCAGCCAAAGTCCAAAGTTCAGGGGTACGTGACAAAAATGTTTCCGGTCGATTTTAGCTACGCCACTCTTTCAGCAGACAGACAGAGCGTGGAACCGCTGGAAAATGCAGAGAAAACTAAAAATTTCACCTGGGAAGATTTTTGTCACACGACTTGAATGTGCCTCCCGTGGCCAGGATGCCATCTGTGGCAGCCAAAGTACAATGTTCAGGGGTACGTGACAAAAATGTTCCCGGTCGATTTTAGCTACGCCACTCTTTCAGCTGACGGACGAAGCATGGAACCGCTAGGAAATGCAGAGAAAACTAAAAAATTTGATTTGGCGTCTTAGTTGGCTGGGGGTCAAAGTTCAAGGTTCAGAAGAATGACAAAAATCTTAACTCTCAATTTCAGCTACGCCACTTCTTCAGGAGACAGACGAAGCATAAAACCGCTAGAAAATGCAGAGAAAACTAGAAATTTCACCTGGGAAGATTTTTGTCACACGACTTGAAAGTCCTTTCCCTGGCCAAGATGCAATCTGTGGCAGCCAAAGTCATAAGTTCAGGGGTACGTGACAAAAATGTTCCCGGTCGATTTTAGCTACGCCACTCTTTCAGCAGACCGACGAAGCATGGAACCGCTGGAAAATGCAGAGAAAACTAGAAATTTTAAATTAGCGCCTTCGTTGGCTGGGGGTCGAAGTTCAAGGTTCGGAGGAATGACAAAAATCCGAACTCTCAATTTCAGCTACGCCACTTCTTCAGGAGACAGATGAAGCATAAAACCGCTAGAAAATGCAGAGAAAACTAGAAATTGCACCTGGTAAGATTTTTGTCACACGACTTGAAAGTCCTTTCCCTGGCCAAGATGCAATGTGTTGCAGCCAAAGTCCAAAGTTCAGGGGTACGTGACAAAAATGTTCCCGGTCGATTTTAGCTACGCCACTCTTTCAGCAGACAGACAGAGCATGGAACCGCTGGAAAATGCAGAGAAAACTAAAAATTTCACCTGGGAAGATTTTTGTCACACGCCTTGAAAGTGCCTCCCGTGGCCAGGATGCCATCTGTGGCAGCAAAAGTACAATGTTCAGGGGTACGTGACAAAAATGATCCCGGTCGATTTTAGCTACGCCACTCTTTCAGCTGACGGACGAATCATGGAACCGCTAGGAAATGTAGAGAAAACTAAAAAAATTGATTTGGCGTCTTAGTTGGCTGGGGGTCAAAGTTCAAGGTTCAGAAGAATGACAAAAATCTTAACTCTCAATTTCAGCTACGCCACTTCTTCAGGAGACAGACGAAGCATAAAACCGCTAGAAAATGCAGAGAAAACTAGAATATTCAACTGGGAATATTTTTGTCACACGACTTGAAAGTCCTTTCCCTGGCCAAGATGCAATCTGTGGCAGCCAAAGTCATAAGTTCAGGGGTACGTGACAAAAATGTTCCCGGTCGATTTTAGCTACGCCACTCTTTCAGCAGACCGACGAAGCATGGAACCGCTGGAAAATGCAGAGAAAACTAGAAATTTTAAATTAGCGCCTTCGTTGGCTGGGGGTCGAAGTTCAAGGTTCGGAGGAATGACAAAAATCCGAACTCTCAATTTCAGCTACGCCACTTCTTCAGGAGACAGATGAAGCATAAAACCGCTAGAAAATGCAGAGAAAACTAGAAATTGCACCTGGTAAGATTTTTGTCACACGACTTGAAAGTCCTTTCCCTGGCCAAGATGCAATGTGTTGCAGCCAAAGTCCAAAGTTCAGGGGTACGTGACAAAAATGTTCCCGGTCGATTTTAGCTACGCCACTCTTTCAGCAGACAGACAGAGCATGGAACCGCTGGAAAATGCAGAGAAAACTAAAAATTTCACCTGGGAAGATTTTTGTCACACGCCTTGAAAGTGCCTCCCCGGCCAAAATGCATTCTCTGGCAGCCAAAGTCCAAAGTTCAGGGGTACGTGACAAAAATGTTCCCTGTCGATATAAGCTCCGCCACTCTTTCAGCAGACAGATAAAGCATTGAACCGCAGGAAAATGCAGAGAAAACTAGAAATTTTGAATTAGCGCCTTAGTTGGCTGGGGGTCGAAGTTCAAGGTTCGGAGGAATGACAAAAATCCGAACTCTCAATTTCAGCTACGCTACTTCTTCAGGAGACAGATGAAGCATAAAACCGCTAGAAAATGCAGAGAAAACTAGAAATTTCACCTGGTAAGATTTTTGTCACACGACTTGAAAGTCCTTTCCCTGGCCAAGATGCAATGTGTTGCAGCCAAAGTCCAAAGTTCAGGGGTACGTGACAAAAATGTTCCCGGTCGATTTTAGCTACGCCACTCTTTCAGCAGACAGACAGAGCATGGAACCGCTGGAAAATGCAGAGAAAACTAAAAATTTCACCTGGGAAGATTTTTGTCACACGCCTTGAAAGTGCCTCCCCGGCCAAAATGCATTCTCTGGCAGCCAAAGTCCAAAGTTCAGGGGTACGTGACAAAAATGTTCCCTGTCGATATAAGCTCCGCCACTCTTTCAGCAGACAGACAGGGCACGAAACCGCTGAAAAATGCAGAAAAAACTAGAAATTTTGGAATCGCGCCTTACTTGGCTGGGGGTCAAAGTTCATGTTTCAGAGGAATGACAAAAATCTGAACTCTCAATTTCAGCTACGCCACTTCTTCAGCAGACAGACGAAGCATGAAACCGCTAGAAAATGCAGAGAAAACTAGAAATTTCACCTGGGAAGATTTTTGTCACACTACTTGAAAGTCCTTTTCCCGGCCAAGATGCTATCTGTGGCAGCCAAAGTCCAAAGCTCAGGGGTACGTGACAAAAATGTTCCCGCTCGATTTTAGCTTCGACACTCTTTCAGCCGACAGACAGAGCATGGAACCGCTAGAAATTGCAAAGAAAACTAGAAATTTCACCTGGGAAGATTTTTGTCACACGACGTGAAAGTGCCTCCCCTGGCCAAAATGCATTCTCTGGCAGCCAAAGTCCAAAGTTCAGGGGTACGTGACAAAAATGTTTCCGGTCGATTTTAGCTACGCCACTCTTTCAGCAGACAGACAGAGCGTGGAACCGCTGGAAAATGCAGAGAAAACTAAAAATTTCACCTGGGAAGATTTTTGTCACACGACTTGAATGTGCCTCCCGTGGCCAGGATGCCATCTGTGGCAGCCAAAGTACAATGTTCAGGGGTACGTGACAAAAATGATCCCGGTCGATTTTAGCTACGCCACTCTTTCAGCTGACGGACAAATCATGGAACCGCTAGGAAATGCAGAGAAAACTAAAAAATTTGATTTGGCGTCTTAGTTGGCTGGGGGTCAAAGTTCAAGGTTCAGAAGAATGACAAAAATCTTAACTCTCAATTTCAGCTACGCCACTTCTTCAGGAGACAGACGAAGCATAAAACCGCTAGAAAATGCAGAGAAAACTAGAAATTTCACCTGGGAAGATTTTTGTCACACGACTTGAAAGTCCTTTCCCTGGCCAAGATGCAATCTGTGGCAGCCAAAGTCATAAGTTCAGGGGTACGTGACAAAAAAGTTCCCGGTCGATTTTAGCTACGCCACTCTTTCAGCAGACCGACGAAGCATGGAACCGCTGGAAAATGCAGAGAAAACTAGAAATTTTAAATTAGCGCCTTAGTTGGCTGGGGGTCGAAGTTCAAGGTTCGGAGGAATGACAAAAATCCGAACTCTCAATTTCAGCTACGCCACTTCTTCAGGAGACAGATGAAGCATAAAACCGCTAGAAAATGCGGAAAAAACTAGAAATTTCACCTGGTAAGATTTTTGTCACACGACTTGAAAGCAGGGGTACGTGACAAAAATGTTCCCGGTCGATTTTAGCTACGCCACTCTTTCAGCAGACAGACAGAGCATGGAACCGCTGGAAAATGCAGAGAAAACTAAAAATTTCACCTGGGAAGATTTTTGTCACACGCCTTGAAAGTGCCTCCCCGGCCAAAATGCATTCTCTGGCAGCCAAAGTCCAAAGTTCAGGGGTACGTGACAAAAATGTTCCCTGTCGATATAAGCTCCGCCACTCTTTCAGCAGACAGACAGGGCACGAAACCGCTGAAAAATGCAGAAAAAACTAGAAATTTTGGAATCGCGCCTTACTTGGCTGGGGGTCAAAGTTCATGTTTCAGAGGAATGACAAAAATCTGAACTCTCAATTTCAGCTACGCCACTTCTTCAGCAGACAGACGAAGCATGGAACCGCTAGAAAATGCAGAGAAAACTAGAAATTTCACCTGGGAAGATTTTTGTCACACTACTTGAAAGTCCTTTCCCCGGCCAAGATGCTATCTGTGGCAGCCAAAGTCCAAAGCTCAGGGGTACGTGACAAAAATGTTCCCGGTCGATTTTAGCTACGCCACTCTTTCAGCAGACAGACGAAGCATGGAACCGCTGGAAAATGCAAAGAAAACTAGAAATTTTAAATTAGCGCCTTAGTTGGCTGGGGGTCAAAGTTCAAGGTTCGGAGGAATGACAAAAATCCGAACTCTCAATTTCAGCTACGCCACTTCTTCAGGAGACAGACGAAGCATAAAACCGCTAGAAAATGCAGAGAAAACTAGAAATTTCACCTGGGAAGATTTTTGTCACACGACTTGAAAGTGCCTCCCCTGGCCAAAATGCATTCTCTGGCAGCCAAAGTCCAAAGTTCAGGGGTACGTGACAAAAATGTTTCCGGTCGATTTTAGCTACGCCACTCTTTCAGCAGACAGACAGAGCGTGGAACCGCTGGAAAATGCAGAGAAAACTAAAAATTTCACCTGGGAAGATTTTTGTCACACGACTTGAATGTGCCTCCCGTGGCCAGGATGCCATCTGTGGCAGCCAAAGTACAATGTTCAGGGGTACGTGACAAAAATGTTCCCGGTCGATTTTAGCTACGCCACTCTTTCAGCTGACGGACGAAGCATGGAACCGCTAGGAAATGCAGAGAAAACTAAAAAATTTGATTTGGCGTCTTAGTTGGCTGGGGGTCAAAGTTCAAGGTTCAGAAGAATGACAAAAATCTTAACTCTCAATTTCAGCTACGCCACTTCTTCAGGAGACAGACGAAGCATAAAACCGCTAGAAAATGCAGAGAAAACTAGAAATTTCACCTGGGAAGATTTTTGTCACACGACTTGAAAGTCCTTTCCCTGGCCAAGATGCAATCTGTGGCAGCCAAAGTCATAAGTTCAGGGGTACGTGACAAAAATGTTCCCGGTCGATTTTAGCTACGCCACTCTTTCAGCAGACAGACGAAGCATGGAACCGCTGGAAAATGCAGAGAAAACTAGAAATTTTAAATTAGCGCCTTAGTTGGCTGGGGGTCAAAGTTCAAGGTTCGGAGGAATGACAAAAATCCGAACTCTCAATTTCAGCTACGCCACTTCTTCAGGAGACAGATGAAGCATAAAACCGCTAGAAAATGCAGAGAAAACTAGAAATTTCACCTGGTAAGATTTTTGTCACACGACTTGAAAGTCCTTTCCCTGGCCAAGATGCAATGTGTTGCAGCCAAAGTCCAAAGTTCAGGGGTACGTGACAAAAATGTTCCCGGTCGATTTTAGCTACGCCACTCTTTCAGCAGACAGACAGAGCATGGAACCGCTGGAAAATGCAGAGAAAACTAAAAATTTCACCTGGGAAGATTTTTGTCACACGCCTTGAAAGTGCCTCCCCGGCCAAAATGCATTCTCTGGCAGCCAAAGTCCAAAGTTCAGGGGTACGTGACAAAAATGTTCCCTGTCGATATAAGCTCCGCCACTCTTTCAGGAGACAGATGAAGCATAGAACCGCAGGAAAATGCAGAGAAAACTAGAAATTTTGAATTAGCGCCTTAGTTGGCTGGGGGTCGAAGTTCAAGGTTCGGAGGAATGACAAAAATCCGAACTCTCAATTTCAGCTACGCCACTTCTTCAGGAGACAGATGAAGCATAAAACCGCTAGAAAATGCAGAGAAAACTAGAAATTTCACCTGGTAAGATTTTTGTCACACGACTTGAAAGTCCTTTCCCTGGCCAAGATGCAATGTGTTGCAGCCAAAGTCCAAAGTTCAGGGGTACGTGACAAAAATGTTCCCGGTCGATTTTAGCTACGCCACTCTTTCAGCAGACAGACAGAGCATGGAACCGCTGGAAAATGCAGAGAAAACTAAAAATTTCACCTGGGAAGATTTTTGTCACACGCCTTGAAAGTGCCTCCCCGGCCAAGATGCTATCTGTGGCAGCCAAAGTCCAAAGTTCAGGGGTACGTGACAAAAATGTTCCCTGTCGATATAAGCTCCGCCACTCTTTCAGCAGACAGACAGGGCACGAAACCGCTGAAAAATGCAGAAAAAACTAGAAATTTTGGAATCGCGCCTTACTTGGCTGGGGGTCAAAGTTCATGTTTCAGAGGAATGACAAAAATCTGAACTCTCAATTTCAGCTACGCCACTTCTTCAGCAGACAGACGAAGCATGGAACCGCTAGAAAATGCAGAGAAAACTAGAAATTTCACCTGGGAAGATTTTTGTCACACTACTTGAAAGTCCTTTCCCCGGCCAAGATGCTATCTGTGGCAGCCAAAGTCCAAAGCTCAGGGGTACGTGACAAAAATGTTCCCGCTCGATTTTAGCTTCGACACTCTTTCAGCCGACAGACAGAGCATGGAACCGCTAGAAATTGCAAAGAAAACTGGAAATTTCACCTGGGAAGATTTTTGTCACACGACGTGAAAGTGCCTCCCCTGGCCAAAATGCATTCTCTGGCAGCCAAAGTCCAAAGTTCAGGGGTACGTGACAAAAATGTTTCCGGTCGATTTTAGCTACGCCACTCTTTCAGCAGACAGACAGAGCGTGGAACCGCTGGAAAATGCAGAGAAAACTAAAAATTTCACCTGGGAAGATTTTTGTCACACGACTTGAATGTGCCTCCCGTGGCCAGGATGCCATCTGTGGCAGCCAAAGTACAATGTTCAGGGGTACGTGACAAAAATGTTCCCGGTCGATTTTAGCTACGCCACTCTTTCAGCTGACGGACGAAGCATGGAACCGCTAGGAAATGCAGAGAAAACTAAAAAATTTGATTTGGCGTCTTAGTTGGCTGGGGGTCAAAGTTCAAGGTTCAGAAGAATGACAAAAATCTTAACTCTCAATTTCAGCTACGCCACTTCTTCAGGAGACAGACGAAGCATAAAACCGCTAGAAAATGCAGAGAAAACTAGAAATTTCACCTGGGAAGATTTTTGTCACACGACTTGAAAGTCCTTTCCCTGGCCAAGATGCAATCTGTGGCAGCCAAAGTCATAAGTTCAGGGGTACGTGACAAAAAAGTTCCCGGTCGATTTTAGCTACGCCACTCTTTCAGCAGACCGACGAAGCATGGAACCGCTGGAAAATGCAGAGAAAACTAGAAATTTTAAATTAGCGCCTTAGTTGGCTGGGGGTCGAAGTTCAAGGTTCGGAGGAATGACAAAAATCCGAACTCTCAATTTCAGCTACGCCACTTCTTCAGGAGACAGATGAAGCATAAAACCGCTAGAAAATGCGGAAAAAACTAGAAATTTCACCTGGTAAGATTTTTGTCACACGACTTGAAAGTCCTTTCCCTGGCCAAGATGCAATGTGTTGCAGCCAAAGTCCAAAGTTCAGGGGTACGTGACAAAAATGTTCCCGGTCGATTTTAGCTACGCCACTCTTTCAGCAGACAGACAGAGCATGGAACCGCTGGAAAATGCAGAGAAAACTAAAAATTTCACCTGGGAAGATTTTTGTCACACGCCTTGAAAGTGCCTCCCCGGCCAAAATGCATTCTCTGGCAGCCAAAGTCCAAAGTTCAGGGGTACGTGACAAAAATGTTCCCTGTCGATATAAGCTCCGCCACTCTTTCAGCAGACAGACAGGGCACGAAACCGCTGAAAAATGCAGAAAAAACTAGAAATTTTAGAATCGCGCCTTACTTGGCTGGGGGTCAAAGTTCATGTTTCAGAGGAATGACAAAAATCTGAACTCTCAATTTCAGCTACGCCACTTCTTCAGCAGACAGACGAAGCATGGAACCGCTAGAAAATGCAGAGAAAACTAGAAATTTCACCTGGGAAGATTTTTGTCACACTACTTGAAAGTCCTTTCCCCGGCCAAGATGCTATCTGTGGCAGCCAAAGTCCAAAGCTCAGGGGTACGTGACAAAAATGTTTCCGGTCGATTTTAGCTACGCCACTCTTTCAGCAGACAGACGAATCATGGAACCGCTAGGAAATGCAGAGAAAACTAAAAAATTTGATTTGGCGTCTTAGTTGGCTGGGGGTCAAAGTTCAAGGTTCAGAAGAATGACAAAAATCTTAACTCTCAATTTCAGCTACGCCACTTCTTCAGGAGACAGACGAAGCATAAAACCGCTAGAAAATGCAGAGAAAACTAGAAATTTCACCTGGGAAGATTTTTGTCACACGACTTGAAAGTCCTTTCCCTGGCCAAGATGCAATCTGTGGCAGCCAAAGTCATAAGTTCAGGGGTACGTGACAAAAATGTTCCCGGTCGATTTTAGCTACGCCACTCTTTCAGCAGACAGACGAAGCATGGAACCGCTAGAAAATGCAGAGAAAACTGGAAATTTCACCTGGGAAGATTTTTGTCACACGACTTGAATGTGCCTCCCCTGGCCAAAATGCATTCTCTGGCAGCCAAAGTCCAAAGTTCAGGGGTACATGACAAAAATGTTCCCGGTCGATTTTAGCTACGCCACTCTTTCAGCAGACAGACGAAGCATGGAACCGCTGGAAAATGCAGAGAAAACTAAAAATTTCACCTGGGAAGATTTTTGTCACACGACTTGAATGTGCCTCCCGTGGCCAGGATGCCATCTGTGGCAGCAAAAGTACAATGTTCAGGGGTACGTGACAAAAATGATCCCGGTCGATTTTAGCTACGCCACTCTTTCAGCTGACGGACGAATCATGGAACCGCTGGAAAATGCAGAGAAAACTAAAAATTTCACCTGGGAAGATTTTTGTCACACGCCTTGAAAGTGCCTCCCCGGCCAAAATGCATTCTCTGGCAGCCAAAGTCCAAAGTTCAGGGGTACGTGACAAAAATGTTCCCTGTCGATATAAGCTCCGCCACTCTTTCAGCAGACAGACAGGGCACGAAACCGCTGAAAAATGCAGAAAAAACTAGAAATTTTGGAATCGCGCCTTACTTGGCTGGGGGTCAAAGTTCATGTTTCAGAGGAATGACAAAAATCTGAACTCTCAATTTCAGCTACGCCACTTCTTCAGCAGACAGACGAAGCATGGAACCGCTAGAAAATGCAGAGAAAACTAGAAATTTCACCTGGGAAGATTTTTGTCACACTACTTGAAAGTCCTTTCCCCGGCCAAGATGCTATCTGTGGCAGCCAAAGTCCAAAGCTCAGGGGTACGTGACAAAAATGTTCCCGCTCGATTTTAGCTTCGACACTCTTTCAGCCGACAGACAGAGCATGGAACCGCTAGAAATTGCAAAGAAAACTAGAAATTTCACCTGGGAAGATTTTTGTCACACGACGTGAAAGTGCCTCCCCTGGCCAAAATGCATTCTCTGGCAGCCAAAGTCCAAAGTTCAGGGGTACGTGACAAAAATGTTTCCGGTCGATTTTAGCTACGCCACTCTTTCAGCAGACAGACAGAGCGTGGAACCGCTGGAAAATGCAGAGAAAACTAAAAATTTCACCTGGGAAGATTTTTGTCACACGACTTGAATGTGCCTCCCGTGGCCAGGATGCCATCTGTGGCAGCCAAAGTACAATGTTCAGGGGTACGTGACAAAAATGTTCCCGGTCGATTTTAGCTACGCCACTCTTTCAGCTGACGGACGAAGCATGGAACCGCTAGGAAATGCAGAGAAAACTAAAAAATTTGATTTGGCGTCTTAGTTGGCTGGGGGTCAAAGTTCAAGGTTCAGAAGAATGACAAAAATCTTAACTCTCAATTTCAGCTACGCCACTTCTTCAGGAGACAGACGAAGCATAAAACCGCTAGAAAATGCAGAGAAAACTAGAAATTTCACCTGGGAAGATTTTTGTCACACGACTTGAAAGTCCTTTCCCTGGCCAAGATGCAATCTGTGGCAGCCAAAGTCATAAGTTCAGGGGTACGTGACAAAAATGTTCCCGGTCGATTTTAGCTACGCCACTCTTTCAGCAGACCGACGAAGCATGGAACCGCTGGAAAATGCAGAGAAAACTAGAAATTTTAAATTAGCGCCTTAGTTGGCTGGGGGTCGAAGTTCAAGGTTCGGAGGAATGACAAAAATCCGAACTCTCAATTTCAGCTACGCCACTTCTTCAGGAGACAGATGAAGCATAAAACCGCTAGAAAATGCAGAGAAAACTAGAAATTTCACCTGGTAAGATTTTTGTCACACGACTTGAAAGTCCTTTCCCTGGCCAAGATGCAATGTGTTGCAGCCAAAGTCCAAAGTTCAGGGGTACGTGACAAAAATGTTCCCGGTCGATTTTAGCTACGCCACTCTTTCAGCAGACAGACAGAGCATGGAACCGCTGGAAAATGCAGAGAAAACTAAAAATTTCACCTGGGAAGATTTTTGTCACACGCCTTGAAAGTGCCTCCCCGGCCAAAATGCATTCTCTGGCAGCCAAAGTCCAAAGTTCAGGGGTACGTGACAAAAATGTTCCCTGTCGATATAAGCTCCGCCACTCTTTCAGGAGACAGATGAAGCATAGAACCGCAGAAAAATGCAGAAAAAACTAGAAATTTTGGAATCGCGCCTTACTTGGCTGGGGGTCAAAGTTCATGTTTCAGAGGAATGACAAAAATCTGAACTCTCAATTTCAGCTACGCCACTTCTTCAGCAGACAGACGAAGCATGGAACCGCTAGAAAATGCAGAGAAAACTAGAAATTTCACCTGGGAAGATTTTTGTCACACTACTTGAAAGTCCTTTCCCCGGCCAAGATGCTATCTGTGGCAGCCAAAGTCCAAAGCTCAGGGGTACGTGACAAAAATGTTCCCGCTCGATTTTAGCTTCGACACTCTTTCAGCCGACAGACAGAGCATGGAACCGCTAGAAATTGCAAAGAAAACTGGAAATTTCACCTGGGAAGATTTTTGTCACACGACGTGAAAGTGCCTCCCCTGGCCAAAATGCATTCTCTGGCAGCCAAAGTCCAAAGTTCAGGGGTACGTGACAAAAATGTTTCCGGTCGATTTTAGCTACGCCACTCTTTCAGCAGACAGACAGAGCGTGGAACCGCTGGAAAATGCAGAGAAAACTAAAAATTTCACCTGGGAAGATTTTTGTCACACGACTTGAATGTGCCTCCCGTGGCCAGGATGCCATCTGTGGCAGCAAAAGTACAATGTTCAGGGGTACGTGACAAAAATGATCCCGGTCGATTTTAGCTACGCCACTCTTTCAGCTGACGGACGAAGCATGGAACCGCTAGGAAATGCAGAGAAAACTAAAAAATTTGATTTGGCGTCTTAGTTGGCTGGGGGTCAAAGTTCAAGGTTCAGAAGAATGACAAAAATCTTAACTCTCAATTTCAGCTACGCCACTTCTTCAGGAGACAGACGAAGCATAAAACCGCTAGAAAATGCAGAGAAAACTAGAAATTTCACCTGGGAAGATTTTTGTCACACGACTTGAAAGTCCTTTCCCTGGCCAAGATGCAATCTGTGGCAGCCAAAGTCATAAGTTCAGGGGTACGTGACAAAAATGTTCCCGGTCGATTTTAGCTACGCCACTCTTTCAGCAGACCGACGAAGCATGGAACCGCTGGAAAATGCAGAGAAAACTAGAAATTTTAAATTAGCGCCTTAGTTGGCTGGGGTCGAAGTTCAAGGTTCGGAGGAATGACAAAAATCCGAACTCTCAATTTCAGCTACGCCACTTCTTCAGGAGACAGATGAAGCATAAAACCGCTAGAAAATGCAGAGAAAACTAGAAATTTCACCTGGTAAGATTTTTGTCACACGACTTGAAAGTCCTTTCCCTGGCCAAGATGCAATGTGTTGCAGCCAAAGTCCAAAGTTCAGGGGTACGTGACAAAAATGTTCCCGGTCGATTTTAGCTACGCCACTCTTTCAGCAGACAGACAGAGCATAGAACCGCTGGAAAATGCAGAGAAAACTAAAAATTTCACCTGGGAAGATTTTTGTCACACGCCTTGAAAGTGCCTCCCCGGCCAAAATGCATTCTCTGGCAGCCAAAGTCCAAAGTTCAGGGGTACGTGACAAAAATGTTCCCTGTCGATATAAGCTCCGCCACTCTTTCAGCAGACAGACAGGGCACGAAACCGCTGAAAAATGCAGAAAAAACTAGAAATTTTGGAATCGCGCCTTACTTGGCTGGGGGTCAAAGTTCATGTTTCAGAGGAATGACAAAAATCTGAACTCTCAATTTCAGCTACGCCACTTCTTCAGCAGACAGACGAAGCATGGAACCGCTAGAAAATGCAGAGAAAACTAGAAATTTCACCTGGGAAGATTTTTGTCACACTACTTGAAAGTCCTTTCCCCGGCCAAGATGCTATCTGTGGCAGCCAAAGTCCAAAGCTCAGGGGTACGTGACAAAAATGTTCCCGCTCGATTTTAGCTTCGACACTCTTTCAGCCGACAGACAGAGCATGGAACCGCTAGAAATTGCAAAGAAAACTGGAAATTTCACCTGGGAAGATTTTTGTCACACGACGTGAAAGTGCCTCCCCTGGCCAAAATGCATTCTCTGGCAGCCAAAGTCCAAAGTTCAGGGGTACGTGACAAAAATGTTCCCGGTCGATTTTAGCTACGCCACTCTTTCAGCAGACAGACAGAGCGTGGAACCGCTGGAAAATCCAGAGAAAACTAAAAATTTCACCTGGGAAGATTTTTGTCACACGACTTGAATGTGCCTCCCGTGGCCAGGATGCCATCTGTGGCAGCAAAAGTACAATGTTCAGGGGCACGTGACAAAAATGATCCCGGTCGATTTTAGCTACGCCACTCTTTCAGCTGACGGACGAATCATGGAACCGCTAGGAAATGCAGAGAAAACTAAAAAATTTGATTTGGCGTCTTAGTTGGCTGGGGGTCAAAGTTCAAGGTTCAGAAGAATGACAAAAATCTTAACTCTCAATTTCAGCTACGCCACTTCTTCAGGAGACAGACGAAGCATAAAACCGCTAGAAAATGCAGAGAAAACTAGAAATTTCACCTGGGAAGATTTTTGTCACACGACTTGAAAGTCCTTTCCCTGGCCAAGATGCAATCTGTGGCAGCCAAAGTCATAAGTTCAGGGGTACGTGACAAAAATGTTCCCGGTCGATTTTAGCTACGCCACTCTTTCAGCAGACAGACGAAGCATGGAACCGCTAGAAAATGCAGAGAAAACAAGAAATTTCACCTGGGAAGATTTTTGTCACACGACTTGAATGTGCCTCCCCTGGCCAAAATGCATTCTCTGGCAGCCAAAGTCCAAAGTTCAGGAGTACATGACAAAAATGTTCCCGGTCGATTCTAGCTACGCCACTCTTTCAGCAGACAGACGAAGCATGGAACCGCTGGAAAATGCAGAGAAAACTAAAAATTTCACCTGGGAAGATTTTTGTCACACGACTTGAATGTGCCTCCCGTGGCCAGGATGCCATCTGTGGCAGCAAAAGTACAATGTTCAGGGGTACGTGACAAAAATGATCCCGGTCGATTTTAGCTACGCCACTCTTTCAGCTGACGGACGAAGCATGGAACCGCTAGGAAATGCAGAGAAAACTAAAAAATTTGATTTGGCGTCTTAGTTGGCTGGGGGTCAAAGTTCAAGGTTCAGAAGAATGACAAAAATCTTAACTCTCAATTTCAGCTACGCCACTTCTTCAGGAGACAGACGAAGCATAAAACCGCTAGAAAATGCAGAGAAAACTAGAAATTTCACCTGGGAAGATTTTTGTCACACGACTTGAAAGTCCTTTCCCTGGCCAAGATGCAATCTGTGGCAGCCAAAGTCATAAGTTCAGGGGTACGTGACAAAAATGTTCCCGGTCGATTTTAGCTACGCCACTCTTTCAGCAGACAGACGAAGCATGGAACCGCTGGAAAATGCAGAGAAAACTAGAAATTTTGAATTAGCGCCTTAGTTGGCTGGGGGTCAAAGTTCACGTTTCAGAGGAATGACAAAAATCTAAACTCTCAATTTCAGCTACGCCACTTCTTCAGCAGACAGACGAAGCATAGAACCGCTAGAAAATGCAGAGAGAACTAGAAATTTCACCTGGGAAGATTTTTGTCACACTACTTGAAAGTCCTTTCCCCGGCCAAGATGCTATCTGTGGCAGCCAAAGTCCAAAGTTCAGGGGTACGTGACAAAAATGTTCCCGGTCGATTTTAGCTTCGCCACTCCTTCAGCCGACACACAGAGCATGGAACCGCTGGAAAATGCAAAGAAAACTAGAAATTTCACCTGGGAAGATTTTTGTCACACGACTTGAAAGTGCCTCCCCTGGCCAAAATGCATTCTCTGGCAGCCAAAGTCCAAAGTTCAGGGGTACGTGACAAAAATGTTCCCGGTCGGTTTTAGCTACGTCACTCTTTCAGCAGACAGACAGAGCGTGGAACCGCTGGAAAATGCAGAGAAAACTAAAAATTTCACATGGGAAGATTTTTGTCGCACGACTTGAAAGTGCCTCCCGTGGCCAAGATGCCATCTGTGGCAGCCAAAGTACAATGTTCAGGGGTACGTGACAAAAATGTTCCCGGTCGATTTTAGCTACGCCACTCTTTCAGCAGACAAACGAAGCATGGAACCGCTAGGAAATGCAGAGAAAACTAAAAATTTTGATTTGGCGTCTTAGTTGGCTGGGGGTCAAAGTTCAAGGTTCAGAAGAATGACAAAAATCTTAACTCTCAATTTCAGCTACGCCACTTCTTCAGGAGACAGACGAAGCATAAAACCGCTAGAAAATGCAGAGAAAACTAGAAATTTCACCTGGGAAGATTTTTGTCACACGACTTGAAAGTCCTTTTCCTGGCCAAGATGCAATCTGTGGCAGCTAAAGTCATAAGTTCAGGGGTACGTGACAAAAATGTTCCCGGTCGATTTTAGCTTCGACACTCTTTCAGCCGACAGACAGAGCATGGAACCGCTGGAAAATGCAGAGAAAACTAAAAATTTCACCTGGGAAGATTTTTGTCACACGACTTGAAAGTGCCTCCCCTGGCCAAAATGCATTCTCTGGCAGCCAAAGTCCAAAGTTCAGGGGTACGTGACAAAAATGTTCCCGGTCGATTTTAGCTACGCCACTCTTTCAGCAGACAGACTGAGCGCGGAACCGCTGGAAAATGCAGAGAAAACTAGAATTTTCACCTGGGAAGATTTTTGTCACACGACTTGAAAGTCCTTTCCCCGGCCAAGATGCTATCTGTGGCAGCCAAAGTCCAAAGTTCAGGGGTACGTGACAAAAATGTTCCCGGTCGGTTTGAGCTTCGCCACTCTTTCAGCCGACAGACAGAGCATAGAACCGCTAGAAATTGCAAAGAAAACTAGAAATTTCACCTGGGAAGATTTTTGTCACACGACTTGAAAGTGCCTCTTCTGGCCAAAATGCATTCTCTGGCAGCCAAAGTCCAAAGTTAAGGGGTACGTGACAAAAATGTTCCCGGTCGATTTTAGCTACGCCACACTGTTACAAATGTTATTATTTTTGACAACAAAAATTGTTATGAAATTTCATAACACAAAACATTGTTATTAGATTTCAGGACTTAGTTTCAAAACTTCAAAACTGGTATGAATTTTTGCATCCGTTATGACTTTTCAGTACATTGGTACGAAAAGTCCGTAATACTGTTATTGAAATTCAGGCCTTTAACCCTTTGGCACCCGATGTTGTACTAGTACAACAGTTCGTAAATTAGGCCGTGGTGGCAGCACCGTCACACTGTATGGGATGACTATGTGCTGGATTCGAAAGGAAGGACATATTCTTAATTCTAGGGGCAAATAGATTATTTCCTACCCTCTGAAAGGTCGGTTATAGACTATAACTTTTAACACTGTTCAACAAAACTGTGAGAGGTTTTCCAAAATCGCTCTCCGGAAGGAAATACTTGCCGGATAACCGTGGTATACAATTGAAACCGTAGATGATGGTTCATAATACAGTCTCTACCAATCCCGTTAAAATATCGTCAAAATTGCCACCGCCTGACGATCTGGAACACTAATGTTGTACTGGTACAACATCGGGCTGATCTCGTCCCCTCTTTTAGTTGTTTGACGAAATTCTGTTTCTTGGAAGTGCTGTGAAGCTGTTCTTGCATGTCATTGTCATTTTTAGTCGAAAGTAATGTTTTTCTGCTGAAACAATTTCGTTTATTATCAAAACTCCTCGATTATGAATGCCGAACAAGGTCGTTTTTTATCGCGATTGGATGCTGTATATTTCTCAACATTTCGTGCCAAAACCTACAGTTAGACATCGATTCATGCCTGCAGTGGCTTGTTCTACGGCTCTGAACCGATTTCGGCCGATATCATGTGATTTTATGAGTCTTCTGCCCAAAAACTGAACGTTGTACAGGTACAACACCGGGTTTTTCGGACCAGTGTTTTCCAGCGGTTTCGGGGACCCTTTTACTGTGTCACCTGCGAACTTTTTGATACTTCCGCCCTAGTTTCTTATCATTGGTGGAATGAACGGGCGGATTGCTACCGATGTGTCCCTTCTTTCCTTGGCTATATTTTCCGCGAACGAATTCGTCTGGTGAGTTTTGACGGCATTTGCTGCACTGCTTCCGTCGTAGAGACACAGCTGAATCTTGTACTTGGAGTCACAATACAACCAGTGCACCTGTGGCTTTTGTCAAGTACTAATTATCACCCAGACTATGGCTCCTTTGCGTTTCGCTACCGAAAACGTGACGTTGTACAGGTACAACATCGGGTCGAACGATGGGCTCGTGTTGCCAATCTGCGTTTACATGACACAGACCGGTTTCTGGAGGAATCACTTATCAAATGTTATCACAAGATTTCTCTTTTATCTTTTCCGTACGACGCGCGTGGATGCGTTCGCGAGTTACGGCGCGATAGCGCCGTGGAACTAGGCAGCCCAATGCGCACGAGGGCAAGCGTGTTGCCTATCCCCTCGCCAGAGTCCGCATCTCCGAGGAATCAGTACACCGTGTGCGTGCGTGCCCGTGTGTTCTTTCACGCTTGCCCTTTTCTCCATGGTGTATGCCGCGCGTGTGTTTGTGTGAGCGTTTTTGCGTCCGCGCTGGCCTGTGCCGACCCCGGCCGTCTTTCAGACTCCTACCTGTTCGCACCACGAGAGGCGGCATGAGAGAAGGGTGTTCTAGGCGTTCGAATGATACTTCAAACGTTACGTATTACGCAGTGATGCTTCCTGTGTCCAGCCTACATTTATTTGGCGGGGTTGAGGGAGAAAAGTGATTTGTCCGCCGCGCGTCGTTTTGAGCCGGTACAGCTTTGACTCCAGGGCGTCCTATTCGCATGGAGGCGGCGAGAGCGAACGAGAGAGGAGGGGGGAGACGTCGCACGGCAACGGCAACGGTTACCACACCCGACGCTGCGAAGCTCTGCAAGAATCTGACTTGGCAACTGTGGTTAGTTGACGGCTTTATATTTACCTGCGAGATGGACAAATGTAATACTCTGTTATATAACTGTAATTTTTGTTATCGGTATTTGTTCACTGTGTTCAGTACGGCGTTTGACGAGAAAAGATTGGACGCTACGTGGTTTGACGGCGCTTTTCATGTAGCGTCAGCCTCCCAGCGTATTCCCCCGTGGACACCGGCACCGGTGCTCAAAGGTAATTATTGGTGGGACACATATCGTGATTTCCCTCTTGATTTTGTTTGAGGGTATTGTGATTTTGCTCTTGATTTTGTCCGGGAGAGCGACGTGCTGAAGTTCTGTGTTGTGTCTTTAGTAGTGGCTAGGTAGTGGCTGAGGAAGCCTGATAGGAAGCCGTCGCATTGTTTGAAATTCAGAGTAAGTTGCTTGAACTGTATTTTCGGGACGTCCCTTTGAGCCGTAACTCTCGAGACTTCGTTTTTCTCTCGCTTCACGTATTTTGATGACTGTTCTGGAGTTTATGTGCCGTTCATGTTCTTCATTTGTTGGTTATGTTCGGCCTAGTAGGACCTGTGGTACCAAAATACGTGTATCCTTACTTTCTCACTGGATATATCCTCTATGGATATGGTAAATCGAACAATCAATGTCAATGTTTTGTTCTTGTACTTGAGGTAATTTTTTTTTCAAGAACGTAGTGTTGATTTTTGAGTAATGGGAAGTTTCAGTGGTAAAGACGTATGTTATCATGCTGAGAATGTCTTGCTGTCCAGTCAATTAGGCACCTTTAATTCCTTTTGTTCCAGATACATCATGAAGAGGGGAATCAAGTGTGGGCGGTTTTATGGTGCCGAGGAGTGTTACAGTAGTCATTCCTCTACCTCTGGAGATGACTACTGCACAACTGTTATTCCGCCTTCAGACCCTGAGGGGTCGTCATCTGATGGTATGTTCAATAGTTCAGTTTTTCCTTCTCCTGATGGTCTTGTAAAGTCCTTAAAGTTATCATGTGGGATTTTTAATCCATTTACATTCTGACAGTCCATATTTAATGGGCTGGCTCTTGCCTATGGGAATAGATGAAGAAACAAGTATTTGCTTATTTATTTTTAGAGTGCAGCCTTATTGTATCTAGAGGGGGTATGTGGTCGTATTTGCAGTCAGTACTGAACTCTATGGTGTAGCTTAGTATTCATTTCAGTTGAAATATTCTTTGAAGGATTCTGGACCAACTATGGCAAATAACGAGAATTCAGTGAATGTAAATTTAACTGTGTCAACATATCATGCTTCTCAGTGAAGAATAGTCAGTGTGGTTTAAAGAAACGGTCTGAGAAGGGTACCAATGCTGAAATTTAGTTGCACTGCACAGAATACATAATCTTCTCAAACCATGATTGTCAACAGCATTCCCCGTTCCTTGCTGTGAACCATGGTGTGAGCACGATCATTCAGTTATATTGACACTAACCAAGTCCTTATTATTTCCTGTAATGTGTTTGGAATTGGGTATAAAATATTAAAACTAAAACGTCTACTTATATAGATCATGGAATTTAGTTCAGAGAACATGTCAGGCTGCATACTACTTTTCTTAAGCGGAGTATGTAATAAATATTCTTGAGACAGAATTCAAATCAAGTCAATATCATGTGAGGAATCTACTATTGGAAATGGACTTGTTTCTCGATCCATTACATTAGGCAAGTTATTTATAAAAGTTGCAGACCAAGCAAGTGCTTTCAGTAATCTTTTTTTACCCCTTTTAATTTATTGCAGAAATTTGTTCCGACAATGATGTTCCCCTTCCAATGCATCTACCTATGTCAAGTAAGCACGTTGCTGCGATGCACAGATTTTAAAGACTCTGGTATTGCTTGTGTCAATTGCAATGAATGTTATTCTGTTGCAGATGGTGCTATTCAAGAAGCTGCCACAGAGGAGAGAGAGGTTATAGCTGAGAAAGAGCTTGTAACAGCCACAGTGGGGAGTGTTCAGGAGACAGTTACTGAGGAAGATCTTCCGGTGTCAAGTAAGTGCACTCCTTCAGTGTTGCAATGGATAGATTAAAATTGCTTTGTTTATAGCGTGCACCGATTACAGTGAGTGACATTTAGTTTTAGCAGTTGCCCCCGAAGCTCCCACCGAGCAAGTAGCACCCTCAGCTGACAATGGGGATAGTGAACCCATCGAGGAGGACGATGAAGAAAATATTCCTCTAAATAGACTGGTGTCAAGTAAGTGCATTGCTGCAATGAATATATCTCAACTCATTTGTTTTTGTTGCCATCAATGTTCTGTGATTTATTTTTTTTATTTTATTTTTTTTTGAACAGAAGTTCTTTCAAGTGTTCCAAAAGTGGTCTCTGTGGAGAAAACTGCATCAGCAGTGAACAAAACAAAGAAGACAAAACAAAAGAAAACAAAACAAGACACTTCCAATCAGAACAGGGTTGCAGCTAAAAGAAAACCAGATGCTTCTAAGCCGTCAACTTCAAAATCTGGTAATGGATTGTTATTGTGTAGGCTTGGGTTTAGTGTTTGATTCTTTGTAACTCTTTATTTTATATTTCATAGGATCAACTGCTAACAGTAAGCGACATGTCAAAAAAGCACCTTCAGAGAAAAGTGTTCCAATAAAAGTCCCTGACGAGAGAAATGCATCTGCTGTGAACCAAGTAAAGAACAAGACTGGAGTGAAAACAAAACAGGATGCTTTCAAGCCATTATCATCCAAATCTGGTAATGCAATGTTATTGAGTGGACTTTTCTTTTGTCTCTGATTTCTTCTAATTTTCAATTTTATTATCTAAAGGGTCACTGCTTCCTAAAAGGAAACAACATGGTAGTACCCTTGGTAAGTCAATTTTCTGATCTTCCAAGAGTTTTGTTTTCTGTTCCTGATCTGTTTTCTTGCAATTCTATTTGAGATACTCTTTTTAGATTAAAATTTCATGCTTTCAGGTGTCAAAAGGAGCATTTTGGGTAAAGCACCCAGACAGCCACAAACCTTGGATCAATTTGATTCGGATGAGGATGTTATACCTCTAAACCAACTGATTGTGACAAAAGAAGTTGTTGCTGAAGCGGGTAAGTTTCGTATTTGCCACACTCTCCTTTCTATGTTCAGCTCATACTCCATTCATATTTGACTTTGCCTACATAATTGCATATGGCCAGCTTGTTTGGAAATGTAAGCAATTTTGTTTTGACTTTCTCCCCAGACAAGAAAGATTTAGTCCCGTCAACTCCTACAATCAGCAATAGGTCTCCATTACGCATTCCTGATGTTTTGTGCAGTAATGTAAACCCACCAACCCCTGTAGAATCCAGCTGTAGGTCTTCAAGGGCTGATTTTTGGCTCGACCAAGACAAAGAGAATTCAGCAACCTCTGTTGCTGAAGTGTCAGGCTCAACATCTCTAGTCTGTCCTGATCACAAGCGTACTCTCAGTGACATTACCAATAGGGTAATAAGATTAGATATTCCTTACACAGCTCTGTAGTACTCCTTGCTTCATCATTGTTGTATAGAAGTGTAAGCCAGCCTCTTGTGATCTAGACTGCTCTCTCCTTTGTTCTCAGGATGAGGTTCCCAGTAAGAGAGCTAAGATAATCACCTCAACTCCTGTTTCCCTCAAAACGGCCCCAAGAGTTGAATTTGCCATCAGTGACATAAATAATAATGTAAATAGAACTCATATTTGATATTTCATATTCATTATTGCAGTTTTGTGGACTTTATCCAACTTGAATTTTATAAGATGTGAGTATGGTTATGATTCTGATTGGTTCTCATTTGTGCTTTGCAGGATGATGACTATGATCATGTAATTGATGAATGGGGCATGGGAAGTGAAACATGTTCTGCGCCTTCAAAGATTAGCATTGTCCAGGCGGCTACATCTCCTGGTTTCTGCTCTCCATCTGCTGTAAGGTTTAAACTTCAATAATATAGTTTTGACTGTACCAGCTACATGTGTCTCACTGGTTTGTATTTGTATATTTTAGGATTACAACCATTCTGAATTGAGTACAGGAGGCACAACATATTCTGCTTCCAGAAAGACGGTGACTAGCCAGTTGTCCAAATCTCCAAATTGCCCCTCTCCAGCTGCTGTAAGTTTTGGACTTGTGAATTTTATTCTATTCATGTGTTGTAGTTACTAACAATTTTTTCTCAATTTCAGGCTGGAAGATACTCTTTAAGAGCAAGAGGAGCAAAAAATTATGCAGACAGCACTGATGTGCTTGGTGAATCTAGTGAAGAAGAATGGGAGCTGGATGATCCACGATTTGAACCAGCCAAGAAATGCAAGAATTCAACACAGGACACTGAGAATAATGGTTGTTCAGATCTTGACTCCGATGCTGATTCAGTGATTGGCGGAGCAATTACTATTTCAAATAAAGACAAGCGCAAGAAGAATAATAATAATTCAGACAATGAATTTGAAGAGCAAATTTTAATGGAAGATGTTGATGAATGGATTGAAAGAGACTTGGCTGAAGTACTGAGGGAACCTGTAGTGCTGCCTGATATTGGAGATGAACTAGGCGAGCCAATTGAATATTTTCATCACTTCTTTGACCAGTCAATTTTGGAGCATCTAACTGATTGCACCAATAAATACACCACCTTCATGAGTGACGGACGCAAGTCGATTCAGTTGGATGTTGATGAACTGAAACGATTCTTGGGTGTATGGATTTACATGGGTATTGTAAACATTGGCTGCACACGAGATTACTGGTCTTCTGATATGTATGTCCCACAAGTAGCTCCAGTTATGTCACGTGATCGATTCCAAGCCATCCGTTCTGCTTTACATTGCTATGATAAATCGGAAGAAGACTCTCTGGATCAGAATGACCGATTCAGAAAAGTGAGACCTCTCCTTAGCCATATCAGGATGAAGTGCTTGGCCATTCCTCAAGAAAGAGAATTATCTATAGATGAAGTAATGGTTCCTTATACAGGAAAGTACGCTGGAACTTTGCGTCAGTACATACCCAGTAAACCACACAAACATGGTCTTAAACTTTTTGCTTTGGCTGGAGCATCTGGTTTTATTTATGATTTCTTCCCATATCAAGGAAATTCAACATTTGCTGAAGGTGACTTTAATGTGGTTGAGGCAGAGATGAACAAAACCTCGAAGACAGTCCTGAAACTTGTTCACAGTATTGATCACCCGGAAGTTTCCACCCTTTACTTTGACAATTGGTTTTCTAGTGTCGCTTTGCTCCAATATCTGAAGTCTGAGTATGACTTAGTTGTCACGTGCACAATTCGTGCCAATAGAATTGACAATTGTCCCCTGATTGCAACTGCTGATATGAAAAAGAAACCGAGAGGGTCATTTGATTACCGAGTGAAGGGTGATGTTTTAGTGGTGAAGTGGCGTGATAATGATGTAGTCTGTGTGGCATCAACGATGGTAGGCGTTGAGCCTACTGGTATAGCTTTGAGGTATGACAGGGAGTCTAAAGAATTTTCTGACGTGCCCATTCCTAGGTGCATTGAATTTTATAATAAGTTCATGGGAGGTGTTGACCTGAACGACATGCTTGTTCAACTGAATAGGCTGCCCACCAAGTCAAAGAGATGGTATTTCGCAATGATTGGGTACATGGTCGACTTGAGCCTCTGCAATGCATGGATTTTGTATAAGCGGCATGCTGCCCAGTTGAAGCAAGACAACCCAAACAAGAGTATCCCCAAGCCGCTGCCTTCAAAAGATTTCCGGCTGTCAGTGAGTAAGGCATTGAGGAACTCCAATGTTCAGACACCACTCACTACACCCAGAATAAAGAAGATCATTCAAAATCCGAGGAGTGCAAGACCTGACAGTGGAAGTCGCTTTGATCAGTTGAGCCATTGGCCTCATTTTACAGGTTCTCAGGGACGGTGTAAATATTGTGTACATGGCTACACAACTGTTGAATGCTGCAAGTGTAAAATCAGATTGTGCTTCACTTCGACTAGAAATTGTTTTCACAAGTTCCATAATGGCTAGAAAACTTATGTGATTGACATGTCTCAATGGGAACCTAGCATAACTGGAGTTTGCTGGAGTTCATCAGCTAGTCAAACTGTGGTAAAATTCGCTTATTCACTTGCAATAAATTTATGCATACACGGACAATTTTTTAATGTCCTGGTTTGCTACACTGTTGATGTTCTTGCTGTTCTAGGAATTTGTGATAACATTGAATTTTCACTCCGTCCTCTAATTCAGGATAAGTGGGTCTATACTATACAACATGGGAGTTATGAAATAAATTTGTGATATGTACCAAAAGACTTATTTTAATGTGGGATTTTAATGCCTGTGTGGTAAACTAAGTGAAAAAATTTCTTATTACATAAGAATGCATATGCATGGTATTTTTGTACATGTTATACCAAAATGTTTTTAGTTTTATTGAAAGACTTTCAATTTGTCATTCAAGTGATATTTGTAGTGCAAACTCTAGCATAGCAAATAGGTTTGTGATATAGTTTCTAGCCCATGCAGTCTGTTCGCTTGTACCAAAGTACAAAAGCTGTAGCATTTTCAATCTCTGTGGTGTTTGAAATTTAGTTCCATTTCCGATGCTCTTATCATTTTGTGATACCTGTATCTAGTATAAAAATGAATTGTTTGAAGCATGGAAAGTAAAATAGTATTTTTACAGTAGTGTAGAAAAAAGTGATTTGATGAAATTTTGCTGTGCTGATTTATTGGCATTATGTACATGCCAGATTACTTTTTGATTTGATGTAATTTTTTAGCCAATGTTGTCTGTTTGCTTATACCAAAGTAGGAAAGCGGTGGCAATTCTGATCTCCTTTGTATTGGGAACATCGTTCCATTTCCGACGCTCTTCTCATTTTGTGATACCTATATCTAGCATAAAAATGAAATGTTTGGAGCATGGAAAGTGAATTGGTATTTTTACAGTAGTGTAGAAAAAAGTAATTTCATGAAATTTTGTTATGCCACATTACTGTTAGAGTTGATGCAATTTTCTAAGACTGTTTCCATTTTACAAGAATACTTGATATATGAAATATTTGATGTCCGATTTATATGGCAAAATGTCAGTATGTCCTCTGGGTAACTGAGCGATATAGGGTTTATTCAGAGCACGACTGTGTAATGTCCATCTTTCTCAAACATTGTTATGTATTTATTTAAACAAAATAAACTATAAATGAATTGAAACATGATAAATTAAATTATTTCTAAAGCATTAATGTGGCCAGTCCTCTTCACTCGATGATTCCTGGAAATGAAAAAAAAGTAAAACAGGATTCCACGGAACATGGAAAATAGGATCAGTGCGGGAAGGAAACTAAGGTACACCCAGGTTCATCATTTCCTCTCAGAGTATTTAAACCCGTGACGGTCACCATGTACAACAGTTACGGCTCAGCTCAAATTCATTAGTCGTGTAGAGCCTTCGTGAAGTGGTCTCGGGTTCAAATACTAGCTTTTCTTGCCCGTTCCTATTTTTAACCCCCACTGATGGTCTGTGGTGCATTCACTTACCTCCGGTTGCATCAACAGCTCGATTATCCGGTCCAGCTTCCTGTCAAGTCTTGCGGTGTCCGCTTTGGACGCCCTCTGCTCCTTCTTTATGTCGTCCAGCTCGCTCCGGACCTCCTTTAGCTCCTTCCTCATACTCTTCTTCTTCGGCACGCAAAACCTAGCACAGGAGAAAGGCACATAAGAGAATGTCAAGCGACGCTGGAACAATTCTAGAGTAAAGCGATCAGAGCAGGGCGACCCACAGCAGGGAGCAGGGGCCAAAGAAACTAACTCCATAACGACGACATTCCCACAGTGAAAAGTCCCTAGCAACACCGTTTGCGAAGCTAGTGACTTTAGTGGCGGTGTAGTGCCGTTATACAAGCGAAACGCAAATCAGCAACCAGAAATACCCAGAGAGTTGCATGAGAATTGCGGCCTCTGCCCCATGGGCCCATTAGCACTCACCACCTAAGGGAGGCGCTCGACGATGTTGGCAAGGGCGGCGGCGGCGGAGGCGGCGGCGGAGGAGGCGGCGGCGATGCTCCGGGTGGGGGCGAGGGTTGGGGTGGGGGCGGCGGTAGAGGCGGCGACGGCGGCGGCGATGCTCCGGGCGGCGGCGGCGGCGGCGGCGGCGGCGGCGGCGGCGGCGGAGGTGGTGGTGGTAGTGGTGGCGGCGGCGGCGGCGGCGGGGGTGGTGGTGGTGGCGGTGGTGGCCGGGTTGGCAGGGGCTCAGCCGGCGGAGGCAGCTCGGTTCTCGTGGTTATCATCCGTTTTATTAGACGCACAAATGTCGCGACTGACCCCCGGACTCGGTAGAGCATGGGTCGCGTGGAGACATCCAACAAAGAGCACCGCGGAGGCCCCGCCGGCCCCGCCCTCCGCGGTGCTCGGGGCTCGTATTGTCGTCAGTGTGCGGGCCTGCTGTGGGCCGTCCCACCTTTTCACTCCTTCCCCTCCAACACTCGGTAGCGTAGGGTGCGCACGGGTTGACAAACAGGCACGCGCACGCGCACGCGACGCGCGATGCGGCGGGGGCGCATACGACACGCACGCTCGGAGATGAGGACTCTGGCGAGGGGATAGGCAACACGCTTGGCCTCGTGTGCATTGGGCTGCCTAGTTCCACGGCGCTATCGCGCCGTAACTCGCGAACGCATCCACGCGCGTCGTACGAAAAAGGTAAAAGAGATCTTGTGATAACCTTTGATAAGTGATTCCTCCAGAAACCGGTCTGTGTCATGTAAACGCAGATTGGCAACACGAGCCCATCGTTCGACCCGATGTTGTACCTGTACAACGTCACGTTTTCGGTAGCGAAACGCAAAGGAGCCATAGTCTGGGTGATAATTAGTACTTGACAAAAGCCACAGGTGCACTTGGTTGTATCGTGACTCGAAGTACAAGATTCAGCTGTGTCTCTACGACGGAAGCAGTGCAGCAAATGCCGTCAAAACTCACCAGACGAATTCGTTCGCGGAAAATATAGTCACGGAAAGAAGGGACACATCGGTAGCAATCCGCCCGTTCATTCCACTAATGATAAGAAACGAGGGCGGAAGTATCAAAAAGTTCGCAGGTGACACGGTAAAAGGGTCCCCGAAACCGCTGGAAAACACTGGTCCGAAAAACCCGGTGTTGTACCTGTACAACGTTCAGTTTTTGGGCAGAAGACTAATAAAATAACATGATATCGGCCGAAATCGGTTCAGAGCCGTAGAACAAGCCACTGCAGGCATGCATCGATGTCTAACTGTAGGTTTTGGCACGAAATGTTGAGAAATGTACAGCATCCAATCGCGATAAAAAACGACCTTGTTCGGCATTCATAATCGAGGAGTTTTGATAATAAACGAAATTGTTTCAGCAGAAAAACATTACTTTCGACTAAAAATGACAATGACATGCAAGAACAGCTTCACAGCACTTCCGGAAACAGAATTTCGTCAAACAACTTAAAGAGGGGGCGAGTTCAGCCCGATGTTGTACCAGTACAACATTCAGATGAAAGGCTTATCACAGCCATGTCTTTGAGAAATATGAACTTCTGAGACTTGAACACAATGGATTGTAGTGTTCATAATAAGCGACAAAGCTGAAAAGCCTACTTTTATGAGTATCGCCGTTTACTGGTCGCAAATTAAAAATGTAGTCGGAAATTTACGCCAAAAAATGACATTTTCGTACTAAATAGGCCGATTGAATGTAAAAGGCGTGTTTTCCGATCAACGACTTGCCTTTCTACATAAAATTTGACATGGCCGGACCTTGCCGACCTTTCTAGGACGATTTTGAATTTTTCTTCAGCTGTGGCACGTTAAGCCTGATGTTGTACTCGTACAACATACCGTAAAAACGAAGCGGGCACCCGCCCACCCACAAAACATGTGAAAACCTTAAAAGGGGACCTACATAAGTGATAAATACCAAATTTCACTTTTTTTTAACATGGGGCAGGTCCTGGGTTTAAAAGGGTTAACCCATCTATGAGAAGTTTCAGTTGAATGCTTTTCCCAGCAGTGTCATTCTAGTGTAGTACTAAGCATAATGATGGTCAAACATTTCCAATTTTCGTGATATGGAAGAAAAAAGCGATGACAATATTCACAGCTTCGTTTTGCCAAGGGACGTTACAACGATATTAATTCTACCTTCCGTTTTTACTAAATTTTCAAGCACTGCTATTAAAATAACGATAGGTTTTGTTACTAGGTATCCGGGCACTGTTATTAGAATTGAGAACAAGTGTGCTATTATTATTCCGAACACTGTTATTAAAACTAATGACAACCGTGAAATTAATTTTCCGAACACGGTTATTAAAATAAATAACAGATATGTTATTCAAATCCATAGTAAAATTGTTAGTACTTCTCATAACAGCGTTGTGTAAATTACTTCATAACATTCGTTATTAAAATTCACACTGAAATTTTTAACAGTGCACTCTTTCAGCAGACAAACAGAGCGTGCAACCGCTGGAAAATGCAGAGAAAACTAGAAATTTCACCTGGGAAGATTTTTGTCACACGACTTGAAAGTTCTTTCCCTGGCCAAGATGCCATCTGTGGCAGCCAAAGTCCAAAGTTCAGGGGTCCGTGACAAAAATGTTCCCGGTCGATTTTAGCTGCGCCACTCTTTCAGCAGACAGACAGAGCATGGAACCGCTAGAAAATGCAGAGAAAACTAGAAATTTCACCTGGGAAGATTTTTGTCACACGACTTGAAAGTCCTTTCCCTGGCCAAGATGCCATCTGTGGCAGCCAAAGTCCAAAGTTCAGGGGTACGTGACAAAAATGTTCCCGGTCGGTTTCAGCTGCATTGCACAATGTAACGTTCGGCACCTTAAACCTACGGTAATGTTCACTGTGGTGCCTTGCTGAATTGAAGTAGTAATGCCCAACGCAATCCTCAAAGACTCGGTAATTGTGGACTTTAGGGGCTCCACCACCTATAAAGACATGGCCGGTACCGTTGGAACCGGCTCAACGCCTAGAATTGGAATATGCCAATCATATACGGCGCTCTTCAATCTCTTTATTTAAAAACACAGCGACGCTCAACGAGTGGAAACCCTAGGCTGGCTACGCGGCGCTACCGCAGCGCCGGACTGGTGGCCGAACACCGAACCCCGTCGGCACCGGCGTCGGCGGCTCGGTCGGGCGGCTCGTGCGGGAGAGTGCTAATGGCTGCGTGGTCTGCCTACGGCTCGCAACCTCACAATCATTTCCCTTTGACACCATCACCTCACAATCATTTCCCTTTCACTGTCACATTTGCGTCCTCACATATCATCTCCCTTTGACACTGTCCAAGGAACACCAAGCTGAAATGAAAAAACAACAACACTTTGAATTCATACGGGTGAAAGGGAGATAATTGTGAGGTGATGGTGTCAAAGGGAAATGATTGTGAGGTTGCGAGCCGTAGCCAGACCACGCAGCCATTAGGGTGTCAAAGGGAAATGATTGTGAGGTTAGCAAGCCGTAGGCACGCAGCCATTAGGGGTATCCTCAAACTGAAACGAAAATGTGACAGTGTCACCTTGGTCAAAGGGAGATGACGGAGGTGATGACGCACAGCACATAGCAGGTTGTCCTTGATCGCGCACTCTCCCGCAGCCGCCCGACAAAGCCGCCGACGCCGGTGCCGACGGGGTTCGGTGTTCGGCCACCAGTCCGGCGCTGCGGTAGCGCCGCATAGCCTAGGGTTACCACTCGTCGAGCGTCGCTGTGGGGAGAATCGCTGTAGCAGACGGATTTATGGTGTTTGGTTTCTCTAAGTTAAACGCGAAAGTGTGTACCAAAAGTCTTCCCTGAGAAAAGGCTATACTTGAAAACGACGTTTCACATCGTTTGATGAATAATCATGCAGAAATGTGTCCGAAATACCCGTGTTCCTGAGCACTGTGACAGGTTAGGTCGTCTCATATTTTTATTTTTTTAAATAAAGAGGTTGAAGAGCGCCGTATATGATTGGCATATTCCAATTCTAGGCGTTGAGCCGGTTCCAACGGTACCGGCCATGTCTTTATAGGTGGTGGAGCCCCTAAAGTCCACAATTACCAAAGACTCTACTGCTTTACCGCGCCTAGCATCAAGATGCAGCTCAGAGCGAACAAAGCCATGCTGACCAAGTCTTTCAGGGATAGGTGATAAAATTGTTGCCGACAATTTAAACCGTAGCCACTCTTAGAGCTAGTGGTCGGATTATTGAACCGACTAGAAATGTGCCAAAATGTCCAAATCTCAAACGGGAACAATTTTGTCACCTCGCTAAAAGATGCCACTAAGGGAGAAAATAACACAAGACCCCAAGTTTTTTGCCAACTTTAGGGGTAGGTCACAAAATTGTTGCCGACACTTTAAACCGTCGCCACACTCAGAGCCAGTGGTCGGACTATTGAGCCGACAGGAAATGGCCCAAAGTACAAATGGGGAGGTAGGCAGAGCCGTCGGACAGTGGCCTGCAATAATCGTGTCCAATTGGGGGCCAATGGGGCCACGTGTAAACATTACCCCCGCCGGACAGCGACTTGGGTCGATGGGGCCCAACTATGGGTCCATGGGGCCACGTATAATCGATTGTCTTGAAATTGCCCCTGGGAGGTAGGCAGACCCGCCGGACAGCGACTTGTGTCGATGCGGCCCCACTAGGGGTCCATGGGGCCACGTATAATCGATTTTGTTAAAATTGCCCCTGGAAGGTAGGCAGACCCGCCGGACAGCGACTTGGGTCGATGGGGCCCAACTATGGGTCCATGGGGCCACGTATAATCGATTTTGTTAAAATTGCCCCTGGAAGGTAGGCAGACCCGTCGGACAACGGCCTGCATCGATCGTGTCCCATTGGGGGCCTACGGGGCCACGTATAAGCGATTTTGTTAAAATTGCCCCTGGAAGGTAGGCAGACCCGCCGGACAGCGACTTGGGTCGATGGGGCCCAACTATGGGTCCATGGGGCCACGTATAATCGATTTTGTTAAAATTGCCCCTGGAAGGTAGGCAGACCCGTCGGACAACGGCCTGCATCGATCGTGTCCCATTGGGGGCCCATGGGGCCACGTATAAGCGATTTTGTTAAAATTGCCCCTGGAAGGTAGGCAGACCCGCCGGACAACGGCCTGCATCGATCGTGTCCCATTGGGGGCCCATGGGGCCACGTATAATCGATTTTGTTAAAATTGCCCCTGGAAGGTAGGCAGACCCGTCGGACAACGGCCTGCATCGATCGTGTCCCATTGGGGGCCCATGGGGCCACGTATAAGCGATTTTGTTAAAATTGCCCCTGGGAGGTAGGCACACCCGCCGGACAACGGCCTGCATCGACCGTGTCCCATTGGGGGCCCATGAGGCCACGTATAAGCGATTTTGTTAAAATTGCCCCTGGGAGGTAGGCAGACCCGCCGGACATCGACTTGTGTCGATGCGGCCCCACTAGGGGTCCATGGGGCCACGTATAATCGATTTTGTTAAAATTGCCCCTGGAAGGTAGGCAGACCCGCCGGACAGCGACTTGGGTCGATGGGGCCCAACTATGGGTCCATGGGGCCACGTATAATCGATTTTGTTAAAATTGCCCCTGGAAGGTAGGCAGACCCGTCGGACAACGGCCTGCATCGATCGTGTCCCATTGGGGGCCCATGGGGCCACGTATAAGCGATTTTGTTAAAATTGCCCCTGGAAGGTAGGCAGACCCGCCGGACAGCGACTTGGGTCGATGGGGCCCAACTATGGGTCCATGGGGCCACGTATAATCGATTTTGTTAAAATTGCCCCTGGAAGGTAGGCAGACCCGTCGGACAACGGCCTGCATCGATCGTGTCCCATTGGGGGCCCATGGGGCCACGTATAAGCGATTTTGTTAAAATTGCCCCTGGAAGGTAGGCAGACCCGCCGGACAGCGACTTGGGTCGATGGGGCCCAACTATGGGTCCATGGGGCCACGTATAATCGATTTTGTTAAAATTGCCCCTGGAAGGTAGGCAGACCCGTCGGACAACGGCCTGCATCGATCGTGTCCCATTGGGGGCCCATGGGGCCACGTATAAGCGATTTTGTTAAAATTGCCCCTGGGAGGTAGGCACACCCGCCGGACAACGGCCTCGGCCGATCGGGCCTCAATGGGTGGCTGTATGAAGCGGGGTCGGTCACGGAGCGCGGTCGGTCTCGGCCTCGGCTGATTCTCAGTTGGCCCAACTGAGTTGGCCAACTTGACGCCCGTCGACCACGCCCAGGCGGCCCAGCGCTACTCTGCGCGCGAAGGCATCCCCCCACCCTTGACCCTTTCCACTTGCGCGGGACAACGCCCCGCTGCGTTCCTCCGCCTTGGTGATAACGCGTCTCAGGTCGCAACAATGCGTCTGGCCAAGGGACAGCGGCATCGGCCCCTCGAGCCTCAGTCGAGCGTAAAGCTGCCCAGCAGGCACACGTGCTAGAGCTGCCCCCTCGACCTTCCACCCAGCCATAGCCAGTCATGGAGTGGACACCATTCCGACGGGCGCAAGCGAGATAGCGGTAACTCTAGCTAACGATAAGAACAGCGGCAACTCGGAGTGCCTCCTAAGGATAGCGGCAACTCCGTATGATCGGCCGATGCGTTGCCGCAATTCTTAGGAGGCACTCCGAGTTGCCGCTGTTCTTATCGTCAGCTGGAGTTACCGCTATCTCGCTTGCGCGCGTCGATTCATTGCGCCGCACGCAGTACTCCAGGAGCTGCAGCTCGACCGGGCGGTCCTGCCAAACGGAACGGTGCTGGAGCGCCTTCAGCAGCGAGTGTCAGCGGCCGCCCATGCCGCAGCCCCCGGAGGCCCCCGTGCCGGCCCCGACCCCGGGCCCTAGTCGCCGGCGCCATTTCCCCGGACCGGAGATTTCTATCACGGTGCGCCAGGACGGCCAGCGTCACCTTTTCTGCGCGGAGCCCATGGACGCCGAGCCTGCGCCCGCCCCTGCTGCCCGGCAGCCGGCCGAACCCCCGGCCCCGGCTGCAGCGCAGGGCCCGGCACCGGCACCGGCCCAGCACCGCCCAGAACACCGGGTCAATCGCGAGTGGCCGGCGCCCCCGCGCCACCGCTCCGGACGACGCCGAGGGGGCCGGGCCCAGGGCCACCGCCATCCGGGACCCGCCGCTTTCCAGGGCCACCGCCATCCGGGACCCGCCGCTTTCCAGGGCCACCGCCATCCGGGACCCGCCGCCTTCCAGGGCCACCGCCATCCGGGACCCGCCGCTTTCGAGGGCCACCGCCGTCCGGGACCCGCCGCTTTCGTGCCCGCCGGCGGCGTGCACGCCAGGCTGGGAGTGAACGCCCCGGCGGCCGCGCTCAGCTGCGCCCATTGTCGCGGCGTGGGGCACTCCGCGGTGCAGTGCCCCTCTCCGGGGGGAGGCGGGGCCTCCTGGTGCGTCCGCTGCCGCACCCCGGGGCACCGCGCAGAGGCCTGCCCTCTCCCTCGTCGGCGAGGAGGCCGAAAGGTACGCCGGTTGGAGGAGAATCGCCGTATCCGGCGGGCGCAAGCCGTGGCGGCCAGGGGTCAGCAGGCCACAGGGGACGGCGCCCCTCAACCACCAGTGACCCTCTCCCCGCGCCGGGTGCCCCTGCCCCCGTCCCCCACCCCCTCCTCCGGACTCCTGGGACGGTTGGAGGAGGACCTCCTCGGATCGGGGTCAGGCACCCTTTCGCTAACAGTGTCGTCAGAAACCGATTTGATTAGTTTCAGTGACTAATTTGTAAATAGTGTGTAAATAGTGTAAATAGTGAAGTGAAGTGCGAAGCTCGTGCGAAGCTCGTTTGTTTGTTTGTTTACTGTTTTGATCACAGCACCTAGTGCTCTTAGTGTTCTGCTCTCTTAGTGCTCTGCGTAAATTCCTTTTTTCCTTGTATGAAAATTATTAGTTACATTTCAGAAAGATTTCTGTGCTTGTTCGGAATAGAACATTTCTTCTTTCATAAACAAACCAACTGTTCTTGTAGTTAGCAGTAGTTTGATCCCTACCCTGACACGTTTAACGACCCACCAAGGCTCAAGGAACGGAAAAGTTTTCCCCAAGGCGAACAGGCCTAAGAAATTTAAAAAAAAGTATTTACCAAGTTTTCACACAAATTCAGCCGACCAAATGTTGCTCTCTTAGACAGTTGAGTCAAAATGACTAAAATGAATCCAGTTAAAATTCTCAAGTGGCCTTTCAAGCCCAGTCAAGGAAACACGGCACAGGGTAAATTTTCTCTTTATTAAAACACTCCAGGAGTTGACACTCACCAAGCTGAAAAGAGTTTCCTGTTGGCAATGGGAGCGACTAGCTCAGAACGCCTGACAATGGCTTCGACACAAAAGGACACAAAACTTTCAACGGCAGTCTGTCACTTTTGAGGAGCCATGGGCACCATAACCTTGCCATCAAAACAAAGCCGCCGCGCCTTTCCCCCTCTCCACGCGGTTGAGCGGAGCGCACTCACACACACGCGGAGCCACTGGCCACACAGCCAGGCTCGACGCGTCGCGAAACGCGCCGCGCTTTTCGCGCAGGCGGTGGTGCGCCTGGCTCGGCTCTCCAGCCTCGGCTTTTCTTCGGCCCCCGCGACAGGCGCTCGGGACTCGGCTCCTCGCGCCCAAGCCTGTCGACCGCCTCAGGCGTTTCCGACAAGGCTCCGCGCGTTCGGCACAGCTCGGCTCTCTACTCGGCTCTCGCGCCCGAGGAGCGACAATGCCAACCGCCAGCGGGAAATTTCCTCCAGCACGCAGTGCTGCCAACTTCACACCTCCACAAAACCCATTGGGAACTGTAACGGGTCTGGTACTCGGTCCCCGTCTACGCACACCTCCCGTAGGAACTGCTCGTCGAAAGACCTTCCCCCGCAGTCACATTCGGCCAACTTCACGATGTTCCGCTGGCACATCCCGGGGTTGTACGTAGGGCTGTGCGGTGAATGGATTTTCTAGCGATTCACCGATGACACGAAACACCGACGGTGTCTTCGGTGATCGGTGATAAATTATTCACCGGTGATTCTAAAATCACCGGTGGTTGAAAATTCACCGGTGATTCGAAAATCACCGGTGAATTTCGAATCCCCGGTGAATTTCGAAACACCGGTAGTTAAAATATACCGGGGATTCGAAATTCACCGTTCAATTCAGCCGTTAACTAACCGTTAAACTAGTGGTGCTCTAAAACGGATAAAAGTCAATGATATGTACGTTATATTTGCTTAGAAACGAGGAGATTTAAAAATGTGCTTGAAACATTCTATTATATTTTTTAGGAATAATAGTATATTTAATTATTTTGTTACTTGCACTTTTAAAAAAACTGGCAACTATTGACATTGTCATAATACTAAAAAAACTGACTACCTACTTAAACTGACAGACACATGAGAAAGTTCTTTAAACACTACACTGCAAAAATACAAAAACCACCAAGGGCGGGGGCTCTTAAGTAGTTAACATCTATTCCAGCTAGGCTGAACAACCGTTCGCTTTCAGCTGTCGACGTGGCTGGGATAACGGCGGAGGGGGAAGGGAGGGAAGGGCTCGCGCTGCAGTGGCCTTGGGGCAGTTTAAGTGTTTTCGGCACTACGGTGAATCGGTGAATCGGTGGTTCCGGTGAATCGGTGATTCGCCGGTGAATCGGTGGATCCGGTTAACCGGTGATTTTAAAATAACCGTTTTGGTGAATCGGTGATTGCAATCACCGAAAAAATCACCGATTAACCGGTTCACCGCACAGCCCTAGTTGTACGGCCACGCCGCACAGCGCGCCGTACGCTTCGTCCACGCCGTCTCCGCCGTCATGTGCACGGCCGTGGAGAAGCTGAGCACCTTCCATCCATGACGGACGGCCCAACCCCGGCACTCGTTGCAGATCTGGACAGACACCCCTCAACCTGCCGAAATTCACTTGGAATTTCGCCCCTGGCACAACTTCAAATCCAAACCCACCCAACACGTGCTCCAATCAGGCCTGAAGGCGGGGAAATAAACGCCTTTAAGGCATGGTCTTCTAGGTGCACCATGGCCATTGAAGCGGACGCCCATTTTTCAAATCTCAGCCGTTCGCCGCCACGGTAACGGTTGGCTCTGTCGCGCTCAGTCGCGCTCGGCTCACAATGGCTCAGCCCCCTTTGGCCACCAGCGCAGCTCCTTCCCCCCACCCTAACCGTCTCCACGGCGGACGAAGTACCTTCCAGCCCGCTCCCTCATGTCTTCAACGGGGCTGTTGGCATAGTGGATAGCTCACTAGCTGAGTGTGCGGCTGACTCGGGTTCGAGTCCAGTCGGGGTTGAGAGATTCAACAACACAAACAAGTTGGATTTGTAACAGGCGCGCCAATCTACTGTAATCGAAGGGTACGCCGATACTAAGGTGCTGAGCATTCCTCAAAGCTTTTCCACGCGCTCCGAGACAAGACCCGGCAGCGGTGTTACGTCTACGTGCAGACCGGCCCGGAGGAAGCCCACGGCCGCATGTCTAACCGCGGCCGAGTGGAGGAGCAAGCGCTCCCTTTGGACTATCTGCGGCGACTCCACCAGCTCTCCGACAAGTGGCTCTTGGAGCAGGAGACGGACCCCGTGTTTGTGGTGGACGGGCATCTCCCGCCCGAGGAAATTCTGGCTAAAGTAATCCTTTTTCTGGATCAGGTCAAGGCGAGACGTTAACGCGGGAGACGGCGGAGGCTGACGCCCGACCGGACGCCGGGCTCCCCGAGCCCCTCCCTGCAGCACGGCGAGGTCCCGGTGCGCGGGCGCCACCGTCGCCGCGCCCGGCCGCCACTGCGGGAGTAGCGACACCAGCGCCTACCCCGCGCCGCCAGACCCCTGCCGGTCGTCAGCTGACGAGGCCGGTGCCTCTCGGGCACAACTGATACCCGATCCAGCGGTCCCCACTGGCACGCTGACCCACATGCCGTGGGCCACCAGGACGACCACGGCGGCCGCGCCTCGGCGCCAGGAATCACCGGCCGAGCGCGCGAGACTCGGCCGCCTCCCTCGCAGAGGACGAGCCGAATTTTTGGTGAATGTGATGTCGGGCAGGTTTCCTCCGGGAACTCGGGTTCCCTGCCCGTAGGCACCAAATGGTGGGCACTCGCATTCACGCTCCGCGGACCCGCAGGGGATGAAGTGCAGTATTATTGACCTCGCCACTGGAGGTGGCCGATCTAAACTACCGTAACTGTTCAGGCACTGTACTGTTAAGAGCCGAGTTAAGGAATAATCCGCACAGTTCGCGAGTCAGACACAGAGTGGCCAGTTTATTGGGACCGTAGCCAGGGGCGACAATACAGCTCGGCAGTGCCAACCGTGAGGCACGAATAACCCTAAGAGCGCTCCCTAACATTCTTCCCCACGTTAAACAACGGGACTGAGCGCTAGTTAGTCAATGACATGAGTCGGTGTTCGACGAGCTCAGTAGACGACGCAGGTCGCGCCGGTGGCGGGACTGGGCTGTGGGCTTGGGCATGAGGGATGCTGCGGGCCAGCGTCGGGATCATCGCGATGCACGGCGTCACGATGTAGCAGATGAGCGCCTTGGGGACGACGAGGTGAGGACGACGGGAAGGTCAACGGGGCAGGATACAGGAGCAGGGTAGGGAGCAGACTGTGAGCAGCACGGCGTCGCAGGGATCGGTGACGTCGGGGGCATTGCGGCACCTGCAAACCAGAGTGGGTCTGACTTCTGTCGGATACAGCGGACAGCCGTAAAGAGAAACGAACTGACCAGATTTGTCCAGGGAACCGGACGTCTATGCAATTTTATTCGAACGCACCACGCAATGGGGCACCCGTTTCTCAAGAGCAATGTAATGGATTGCTGAAGTTTAGTTCAGCTTTGGAACGAAGGATCACACGGAATCTCTACACCAAACCATGCAAGTCATCCGTGCAGCGGCGTTCAACCTTCCATGGCGGATGTCAACCGCCACGAACACGAAAGTCACAGGTCACTCCAATCCTCCTTCCTCCGGCAAATGCAGGACGGCGCAGAGCATGCCACCGAGCCAGCAACTCCGGTTGCACACTGCACACCACAGCTTCGGGCTCACGTCCACGGTGCTCCAGGCGCGTCCCGCCCCACCGCGAAAGCCGCGGTAGCGTCTGGACCACCACGGTTCTGTACTAGAAACGGGCTCACAAAGGGCAGGGCAATGCAGTGGTGTCCAAGTCAGTCAGGGCCCAATCGTTTGCAGTCAAGTCCGAGGCGCCTCGTCAGTTGTCACAAAGCACAACAGGGGTCAAAAACAACGCAACGTGCAGGGATCGCAGGCCACAGGGTCACATTTCGCAGACGAATGCAGCAGAGCACAGAGCAGCAGCGGGAGCTGGTCAGACTGTTCCGGACAGGGCGGCGACTCCAGCAGGGCCTGCGCGACGTTGGTTTGGGACGCGGGGCAGCACTACCAGGGCCACGCACCGCGCGCTGGGGAGGGTGATCGCCGACTGGGTGTTGTTTGGCCACGCGGACACACAGTTCCCGCTGCCCTTTTCGTCCAGCTGCAACAAGCTCGGGGTACGCACTATACCTGGCGCCTGTGGTGCGACACGAAAATCCGTATGCCGGGCGGCGTCTTGTCTTCCACGATGTCCTCCGCGGTGTCTGCGAAATCTCCTCCGCTACCTGATGTCATCTGCGCTCCCACGGTGCCCAACGATGTCCAGCTCGAGGGCTCGAGCGGAATGTAGCGTCGCTCGCGCCTCTCCCAATGCGAATGGCTGGCCAGGCCATTCACATTGGGGCGGATGCGATCGAGTCCACGATCCAACATCCGTCCACCTGATTCCCTCGCTGGCAGGATTGGGTCGCAGCCGTTGACAGTCACCACCCGCAGAGGCAGCTCGGCCTCGGACTCGTGGGGCGGCGTCAGGATGCGCGTCAGCCGCACACGGGCGCCGCTGTACAGGACTATCTCGCTGGCCACGTAGTCGAAGCCGCTGGCATAGGCGGGGACCGCGGCGGGCACAAGGGCCATTGTTGACGGACACAGCGTCCGCCGCGCCGTCGTCGGCGTCCTCGGCCATAGGGTTGTCGCCAGGGCAGGGTACACGACACGCTGAGACACGGGCCGCGTCTCGGTGGCGGCAGCATGACGGACCGCAACACGCACGCACGCCGTACGGACGGCGACACAAGTCCAGGACACACTGCGGGCAGGGCAAAGGGGCACAGACACGGGAACTTCTTACCGGGGGAGGTTAGACGTTACCGCCAGCGTTGGGCGCCGCAGGTCTGTCAGGGCAGGGAAGTCCACACGCACAGCGGACACGTCAGGGGCAGGACAAGGAAGCAGGGGCTCGCCAGCCAGAGGTGGCCGAGGCGCCGGGACGTGCAGGATGTTGAAGAGGACCCGATGATGATCAGCCGGTCACAAACGTCAAAAACGACGATGATAGGAGCATAACCCCACACTCTCTTCCCCTCCCAAGGGAAAAAATTGGACACGTGGATTCGTATCTCGCTTCTGGCACCAAATGTTAAGAGCCGAGTTAAGGAATAATCCGCACAGTTCAGGAGTCAGACACAGAGTGGCCAGTTTATTGGGACCGTAGCCAGGGGCGACAATACAGCTCGGCAGTGCCAACCGTGAGGCACGAATAACCCTAAGAGCGCTCCCTAACAGTACTTTCCCCCTCTCGCGGGCGCTATTGTCGGGAGCGCCAGGGCAACCCGCGGGGCTCGTTAGCTGGGACGACCTAAATAAATGGGCACTTGCTCTCTGGCTCCCAAACCGAGCAGTCGCTCCTTTCTCTCCCTTGCCTCCCGCACACACCGAGGACTCCAAGAAGGCACGAATACCGCAATACCACCTGCTCCGCACGCATCATCTCCGGTCACAAAGCAATTGTGCCGACGAAAGAAGGGAAGGGGAAGACCACATACCACGCACATCTGAGAAGCAGCCCAGTTACAAAGCAAAGTCACGGCAACATCAACATGACCTCAGATGACGTCATTTGTGACTTCAAAATGGGCTAAAGCGTAACCCGAACGCGTATGTTGAGGTCATTGTGATGTCGCCGTGATTTCAATATTGTACCAGGGACAAAAGTTTCAAGCACCGGGCGCACCTACCGTTGGTGCCCGACCTGATGGGTACCGTTTCGACGTTTGCCTGAAGGCTGCCGTTGCGACAAGTATCGCACTTCCGCGTAAATAAATTTTTACGATGAGTTTTCACTGATTTTTAGGAAGGGCACCGCAGCAAAGTTTGGCTTCCGGCATGTCGGTTGGTGTCTACAAACGTAAAAGTCTCTGAGGACGACGCCAGTGTAGCAAAAACATCAGAAACAGGGAACGACTGAGATGTAAATGGATTTTAACATCATAGTCGGTTCTTGTGGGATTTCGAGAAAGGGGTCCATAGCTCGGTAATCAGTTAACCAACGGGTGGCAAGTGAACTAGTGACAATGGTGTGGCGGTGGCAGCATTGAAGTAACCACTGAGACCAAGCTAGTCAAGCTCTCGTCTATAGTCGCATTAAGGGAGTAATTATATCGTCACTATTTTACGCTTTATCGAGGTAAGTCGTCGGACCGCGGTGTGATTTTCCACTTGCAAGCGTTGCCCACTTGTCCTGACATTTGTGTGTTGAAATATGGTTGTCCCACCTAAGCGGCTCGCAGCCTCGCACTTGACTCCAACCGTGTCTTGTTCGTTCTTCGCTCCCGCTCCCACCCGCAGCAGTGCAGTGTCGGCCATAGTTGATCGGGGTTGATCGTGTTAGTTTTGTCCCCCTACTCTATACTTTGCCATGTTCGAGTCGGCGTCCAGCGGCCAGGGCCAAGCTCCGCCTACCCAGGCCCCTCCTTCGACGGCGGAAGATTCTAGGACTGGGACCGCTGCATCTGGCATGGCAGCCGGCGGCCAGCCACAGCACCCACTTCAAGCACCTGCTGCACATGCTCAGCCGCTTCAGCATCAGGGATACGCCGCAGGCCCGTCGACGTCACACCAGCACGCTTGCGGTGCGGTGCCCCTATGCACTCCTACGTGGGCCAGCCTCCTTTCTACTATCCCCAAGGTAAGTGCTGTGTAAAGTAGCGGTTTTGTGGAGCTCCAGCTCCTTTCTTGTCTGGGCGACTGTGGGACTTGTGCTCGAGTCTTCTTACGAGGAGTGGTTTTCACTTTGCTCAGGATCCGCCTGGGGTGCACCTTCTCACCCTCAGTTTGGGGCTTACCCTGTCCCTCCCGTGGTTCAAGTTCAGCCTTTCTTCCGAGGACCTGCCCTTAAAGGTGGTGCTGGGGCTGCGGCAGTCGGTCCGCAGGCAAGTCCAAGTGGTTAAGGTAAGTGTCAGCCATGTTTGATTTCTCCTCTGGTTACTGACCAGGTATTTGTCTTTTACGGGGGCTGTAATTTGTCATGTCCAATGCTTATGCCTTTCTTTAGGTGATGCGCCTGTACGCCGTAAGCCAGGTAGGCCTGTGGGGTCAGGCAAGAAGAGGCCTAGTACGGCAACAGATTCTGACCTTGAACTTGAGGGTGAATCAGCTACTAGAAAGGAAGGACCCGAACTACCGGCCAGAACACCAGGGGACATGGAAGTGCCCAAGGAGGATGAAGAATGCTGTGCGAACTGTGCACTTTATGCCGGGCAATTCATCTACATGACATGCGGGCATTACGGCTTCTGCCACAAATGTGTTGCTGATGAAAAGGAGCATGCTAAAGCTGAAGGCAGGGCAGAGGAATGTTATGCTTGTAAATCTGTTCCTTCTGCCTATTGGAAGGGAGTCAGAGCGAATGATAATAATTCGTTTTATCTCTCAGACTTGTTCTAGTTTCACTTTCACTAGTGTTGTTCTTCCACTGCCACTGGCTCTAGTTTCTTTTTAGCCCGTCCCAACACGTTTCTTCAGAAACGGCAGGAGCCGGGCTTATAGTCTGATGCCGCATGTTCGTTCGGGCGGACGTATGTTCGCCGACTTATCGTTCATAGAAAAACTTCAAATTTTGAGGACCAACTACGTTTTTAACGTAGAATCACGTGCGGTGGCAACAATTTTCGATTTGTATCGCATTTTTTATTAATGAAAATTTGTCTGTTTTTGTTTTTTGAGGTTAGGGTGGGCCGCCGCGCGCACACTATTACCATCGCGGCGCGCACAGGTACGGGCTCAGGTTAACGATTTTAATCGTAACAAATACATCTGCTATCGGGCACTTCTAGGCAGACTTGAGGGGGCCGAAGGCCCCCGCAAACGCCGCCGGCAGGCCAAGCTGGCCAAGCCCCCTGTCAATCCGAGGTGCCGGTGGAGCGCAGCGGAACTGGCACCGAGGATGACGGAAGGGACGGGCCAGCTTGTTCTTTCAGTGTTTGTACTTGTCATTCTGGATGTGTGTCACCAACCCTGCTTCTGCCACGTGTGTCCCTTTACCTGAGTCTTAAAGGAATTGTTGGTTTCTGTTTGAACATTATTTTGGATTGGGCCTTTTTGTTTGCCATATTCTAGTTCCATTAGTTTTACTTTTGTTTGTCATTATTTTCTTAAGCAATCAAAGTAACTCGTGTTTTTTATTTATCGGATAAAAAATGATGAGGATTTCTTTTTATTTTGAATGTCTGCAAAAAAGACTGTTAGTTAGCAGTTGTCAGTCAGTTCTGTATATGTAAGCCTTCCTTGATTTGTGTCTCTTTAGATACCTCTGTTACTGTGTTCTATTCTCAGTCAGTTTAGTTACAACTTAGAACTTATGTTGACATGCCTAGTATTATTTTTCTTTCATGTTCACATGTCAAGTGTTCTTGTCTCTGTTCTGTAATAAACATGTGCCATTCAACACACATTCCAATTGTTTCCTTTCATACTATCACATGTGATTACCCAGTTGTAGAGCAAGTGTTCAGTGATGTGGGTTTTAGTTTTTAAAAGTCAGATACAGTAAGAAAAATTCAATTAAATGCTTTATTTGGAGTCTACGCACAGGTTGATTGGAACACATGGGCTTTACAAGTGGCCTATCTTTTGGGACATCAATGGTTCAGTGGACATTTCAGTAAATTAGTTAAATTCTGGCAGAGGCACTTAAGTAGTAGCTTTGGATTTCTCTCTCAAGTATTCCTCCAGTAAGCAACATACTTGTCAATGAATGGTTGCCAGGAAGACAGGTAAAGAGGGGCTGTATTGTAACAAGAGTGTTGTGAGGGCGCAGCATTGCAGCTGTATTTCTCTATAGACAGCGCAATCCACACTGCAATACAAGACGGGTATATCCCTCTTGTGTCCACCTGTAAGGCAAGTAGTACAAATTGAAAGATATGGCCACTGCGCCAGTGATTACTTAGACACAAACAATTACACATACCTTTTTCTTTAGTCTTCGGAGCGCACAATCCGAAGGTAAACCGTTGTCACCCGAACGCCTGATTTTCTCACTTTTCGGCTATCCTCTTAAACTTGATACTGGTTGAAGACCATCTCCGCAGTGGAGGAGCAGAATGGTCCCAAGTACTGCGCGCACCTACCGTTGGTGCCCGACGTGATGGGTACCGTTCCGACGTTTGCCTGCAGGCTGCCGTTGCGACAAGTATCGCACTTCCGCGTAAATAAATTTTTACGATGAGTTTTCACTGATTTCAGAAAGGGCACTGCCGCAAAGCATTATTTAAACTAAAAATAATCAGATAATAGTTTGGCTCCCGGCATGTCGGTTGGTGTCTGCTGTCGTCTGCTTCTACTGCGCCGAACGTAAAGTCCCTGAGGACGACGTCAGTTGGCGAAAACATCAGAAACAGGGAACGACTGAGATGTAAATGGATTTTAACATCATGGTCGGTTCTTGTGGGATTTCGAGAAAGGGGTCCATAGCTCGGTAATCGGTTAACCAACGGGTGGCAAGTGAACTAGTGACAATGGCGTGGCGGTGGCAGCATTGAAGTAACCACTGAGACCAAGCTAGTCAAGCTTTCGTCTATAGTCGCATTCAGGGAGTAATTATATCGTCACTATTTTACGCTTTATCGAGGTAAGTCGTCGGACCGCGGTGTGATTTTCCACTTGCAAGCGTTGCCCACTTGTCCTGACATTTGTGTGTTGAAATATGGTTGTCCCACCTAAGCGGCTCGCAGCCTCGCACTTGACTCCAACCGTGTCTTGTTCGTTCTTTGCTCCCGCTCCCACCCGCAGCAGTGCAGTGTCGGCCATAGTTGATCGGGGTTGATCGTGTTAGTTTTGTCCCCCTACTCTATACTTTGCCATGTTCGAGTCGGCGTCCAGCGGCCAGGGCCAAGCTCCGCCTACCCAGGCCCCTCCTTCGACGGCGGAAGATCCTAGGACTGGGACCGCTGCATCTGGCATGGCAGCCGGTGGCCAGCCACAAGGATCAGCATTAAAAGGTTCAGTTTCCAAAGATGTTGATTTTAAAGAATCATATATGATATCAATGTCTTCTTCATCATCTTCACAATCCCACACACCCCAATCATGTTCTTTATCCATATGACGTTGTCCAAGAGATGCATTCTCATGTTCATGAAACGGATGATATTGAGAAATAACAGAACCTTCAGTGGCACTTGTTGGCACTTCATTGTCACTTTCTGAACTAGATTCAACTTCTTCAATATTTTGTATATTATATCCCAATAAGCATTCCATCACATCATTTTTACCATGGTACAAATTATTCATCTTGGTAGTCAAATCAACATTCAATGCCTCAATTTTAGACCAAGGAACAAAAAATGAATACAGAGTATCTATAGAAGATTCTTCAACGTCACCTGTTTCACTAACAGAAACTCGAGGAAATAATCTTACAATAGCATTATGCTTCCTTGTAATATAGCTTGAACCTTTTAATTTTATCTTTTTTGCAAAAGTATAGAGAGACATATACCTAAGATGACTTGGTCTTGATATGTAACTTTCAATAAATGACTTTCTTCCATTACAGCCAGACAATTCTTCCCACTCCAGCTGATTCAAATTCACAACAACGAAGTCACAACTGCAATGAAAAAAACCATAGCCCATTAAAAAAATGCATTACCTCTTGTGCACAATAATCACGTTCAGCACAAACACCAATAAGTATCTTTCTTATAACAGTTTTGCACAAATCATTGTCATTGATCGTGGAAGATGTTATTGACTTTACGAGATCACCATAATTGATATCTTTTGGACCCTTTAACAGAACGTAAACAGTATTGTTTACGACATTTAGTATGTTTCTGAACCATATTAACTCAGCGACATCAATGTTATTATCTGTTACCTCCGTCAATCTCTTAACACATGGATGAACTGCTGGCAAATTAACATCAGGATTTGAATTCTCACAAGATATAAATGAATAAAAAAAACTATAATCTTTTCTTGATTTGCTTCACTCACATCATTCATATTAGGGCAACTCCTTAGCCACAAAACACCATGTAAATGAATACTGCCTCTGTGCTGGAACTCAAACCTATACCAATATTCACTTACATTGAATTTTTTTACAAGACATTTTTCTACAAAAAACCTGGCACGTAAAACAAAATATGTATCAAACAGCATTGGATTTTCGGCTAATATTTCACTTTTTCTCTTCATTGAAAGAACTGAAGGATCGTAACCTAACAACTGAAAAGGTTCAGGCCAATGATAATCAGCACTGCTTAGAGTAAAAAAACAAGAGGGATATCCTTTTTGAATAACCGTATCCAATAACTCAGAACAACGTGAACTCCAATAGGGTCTTGTATTACGAATTCTTAAAGAATAAAATAAGACTTGATTGACAACATTGGGATGTTCTTTCAAATACTCTTTCAACTGGAAAATTGTCATTTTTTTTAACAAATACATTTCCAACAGAGCAGTCCATCTCATTTGGCTATTCATCATGAAATAACGGAACCTTTCGTCTCTAGCAAACCTACCATCTTTGTACATCATTATATGTTTCACATAAGATGATAAGGTAATGCTGGTATTTCTAGGCATACTGTAATCAGCTAAACCATAAGGAAATAAATAAGGGAAAGCCATAGTAATATATCCTGGAGAACTGAACTTATTGACAGGAGTAGTACCAATTGAAGGCCACAAAAGAACGGGAGTATCTACACTATTGATTAGTTAATCTTTACGGCATGGAATGCTGTTATTAGGAACATCAGTGTATACTATTTCATCCCCTAAATGTTCTTCAGCATCATTTTCATTATTAGTTTCATTAGTTTCATCTACTGTATATTCATTAGAAATATCACCTTCATTAATTTCAGAATTGTCTTCTTCACAATTATAACCCCTCATCTCTTGATACACATTTCCATTCTCAGGTAAACTTAAACACCTATCTTCATCAATAATAATGTCTTTGTACATTGGATTGTTGTTTTTCAAAAAAACTAAAGCATTCCTAACAACATCTCTACGAACTACAAAATCTTCATAATCATTACTATCATCCAATCTCACAGTAATAACATTACTTAGTTCAGAAGGAATTAGAGGCAATACGTTTGCTACCTCTTGAACATTTTGTGGAAAATGACATGTCCTTTGTAACGAAATTGACAGTTCTTTATCCTATACAAAGAAATAACTGGATGAATCCTAGAGATTATTTGCTTTTCTATGAAAGTTAAATGCTTCAATTCCTCTGATAATTTTCCAGGATCCATTAAATTAGCTTTTGAAATTAAATTGCAATTATTGCATGGCTTCTTGGCATTTTCTGCTATCAATTGCTTTTGATTACAAATTTTGCATTCATACCATCTTAAAGATTTCTGAAAACATGCCAAATTATGTTGTTCCACATCCATATTGCAGTATTAGCAATTAAGCCAGTGTGCTATTGTTACCAGCTCTGGCCTTTCCCCCCTCTCGCGGGCGCTATTGTCGACAGCGCCAGGGCAACCTTCGGAGACGATAGTCTAGCAGGCCCAATAAACTACGCACTTGCTCTCTGGGTCCCAAACCAGTCGGTTCGTTCTTCCCTTTCCTTCCCTCGCACACCAAGTACACCGCTCGGGCTGCAATACCGCACTGGTGGCAGCGGTGGGATGAAGATGTACGGGTTCCTGTTGCCAGAGAGGGCTTCGGTGTACTCTCCACTTCCATAATAACTGTAAACGCCGTTTTGTGCGTTAAGGAAGAACACCTTCACTTCGTCAGACAGAGTGACCTTAACTTCACCAGAAGCCAATCCCCATTCGATGGGTCGTGCCAGTAACAGATTGTCCACTGCTAGGGCGTTCCCATGATTCGGAACAGTCTCCCCAAACGTGAATCTCAGGGCAGCAGCGGGTTGGGCCAAGTCAGCCTGTGAGTTGATATTATTCCAAATGCGCTCGGAAAACATTAGTGTGTTGATCCACAAACCCGTGCACCTCCTCATGAGTCCACGCACTTGCATCAGGAAGCCGGATTTATTGGCTCCCATTTCCTGCAAACTTCCAACCACATCAGTGGTTGCTAACCCTGCCAGCGATGGGACGATATCAGGAGGATTGGTCATGAGTGCCCAAACGTCTACCCCACCCAAATTGTAGCTGCGCAACAGGGTGGAGGCCATAGAAGACACAAGGGCACTACAGTCAAACTCCACGAAGGGTCGACCGATCGGGACCGGGTCCCCGACACTTCGCGGAGCTCCCAAACGGTTGAACACATGTTGCCGGAGCCGACCCGCTGCACTCCCTGGGTCCGGGAAGGTGCAATATAATTCGGCGCGGAGCCTGGTGGAGCGCTTGCCCGACAGCAGCAAAGGCCCGATGCAGCCGACTGGCCCAGCCCGGTGCATTTGGACTCTAAGCCCGGTGCGACGCGCTTTGCGCACTTTGAATTTTAGCGGATTTAAACGTTAAAATTAATTGTGTTTTGTTATAATTTTCATCATCAGTGCGGCGTTCAAAGTGTATTACGGGTAGAGTCGGGTTTCAAACGCTACAAATTAGAGTTCAGAGTTGATTCAGAAGTCAGTATTTAAAGGTCCTTGCTGCACCGGGCTGCACGCTGGTGCATCGGGCCTTTGCTGCTGTCGGGCATGGCTCCACTCCCTTCGCGAGAAGGTGCGAAGACGGCAGGGATCTGTCAGACCCTTGTCAAGACCCGAGCGCTGGGCGCGCTGTTCCCCGTGCGTAAGCAGGGACCGCCAGAAAATGCCGACCGTTTGTGGAGCGACCCGTAGCGGAGTTTGACTGTACTCGATATCATGAGGTAGTCCCAATTCGCCTCAGCTTGTGTAATCCAAGTGGCAAAACTTGGGTGTACGGGCGACTCCGCCTCACAACGCAGCATGTGTTGGAATATGGAGACAGTACCCAGCTCCGGCAAGATGAGAGTCGCCAGCGCCTCCATAGTTGGCAGGAAGGGCACCGTCGTCATTCGCACCGGTTGCCTCGGACGCACTCTGTAGTAGGTTAGCCCAAATGCAGCATCAGGATGCACAGGTAGGGCATTTTCACCCTGCCCTGTGAAAAAGTGAAAAGTGAGAAAAATAGTGCAACCAGAACCAGCGTCCAGCTCCACCGGTTCGCGGCCCTCGCGCCCCATCCCGTGGTCCCGGCTACCAGCTCGCCGCCACGGCCTCCCTGCGCCCGCCCGCCTGCTGCCAGCCGCTGCACGGACCCCGCCTGACCCCACCCGGCGCTGACCGTCCCGGCCCGGCCCTTCCCTGCCCGGCCGCTTCTCCCCACCTCGGAGGTACTGTGCCTGAGCCGCGCTTCGGTTCTTGTGCCCCGCGCCTCGTCTCGGCCGCCTCCGTTCGGACCGTCTTCGTCTACGCGGTTCCGTTAGACTTGTGTCTTCGCCTTCGGGCTAGCGTCCCTCGGTTCGGCCAGTCTCTTTCGCCACCGACACCGTCGTCTTTGCGGTCCGGGCCGTAGTTCCCCTTTCTTCCCGGCCCGTGTCATGGCACCACCGCCGTCTCGGGTATCGCGCCGTCTTGCCGGCCGTTCCCCTTCCCCACACCCGATGGAGGACGAGGATAGAGTGCCTTTTCATTTCCGCGAGCAGGTGCACGCCACCTACCGGAACTATCTGAGTCAGGGCGTAGTTCAGATGAGTAATAGCGCCTGGGCCTCTAACATCTTGTGCGTGCCCAAGAAAACCGGCGAAGTGCGTCCGTGTGCAGACATGAGAGAGTTAAATGCCATCAGCAGGTTCAACGCCGGGCCCTTGCCACGAATTGACGCCATCTTCGATGCGCTACAAGGCTGGCAGTACTTCTGGAACCTTGACATCAGCTCGGCCTACTTGTCCTTTGAGATAGCGCCGGAGGACCGCTGCAAGACGGCCATCCTAGTTCCTGGTTTCGGCCTAGTTGAGTACATCCGGATGGTTTTTGGTCTCCAAAACGCGCCGGCATCCTTTCTCGCCAGATGCATCGCATGCTGAACGAGGGGCCGGAAGGACCAACCGGCGCCCAGCACTATCTCGATGATGTGATAGGGGGCGGACGGACCTTTCCAGCCGGGTTCCAAATGCTTCGCAGCACCTTCTTCCGTGTTCGCGACTCCGGAGTGTACCTGAAATGCCCTAAGTGTTTCCTCTTTCGGAGACAGCTGCTGTACCTCGGACACGTCCTCACCCGAGACGGCCTCATCCCGGACCCCGCCAAGGTCGACAAGGTTGTCAACTGGCCGGCGCCGCACAACGTCAAGGAGTTGCGCAGCTTCCTCGGCCTGGCCCAGTACTACCTCCGGTTCCAGAAAGGGTTTGCCACCCTGGCCGCACCGCTGTACGAGCTGACGCGCCCCTCCAGCGCCTTAACTGGACCGACGCCCACGACACGGCCTTCCAGCAGCTCAAAGACGGCTTGGTGAGTGCCCCCGTCCTGGCGCAGCCGGCGCTTCCCGGCAGCCCCCTCATTCTTGCGGTCGACGCCAGCGCGTTAGGAGCGTGTCATCGCTTACCACTCCAGCATGTTCTCCCAGCGCGAGCGGAACTACTGCGCCACGTCCAGAGAATTGGCTAGCTTGGTGTTCGCGGTGAAGCACTTCCACCAGTACTTGATCGGGGCGCCGTTCATCATTAAGTCAGACTCGCAGGCTCTACAGTGGCTCTCCGGACTTTCAAAAATCCGGAAGGGAAAACCGTGCGCTGGATCGAGTTACTATCGCAGCACAACTTCACGGTTTTGTACCAGCGGGGAAAAACCCTCACGCACGCGGATGCGCTTAGCCGGTACCCCCAGCGCCCCTGTCCGCCAGACTGTAAAACTTGTTCGCGCCTTGAGAAAAAGGAGGACGAAAAGCAGGTCGCCGTTGTCATGGACGTCCGGCTGACGCGGCTTCAGGCCGATCCAACATGGCAGCCGCCGGCCATCCGCGCCGACCAGCTCGCAGACTCTACGATCAGGCCGATCTTGGAGGCCAAGGACCGCGACGTCCGCCCTACGCCCGGCGAGGCAGTCTCTTTTGGCTCCACAGCGCGCGCCCTGTGGTTGCGGTGGGACTCTCTCGAGCTGCATGACGGCGTCCTCTACCTGCGCTGGGAGCACCCGTCCGGGGACCCCACTAAGCACCGAAAGGCCCTTGTGCTGCCGGAAAACCGTGTCTTTGACCAGGTCGTCGAGTTCCACTCGTCCCCGGGAACCGGTTCACACTTCGGCGTCACCAAGACCATGGAGAAGCTGAAGGAGCGTTTCTATTGGCCAGGCGCTTTCCAGGATTGCCGGGACATTGTGTTTAGCTGCGAGGAGTGCAGGCGCACCACCGGCACCGGCCGCGGCCACGGGCGTACCCCCGGGCCGATGCGCGTGTTCAACGACAACACCTTCTTGGGCCGATGGACAGTTGACTTTGCAGGCCCTTTCCCGCCCCCGACAGCCTGCCCGCAGTACGCAGAGGCCGCGCAAAAACACAGGAAGTGGTACGCTCTCGTGGCAGTCGAGACGTTCACCTGTTGGCCGGAAGTCATGATCACGCATGATATTTCTGGAGAAACATGCGCGCGGGAGATCGTCTCCAACATCGTCTCCCGGTACGGCGCGTTCACCACGCTCCACTCGGATCAGGGCACAAGCTGGGAAGCCGCCGTTTTCAAGGACGTGCTTAACTTGCTCCAGATTCGCAAGACACGGACCACGGCGTACTATCCGAAGGGAAATGCGCGATGCGAGCGCTTCATCAAGTCCCTTGTCCAGCACATCGCGACCGTTGTCCGGGACGATCAGCGCGATTGGCCGTCACACATTCCCCTGATTTTGTTGGCCTACCGGACCGCCGTGCACACCACGCTCCGCGTCTCCCCGGCCGAAATGCTGTACGGCCGCATGATCAATCTTCCAGCTGATCTGGCCAGGGACCCCCCCCCCCAGGGGACGGCGACTAGCCCAGCGCCGGAGGGGTAGGCAACACTTCGGCCAACAGAGCAGCGCGGGCTGGCATCGCCCAGAGCCGCACCGGCCGTACAGTGGGACTGCACCTCGCCTGAGCCCGGTCATGCCCCCCCCCCCCCCTCATTCTTGCCTCCCTAGCACTAGCCGCGATGCACCGGCTGTGCCGCTGCGCCTCCGCCGCACCGTGCTCCAGTGCCTCGCCGCGCTACGCTCGCCCGTGCCCGGCACACGTCATGCCGCGCCCCTCCTCAACCCTGCCGCGCGCCTGGCAACGCCCCGTGCCACGCCCCGACCGCGCCTCGGCCGTGCCCTGCTCCGCGAGCTTCCAGACGCTTCGGATGACGATCCAAAGGGCGACAAGACGACCCGGGTAACAATCGGTCCTAGCGGCAGCCAATGAGCCCCGTCGCCCTGCCGGCAGCCAGGCACACCACCAGCCAGGCAGCCCCGTGCCGGCCCCGGTCTTGCCAGTCTGTCCCGTGCCATCTTCACCGTTGCACGCGTCCCAGTTCGTCCCAGTTCGGTTTTTCAGACATTTCGCCATGGACGAATTCGACCAGTTTTGTGGCACGCGTGCTGAGGAGTTTGTCGTGCGGAGGGTGACGTTCCCGACCGGGGAAGTCTTCCAGGAAGTACATGTTCAGGAGGACATCTACGCCGGCAGCGGCGGTCAACCCGAGCGTCGCGTCTCCCGGCACCACCCCTGGCAGGAGGCCGATCCGGAGGACGCGTGGCCGGCCACCCTACCCGCCCCGTTGCTACCTCTGCCCGTCGCTCAGCCCCCCCGGGCCGCCGCAGCACACCGTGCGGCAGCGCTGCTCCTGCCAGCGCCGGCCCTCCCCGCCAGACCCCGCTCGGCGCCGGAGGTCCGCGTCCGGGTCGCCGCCGACGGCCACCGGGCCGCCTCATTCGCCGACCCCGCTGCCGCCCGTCACCCCCGTGTCCGCGGGCCACCCCCGGTCCCGGCCGGCCCGGTCCACCTCCGGCTGGGCTCCAACGCGCCGGTCGCCATGGGGCCCCGGTGCCACAATTGCAGTGGCCTGGGCCACGTCCGGGGCGCGTGCCCCTCTGCTGGGGGCGGAGCAGCCACTCCCAGAGCGGCCGCCCCGACCATGTTCCGGCCCCGCCCGGCGCTCCAGCGCCCGCAGCCTGCCCCCGCCGGCCCTCGGCGCCCGGCTCATCGGGCCTCGCGGTGTGCTAACTGCCGCTCCAGCGGCCACGTGGCGCGTTGGTGCTCGAAGCCGCTGCGCCGTATGAAAATGGGAGGCGTGTGGCAGCAGCACCCTGCCGCCGCCCATCGAGGGACCTCCAGGCCCCCGGGTACCCGGTACCACCCCGCCGGCACCCGTCACCAGAGGGCCAACATTGAAATCCCCTGCGGCAGCGCGGCCTCACGGCCTCTGCCGTCTCCTTCCAGCGCCTCCTCTTCCTGCGGGGGGGCCGCGGTAGGAGCGGACCGACCAGAAGTTTCCCCTCAAGTGTCGTCATCTGACGAGCTATTCTCTGACGCACAGGAGTCGCCCTTAATCGATTTCTGGTCGAATGACGACTCTCTGTGAACTTCTCTTGTTTGTTTTGCATCCTTCCGCACCCCTTTTGTTCTGTGCTGTGCTAGTACCCTAGTTTTAAGTCTTTCCGGGTCGTAGGCTTCCTCCCCGTGTAGTGTTTATTGTGCACCATTATTATTTTGGAATACATTTCATTGTATCCTTAACCAACATTTTCTTGAAGGTCAGGTGGTAGTTTGTCTCCCTCCCCTCTCACGTTGTTGTCAGGCAAGGCCGACCAAAGAACGAGAATCTCAGATTGAAAAGTAACGGAATTTATTGCAATGGCTCTGGTGAGCGCAACTAAAGATGATGATGGCAAACACAGATGGCACATGAAAATGAAAGAGCAATGATGGAAATGATGACATGAAACACTTGGAGTTAAAATCTTGCTGCACAGTCTTCAGAGCTTATGACTAGGAATTTTGAACTTAACAAATTGGAATTTTTCAAAAGGACTCCGCGACAAATCGGAGGGCACTAAACACAGAAAATTTTCATGGGCACAAGGCCGCAATTACATCGGAATGACATTCAGTCTAGTAAAATTCCGGGCTTTCTGAAAAAGTAAACAATCGGCCAGCCATGGGGTCCAAACCAGTCGGTTCGTTCTTCCCTTTCCTTCCCTCGCACACCAAGTACACCGCTCGGGCTGCAATACCGCACTGGTTCGAGTCCAGTCGGGGTTGAGATGATTCAACAACACTACACATTGGTCATTTGTCCTTGCTCGGAACATTCCCTCAATGGAATACTTCTCTACATCCCGGAATGCTATTTGGCTCATGCGGTTGTGGCGCGCATTGGTTGCACGGATATAACAAGGTGCATAGGAACAACGTTGTAACATAAAACTGGTACCTCCCCCCCACAGCCCCAACTTTTTGGTCAAAGGGCGGATGAGAATTAGGAAAGAGAGCCTTGTCATTTTCACATGACTTAGGCCGCGCATCCAGGCCTGTTCCCCCCTTCCCTTTTTTCCTGTCTTCTTGCCTTTGCCTGCGGGCACAACGGACATTCCAGCGACGCGCGACAAACCGGAGTCCCTGGCACGCCGCTTATCACTCCGCGGTTCAAGTGAAATTGGATCGGTTCAAACAGTAGGCACCTGCTGGACGCGTGCCTCGCGGCGAAAACAATCGCACCTGCCTTCCCCTGTCCCCTGTCCCCCGCCTGCAGTTGGGCCCGCCTCTGCTGCGCCCTCAGTCGACCCGCCTCAACGCTTCGACATGGACGTGCTCCTGCAGACCGTCTTCCTCCTCCTCGCCGCCCTCTCGGTGGTCTTGGCCTTGCGCCTTGCCCGCCACCAACGACGACCCCGCTCTCTACCGGACCTGTACCTGGAAGGCAACATTGGCGCTGGGAAATCCACCCTGGCCACCGGACTCCAGCGAACGGGCAAGTACACCGTCTACAAAGAGCCCGTGCGCGCCTGGCAAGATGTAGAAGGCCATAATCTCCTGGCCCTCCTCGGACAAGACTGTGCGGCCTGGAGCTTCACGTTCCAAGCCCTCGTTCTGGCCACGTTGCATGTTCGCGCCCTCACTCGGTCCTCTCTGTTGCAAGTTTTCGAACGCTCTATGGAATGTTCGCTGTACGTCTTCGCAAGGGCGCACTTGCAAGACGGAAACCTGCTCCCGGCCCACATGGCCGTGCTGCGCTCCCTCTTCGGCGCCCTCCGAGACTCCAGCCGCCGCCACGTCTACGTCTACGTCCGCACTTCCCCAGAGGAAGCACACCGGAGAATGACGCTCCGCGGACGCCCGGAGGAGACTGCACTCCCCCTGGACTACTTGCGCCGCCTGCATGAACTTTCTGATCAGTGGCTCCTGGTGGGCATCTCTCCCCGGAGAAAATTCTGCGCCAAGTGATTGTTTTCCTTGATCAGGTTGCCGCGGGCCGCTGACCAAGCCCGTGTCCTTCTTCACCTCGGCTGCAGCGCCCTGACCCCTGCAGCCGCGCGGCCGCCGCCGCTGACGGCGCCCTGGCCGTCCCCTCCCGCAGCGCCCGCTGCTAGCGCCGCCTCTTCGGCTGGTGCGGCCGGCAGTCGCACTGCCGCGGCCCACTGACCGCCTCCCCCTCACCTCCCCGGACGGCACACTGCCGCCGTTGTCACCCGAGTCGCGCGGACGGCCTTGTTGGCCGTGTCCGCCCGCTGTCCGCCAGTTCCGGACCACCCACGCGGAAGCCAAGACCCAGTACCAGCAGCTCTCTGAGAGCACACGGCCCGCCCATCCGAGGCCGTTCGGACTAACTAAAGACATTTGACGGACAGTCCGTAGCTGCTCGCGACGGCCCCGAGCCGTAACCGAAGTTTAACACGGTAAAGAGGCCGACTCTCTCGTCGAGAACGGTCTCCTCGTGAATGGAGTGTCGGACAGGTTTTTCCCCCGGCGCTCGGGTTCCCCTGCTCCTTAGGCACCGAATGGTGGACACGCTCATTCACTCTCCGCAAACCCGGAGGGGGATGAAGTGCAGTATTAGCAATTAAGCCAGTGTGCTATTGTTACCAGCTCTGGCCTTTCCCCCCTCTCGCGGGCGCTATTGTCGACAGCGCCAGGGCAACCTTCGGAGACGATAGTCTAGCAGGCCCAATAGACTACGCACTTGCTCTCTTGGCCCCAAACCAGTCGGTTCGTTCTTCCCTTTCCTTTCCTCGCACACCAAGTACACCGCTCGGGCTGCAATACCGCAATATGCTCTAAAAATTTACACCCATTTCTCTCTAAACATCTCTTCAAATACCGTCTTTCTCTGTTAAAGCGCTTTCTATTTTCTCTTTCGTCATGACTTCAACGTTTTCTGAAAATTTTCATGCTTTCCTTCTGTTTTTCTTGTACATTTGCCTTTTTATCCATTGACAACATTTTTCTCCATTTTTTTTGCCGTCAGAGGTTCTTCTTCTTATGTTCCTCATCACCCTGAAATAAATTTGACGACTTTTATAGTAGGATTATTTATTTCATAAATTTTTAGAAATCAAATGAATACCAAATATTTTCAGTAACTTCAAACATTCACTACAAACTCAGTATTAAAGTATAATAGTAAAAATAATACAAACAGTACTGTTACGTAGAGGAGGCGGAATAAGAGTCGGAGTGTAGGGTTGAAGCCAATGTATTGACCGTAAGGAGTCGCTACACGAAGTGGCGCCGCTCGGAGAGTGGCGCCTGTATTTATAGGACGAAGAGAGGAAGTAGGGAAGAATAAGAAATGGTGGGGGTACTAGTGTGGGAGGTTCTCGAGAGATGTCAGCAGTGGATAAATAGATGACTATCGTATGTCAACACTGGAAAGGGTTATGTTGCCCATAGACTGATCAGTTTATGTTTTATCTCTTTAATACTGCTGCTCTATGTAACACCACTCCCTCCTTTTTAAGCTCCCTTCCTCTCTTTAAGTCCTTTACAAATTTTAAAAATGTTACAATTTCTTTAATAATTGATCACTTTTACCTATTACTGACTATAGTAACGCGTTACAGACTTTAAGTGGACATTAGAGACTTCCCCATTTGGACAAGGAGTAAGGGAAAAACCCTGTGGGCGCAAAAACCTTACTCAGAAGCTCACCGCAATAAAACCCTATCACTAGCTAATCTAATTTCTGCTGACCTGTAAGACCACTTCCATCATTTGACACAACTCTACTTGTGCTTGCTTAGAGTGTCCAGTTCCAAGCCCAAATGACTTTCATGGTTTAAAGCAAATAGACAAAAAGGTTTGATCCCTTCCTATTACACTTCAGTCGTGCCGAGTTTAGATATCTTTCACAAAGGTTTGCATTCTGGCCATTAATGCAAAAACCCACTTGCCTTTCTCAATGAAGACAGTAGTTAGGTTGTAGGACTACTATGTGAGACTTAGAAATCCCCTCGAGGAAGTGGATCAGAAAACATTATTCAATCTTCCAGTAGACATGTTGAGCTTCTTGTTGACTCCTGGCGTTGGTAGTTGGTTCTTGTGGCTGAGGCTACGGTGTGGAACAATTTGACTGGAGATAATGCTCGTACACTGAAACATAATTACATCGGCCACAGTATTTTTGTTTACCTTTTATAACCTTTTCCAGGTTAAGTTGCCGGTACTAAGCCCTTGGTGTCATGCTAATCCCCATCACTATTCTGACCTATCCACTTACAGACTAGACTTATCCTAATACTCAGACTAAGACACCGTAATCTAAACTAACTGACATTAGCTATTTGATTTTATCTTGACTTTTCAAGACAACTTAACTTATCCTGTCCTTCCTTCCCCTCGCAAAATGGCTGCGGCTGCTGTTGTTAACCGAAGTCTCCCCGATGTCTGCCCGATGTTGCTTTGGTTGCCGTGATGACTTCTCGTTCATGATTTTACGGCGTCCAAGATGAATTCTGGTGTTTTCGGAATTTCTTGAGCTGAAATCTCTAATTCTCTTGTCGGAGTCCTAACATTTCTAAATTTGGTTTCCAAACTTGAGACGTTGTTTTAAAACACTTGTTGCCTCAGTTTAGATCTCCAATTTGTTATAAAAGATTTTGCCGAAACCCGAATTTCAACGATTCATCATTTATTTTAATCATTTCTTTCCATTTTATTCATGCAACTACTTGCTTGAATTTTTATTTTCAAATTTTTGAATCGTCTACGTTCGTTTTCCGTGCGCGATCTTCATTTGTCTATTTTGGGTACACGAACTGAGAAATGCCGCCAAAAACTACGAGACTTAACTTGACTTGACTCACGTATTTTAAACTCACTCATTTGCTCATGACTCTTTTATGGACCAAGATATCTTTACAAAATCACAACTCTGCGTTAGAGTTTTTATCACTCACTTAAGATCTATTTGCGATCTTATGATTTTATTCGAGGATTCAAACTACATCGGTTGTGGTTGTCATGCGGTTGACTTCTGCGCTCTGATTGGCTAGCGAGCCGCCGGTGTGATTTGCGCATGCGCGGTACGTTCCCCGCGACCGTTACGCCTACTTGTCTCGCCCGTGGCGTCAGTGCGTCCATAGCATCGGTTGGCGTCGGTTGTGATCTGTTCTTCTGTGGTCTTGTGGGTGCATCAACCAGTTCGGAGGAAAAATGGCCAGCGAACGGCGTGTTTGGTTAGAGAACGGTAAAATCCTCGTGCATCTTTCAAACAGTCAAGTTGAAGTGCCGGTGATTGACTTAGAACCCGAAGGTGAAAATGTCCTGGGAGACGCTTTCCTGGGCTTCGTGGGCGTCGAGGAAGCTGCCCCTGCTGCTCCGGCCGGGCCTCGTCAACACAACGTTTCTGTGTTCATCCATCACTACCAATCAATGGATCCTGTTACGAATGCTCCCGCTAAAGTAAGTGACTCTCTTTTATAAGTCGTGCTTTCTTCGCGACTAGCTTCCCTTTCTTTATGGCTGTTTGCTTGTTCTAGGTGTGCCCGACATGTTCTATTTAAGTTTATTGGGGGAATATAATTTAAAGTGTTTTCAGCTGACGTAGCACACTGAGGAGCTCATAACGCTGGTTTTTTCACAGGCCCGCGGAGGATGAGGGTTTTCAAACGAGCTCTTTGCAAATGCTTAGTTTCTCGGCACCACATGTAAATTACTTACATTGTCTAACTGGTCCTTGTAGATACATAGGTTAAGTTAGGGATACACGACATGTTGGCATATTATGTGAAGTACAGTGACGTGACGCTACAGTGCTGCGCTCTATTAGCTTTCGAATGCAAATTTGGTGTTGTGAAAAACCGCGGCCTTTTGAACGGTGATAGAATTGAAACTTTTACAACAATACAATTGTATTAGTGGTTGTTTCAGTTTTGAACCTTTGTTTAACACAAAATGATTCTGATTGGAGATAGTATTTTACTTCGTTTGTACAAAGACCATAGCGATTTTTTTTGATGAGAAGTCATTGCAGTTTTGTGTTAGTGGGCAGACTGTTGTAGAATGTTACCATACTGTAAAGCAAAACTTTAATGTCTTAAAACAGGAGGTAGTAGTTTTGATGATTGGAACTAATGATATTATTAGAGTCAATAATGTTGAGAAAATGTTTCATGACTTTCGTACTCTTGTTAGGTTTTTGAGAAGAGTTGCTGGAAAAGTTAGTATTTCAGACATTTTGACAATTCCTAAGTTTGGGAGGTTTTCAACAAAATCAAGGATAATAGAAAAATTCAATACATATGTGAGATCGTTTGAAACTTCTGATGCTGTAGTAGCACATATAAATGACCTTTTTTGGATAGGTACTGATTTTATTAACAGTGATCTGTTTTGTAAATTTTATAAACACTCAAATTCTAGGATTGACCTGGTACATCCAAACTGTAATGGGTTGAAAGTTATTTTAAATTATATTTTAAATATCAGATATGAAAAATAGAGTTGGTGGGTGTTGATATTTGCTTTCATACATTTATTTGAATTTTTGCTTTAACAAATACAGTGTAATTTGTTTTTGGCTTCTTTTAGGGACTTATTTTTTGTCGACATATTTGTACGTTATTGATTGAAAATTGTAATTTTTGAAATTAAGCTACGCAGCCATTTGGAGTGCATGTTTGCATTTCCTTGACAGCTTAATCATTCCTGCGTTGCAAAATTTTCAGTAGTGTATTTCTGCAAAATCTTCTACAGTAAAATCACATACATTCTGAAAAAAGATGTGGAGTTCTTACGCTCTGTCTGATGCAACACTGGATTTATAGCCTACTAGATGTGTAAATATTTCATGAGTTTCTCGAACAATGACAAACTTTCATACACTAAATAACACTTGGGTGCCTCATTATCACAGCTTTGCAAAAAAAAAAATTGTGTCTTGAAAGGAAACAGAGGCATCTGAAAATAAAAACACAATTTGATTAATATGATGAGAAGTGATGACATTAAAAATTGTTCAAACAATATGGACATGTTGATTTAAGCTTTTCAATTACTGTTGATGTCAGAAAACATTGGTATTAATGTGATTTCTTTACTGACACTAGAAACAGCTGTGAGGTTAAATCAATCAATGTATGTATTCCTGTTATCTTCTAACTTAAAATAGTTGTTCATATTGATACCTGCGTGTGAGATTGATAACCTTTATCCATTCTTATTTAAAAATACTAACCTTAAGTTCTGGTAGTAGTGTTTCAGTTTTTGTGAGTTTCGAGGAGGCAGTTATATTAATGATGCAACTGGAAACATTTACCAAATACGGAGCATACAAGTTGTTTTTCAGTTCCTGCTTTATATTTATTTGTAATACAGCTACCATTCGGTACTTTTGGTGCTTCGAATGTATTGCTATGGTCATCCGAGAAAAATCATATATGTATTCTAAAATAAAACAGACATGGCGTTCATAATCAAAGAATTAGAATAATTGTTATTATTATAACCATTCGCAATGACAAATCATACTTACTGAAAGACATCAATCACAATAAATAGTTCAAAACGGCTGCAACAGTTCCACAGCTGCGCTAGGCCGGACGTAATGTTAACATCTTCGTTATATAGATATAAAAAACAATGGAACATCGTGCAGGAAAGTTGCGCAGCATAGAGCTATAGACACCTGTAGTTGGGTTTTGTGTTTAATAAGATTATTCATATAAGAACAAGTATTACCTAACCTAACGTAACCTACCTAACCTAACCCTAACCTGCGTAACATACCCTATCTAACTTACCTAACCTAACATCCCTAACCTAACGTAGCCTAACCTACCCTAAGCTACATACCTACCTACCTAAGGTACCCTACCTTACCTTGTTGGAGCAGGTTAGAGCGTGACATACAGGGGGTGGGAGCGTGACAGGCAGGGAGCAGCAGCTTGACAGCCATGAATAGAAGCGTGACAAACAGGGGAAGAAGTTCGAGAAGATCGTATGTGGGGTGCGGGTCCTAACCTAACATAACCTACCTAACCTAACCAACCTAAACTACCTAACCTACCTAGCCTAACCTACCTAACCTATCATACCTAACCTTACCTAGCCTAACCAAACTTACCTAATCTAACCTATGTAACCTTACCTAGCATAACCTTACCTAACATGGCCTAACCTACCCTTCCTTACATTTTTGAGTGGGCTGGAGCGTTACATTCAGGGGGGGGGGGGGCGTGACAGCCACTTGTCGTACCTAACTAACCTAAACTACCTAACCTACCCTACCTAGCCTCTACCATACCTAACCTAGCTAACCTTACTTAGCCTAACCTAACCTTACCTAGCCTACCCTTACCTAACATAGCCTAACCTACCCTATCTAACCCTTTTAAGCGGGTTGGAGCGTTACAGGGGTAGGAGCGTGACAGACAAGGGAAGAAGCGTGACAGACAGATTGTAGCAGCGTAACTGACAGGAGGCAGAAGCGTGACAGACAAGAGTAGGAGCGTGACAGACAGAGGCAGGAGCGTGACAGACAGGTTGAAGGAGCGTGACAGACAGGGGGCAGGAGCGTGACAGACAGGGCCAGAAGCGTGACAGTAGTAGGAGCGTGACAGACAGGAGTAGTAATGTGACAGACATTTTTTAGACCTGAAAAGCATGCGTTACGCACGGACACGAGCATTTCTGTCTTATATGGTCGTTTAAAACGGGACGTGAGCGTGACAGACAGGGGTACGAGCGTGACAGAGAGGGGACAGGAGCGTGACAGACAGTGGTAGGAGCGTGACAGACAAGGGAAAGAGCGTGACAGACAGGGGGCAGGAGCGTGACAGACAGGGCTAGGAGCGTAACAGGCAGGGGTATTAAAGTTTAATAGGAAGCGTTACGCACGGACATGAAAACCACTGGCGACTGATTTCGCTTCGCCTCGCGGCTCGCTACTGCTCGACGCTCGCTCCGCGAATTAATGGAGAGCTGGGACGAAAAGTTTCTTGGAAGGTGCATAATGAACTTGTCTATGAATCCTTCAAAACTATAAAAACAGTCACCTTGAAGTGTTTTTTTTTAATGTTAGAAAAAGGTGGTACCTATAAAATTAATGCGTACAAAATTTCAGGGAGAACTTCTCATAGGTTTGTGATTTTATTTATTGTAAGTTCGTTTCTTTTTTCTCTAAATATACTTAAAAATAATTGTTTTCTTGTTGTGTAAGAGTTCATACACTTCCTTCATTATGCTCATAGGGTTCACACTGGAACATACCCATATTAGAACCTACCCCCTTTTTAAAAACAATAAAAAAACTCTTTAGAGAACATCAATAGATTTTTTTGTAATTAAATGACATTTATTGGATTTGAAGGGAAAATTCACCTATAGAAAATATTTCAAATTATTCATAATTATTTTAAATTGGTGATATTATGCTATGAGTATGCTCATGTGAAGTTTCTCTAAAAATAAAGCCCCGAAGTTATAATGTAGATACGTGAGAAAATCCATCCCAGATGGTGGGCTGCACACACGTCAAATTCCTCTTAAAGGCCTCTTTTAGCAGCGTATTCATCCAATGCACCCAATTCATCATCTTCATACCAAACATTTGGATTTTTTATCTGCTCAGTATGTTAAGTGATCTGACACCTTGTCAAAGTCGTTTGGAAATGAATGAGATTCAAGGATGGTGAAAATTCAAAATCCTTCATTAATTAGAAATACTTCTGACCTTCCTGAGGTTGCCTTAAGGTCATTACAAAGTTATAGAATAAAATCACCGATTTAAAATGATTATAAATAATTTTCAATATTTTATATGAGTGGATTTTCCCTTTAAATCCAATAAACGCCATTTAATTACAAAAAATCAATTTATGTTTTCTAAAGAGGTTTTCTTTATTTAACAAAATAGGTGGTAGGTTCCAGTATGGGTATGTTCTCGGATTGACTCTGCTCAAAACACTCCTCGTATGCTTTCAGATGCCGGACAAAACAGGGAAGAACGCGTACTCCGACCGCCTCGGCTTCGTCCTGTCGTGGCTGGAATGTCGGGTGTCGGACGATGACGGGAAAGTGCTGCCACCAAGAGATGGTCTTTGGCGAATCCTCAGCGACGGCATGGAGGGCGACATGCAGCCAAAATACATTTATCAAGTCTTGAAGGAGAATATGTGGAATGTTGCAGCTCAACATCGTGCTACAATGTACGCCTGCGAGATCGAGCCCTTGTCCTTTTCATCGGGAGGTCAAGAGAGTTCCGAGGAAGAGTCAGCAGAAGACGAGGAGGATCAAGGGCAGAGGGCCATATACCCGAGAAGAAATTTTAAGGTAATCATCCCCCCATCAGAATGGCAAAATCTCGCACCTCGAGAGAAAGTGTACAAAAGGAGTGACAGAGCTTCTGGAAAGAGAGATGTACTGGTACTGCCGAAGCTGCAGTGGACAAATGTTATCAGCAAACTAATTTGGCAGCAGCATGAACTCTCTTGCGCCTATGCCTTCCGAAACGGCGGAAGAGTTGCCAAAACTCCTGATCTGGCGCAAAACTATGTCACCTTAAATGAACGCTGCACTGACTGCGGTGCACAGTTGGAGGGTCGCATATTACGTGAGCCAATGCCGAATGAATCTGTAACCCTTCTAATAGAAGCAGAAGGTACTAGGAAGGACCGGGAAAGAAAGAACCCCCAAATCTTGTACAACCAAGCTGTGTACAGGAAAGTTAAACAAGAGGCGAGAGAAAGGGCTCTGAACCTGTTCAAGTCTTAAAATGTAATGGAGAATATCATGGTCATGAAGCACGATCCCAACAAACATTCAGGGTCGGTGCTTGATATTGGTGATAACCCAATCAAAGTAATTCATGTCACACCAAGGCAAATTTTACTCAATAACACACTGAAAAGGCAAGGGTGGTACGTTATACAGTTGGATGCCACAGGGCCATACTCCAAGAGGATGACCCTTATCCACGGACTCTCGGGACCAATTTCGCTGTATGAATTTGTAGCAAGTACTACTAATGGAACTGCTCAGTTATGTCAGATGGTTACTGAAAAGCACGATACTGTCACCATTAGGTCATGGATTGAAGACTGGCAGCGTAGGGGTGCACTGCCTCCTGATGAAGTAGTGTGCGATGGGTATGGGTCTCCCGCTCTGTTAAATGCCCTATCAAGGAAGTTTGCAGAGTGTAAGAGTACCAAAGATTACAGGGAAAAGTGTTTTGCATTCTTAAAAGACAAGGCTCCCCTGCTTCCCTCTTGCTTTGTTAGACTTGATTACATTCACTTCATTGGAAAAATCAGCAAATGGAAAATGTGGAAAACAGTTTCCAATAGTGTTTTAAAGGACCATTACTTGAGATTTACAGGTTTGTTGGTTCTCGCTGAATCACTTGATGAATTCAGGGAATAGTTACTGAACATTGTCACTGTCGCTCTCACACAAACATCTGGACATGATAGTGATGGAAACAATGTACCTGCAGAGGAAGCCCTGAAATATCTGATTCATGAGGTCAGTGGAGACTCAGACACAGAAAAACTTCCTTCAGAAGCTCCATGTGATGTAGACGATCCTGAACTCAATGAGGACAGCACTCAGCGAGATGAAGATCCATCCAACAGCAAGGAGTGGCTTCAAGATGTTAAAGAAGAGGCCACGAGAAGGTCGGTCGTCAAAAAACCTGCGATCAATGCATACTGCAACCATGGGTTTGCCAAGAAAATTCTTGAAGAATCCGCTTCCTTTGTCAACTGGTCAGGTGAAGCCTTTCAGGTCACCAAACAGGGTTGCACACACTGCAGCTATGGAGGGTGACTTTTGTGATTTGAAGAAGAGTCCTCCGCAGTGAAGCAAAACCCATGAAGCTAGATGTTTTCATTCGCCGGCATTTGAATTCCATCAACGGCCAAAATTTGATCCTGGCATCCAATGACTGGAAGCATACCAGTACAATGGAAGTGGGGTCTGTCACTAATGCGGACATTGAGATGCCGTCTGTTCAGCCGTCTGTTCAGCCGTCTGTTCAGCCATCTGTTCAGCCATCTGAGGGAAATGATCAAAGTGATTCTTCCCAGTCATCTGATGAAACATCAGCAGATGACGATGACAGTGACCTCGGGAGGGTCCCAAATGAAAATTGGATGAATACTAAAAGGTTCAGAAGCCCCTCTCCATCTGTCATCATGAGAGATACGAGATCTACACGGCAGAAATTAGCAGAAATTAGTGACCAAGATATAAAGAAACGTGAAGAACTAACTGCAGCAACATCCAGTAAGAAGACAAAGCCAGGATACCTTGAAAAAAAACCCTAATATTGAGACTAGCAGTGTAGACACGGAAGGAAAACTGAAACAGCCAAAGAATCTTGTTCTCCGTAATGGAAATTTGACAGGTTTCTTCAGGCTCAGTGTTGGTATGTGCTGTGTGAAGAACACCTGTAGCTTTGATACTGCTGTACAGATTCTGGCCAGTGCGTACATTGATTTCAAAACCTTCCGGAGTGCTGTTGATGTCAAGAAGAAAGATGTTCCAACCCTGGAGTTGGTTACACTTTTTGCCATGAAGGGTGCATGCAAGGCAGTGTATCAAAAAAGGGCAGAAGTCCTGATTCCGATTTCACATCTGGATCAGGCCAGGGAAGTGTGTAAAAGTACGTACGAGAACTGCCAGATCCAGAAGGTCCATAAAAATTTTGGAATAGACACTCTCTAAGTTAGGACCTGAAAAAGAAACTGCTGAAGAATCCAGGCTTCCTCATGGCAATGTAGCGTATACATTGTGTACCATACACGGATCAACCAACCTCTATATGGCATTTTGCAGCCATGTACGTGCCATGTATACAACATAAACACAAACATATATGCACACATGTATGTGACATACATGGCTAAACCAACAACTATATGGCGTCTTGCAGCCGTGTACGTGCTATGTATCCAACATAAACGTTAACATGTATGCACACATTATGGCCTGTGTATGTCTGGATCAGCCATTTATGGAACACATACGTCGACACTTCTGGGCACATGTACGTGCGAATAATGGGACATAAATGGCTACACACTACCATTAATGGCACATAACCAGTCCATACATGTTCCATACGTCATACATTAACGGTACGTGTATGTAGCACCTACGGGACATGTATGTTTCGTTTTCCACGGGATCCTATTCAACCTATCCTAACCCAATCTAACCTAACCTATCCTAAACTAACCTATCCTAAACTAACCTATCCTAACCTAATCCATCCAACCCTACCCAACCCATCCCTACACGTCGCGTCACACATCGCCGCTGGGTTGATTTTGTTCACCCATCCCATTTGTTGTCATTATTGCTAGTGGTTCGTTTGGTGATCACGATATCGTTAGGTTGTTTCCGGTCTGCATCCCCTTTGCCAAAGAAAGACGGTAGTTGTTTTGGCCTGTTAGTTTCAGCGGGAGGGAACTGAGGCGGCCCGTAGTGCTGAGTGTGCGAGTGAGACAGAAGGTGCTGCAAAGGCATTCGGGCCAACCATCGAGTGCGAAAAATTTGACTGTCGCCCGAAAGAACACCGGTGGCCGTGATGAGAGCGGCTCCCTGACCCACCTCTGCCAGCTGGAGCCGGTGGGCATGCAGTTAGAGCGTGTGACCCGTAGCGCAGAGGCAGCGCGCCTGCTTCGAGATGCATGAGTTCGGGGTTCGACTCCCGACGGCGCGTTCAGTTTTGGAGGCCGATCTCGGATTTGCGGACGGTCCCCGGACGAGCAATTTAACCACGGGCCTTTTGCAGCTCCGACGCCACAAAAACCCTGTGAGATAGGCAAACCCGCTGCCCTCAGAAGGCCAAGTAGAAAAGCACGGCAGTTCAGACCCCGCTGGTTCGCTTCCTATCCGCGCGTAATGTGAACGCTTTCCTGATCCTGCTGCACCGAGTCAAGCCGAGCAGCGTAGCCGAGTCGTGCAGGCAGGGGTGACGCCTAAGACCGAGCTGGCAGACGCCGCGCCGCCGGCGGGCCCGCTTTTTAGCCCGTCCCGACACGTTTCTTTAGAAACGGCAGGAGCCGGGCTTATAGTCTGATGCCGCATGTCCGTTCGGGCGGACGTATGTTCGCCGACTTATCGTTCATAGAAAAACTTCAAATTTTGAGGATCAACTACTTTTTTAACGTAGAATCACGTGCGGTGGCAACAATTTTCGATTTGTATCGCATTTTTGATTAATGAAAATTTGTCTGTTTTTGTTTTTTGAGGCTAGGGTTGGCCGCCGCGCGCACACTATTACCATCGCGGCGCGCACAGGGGCGGGCTCAGGTTAACGATTTTAATCGTAACAAATACATCTGCTATGGGGCACTTCTAGGGAGACTTGAGGCGGGGGCCGAAGGCCCCCGCAAACGCCGCCGGCAGGCCAAGCTGGCCAAGTCCCCCTGTCAAACCGAGGTGCCGATGGAGCGCAGCGGAACTGGCACCGAGGGTGACGGAAGGGACGGGCCAGCTTGTTTCTTGTCACACCTGGAGAAGAAGCAAACCACGTCCAAATAGGTACACCGTGACACGGGGGACCATTTTGCGAGAATACTAGAGTAGCCACCGAAAATCGGAAGGGTGCGTGTAGATCAGTGAAGTCTGCCGCGTTCACTGATACTAGTCTAGATTCTGTGCGTGCAAAATTAGTGAAGCAGCCACCGCTTTAAATCGCGTAGCGCGCGCGGCCGGACGTTCGTCCCGGGCGCCTGCCTCGCGGCTAGCCGACGCGCGCCCGCAGGCTGGCTGCCTGGCTGGGCGGCGATGCGCAGTGGGCCCATAAGAGAAGGGCGCATCGCCGCCCAGCCAGGCAGCCAGCCTGCGGGCCATGCCTGTCCTTCATGATAGTCCTTTGCCAAATGCTAGGTATGTTAATTACAAGGTAGGCGTACGCCAGACCGCGTCGTGGCGTAACAGGCTTCGCTCACCGCGAACCACTGTTCCGCCCCTCCACGCCTGGCGTACACCTACCTTGGCCTGCCGGCGGCTGTCACCGGGCGTGTGGGACCCTGCGGGGCTAATTAGTCAGTACGGCGCCCTGCGGGCGCCGGTCTTGAGGCGCGAGGGACGCTACGCTTCTAACCTAACCCCTGGACGTGCCTACTCCCACAGTACTGTGAACTTCTCTACCGTACTTAATCGTGCTCAACTCTAACTTAACTTACCCTAGCCTACTCCAACCTTACCTACCCTTCCCTACTCTAACCTAGCCTACCCTACTCTAAACTAACCTACCCTACTCTGACCTAGCCTACTCCAACTTCCCCTTCTCATTGTGGACTTCCTAACCTACCCTTTCCTACTCTAACCTAGCCTACCGTACTCTAAACTAACCTACCCTACTCTGACCTAGCCTACTCCAACTTCAGCTACTCCTTGTGGACTTCTCTACCGTACTCAATGCTGCTCAAACCTAACCGAACCAAACCTACCCTAGCCTAACCGGTTCCGGTCCAGGGAGGCCCGGCTCTAAAAACTGGCACCATCAGCAGCACCTGAGGTTTCTGAGTGTATTGTAAACGTTATCGGTTCCCATCTTTAAGTTCAAAATACTGCTTTTTTTAGCAGTTTTTCCTTTTGTTCCTGCTCCTGCTCAAGAATGCCCTGGTTTGGCCCCGAGCACCTGCAGCAGTACCTAAAGGTCAAATTTGGCATTTTGAATGGGGTCTTCGGGTGATTTAAGAGGGGGCCGGTCGCCATGTTAAAGTTTGATATTCTGCACGATTTAGAATTTGGCACTCAGTCGTTAATGGGTCTTGCCTGGCGTTATTTTACTGTTGGAGGTTCTTATGTTAACTCCGACCAGTGGGTGGAAACGCACTAGGGAAGAGCGAGGGCGAAGCGCGACACCGGGCGGAAGTGCGGGGCCGGAACGACATCGCTCGCTGGGGGAGGTTGTAACTTTTGAACGGATTAAAATTTTACAAAACGCGAAGGAAATTCGGAAAGACGATTAATTTCTTCATGGGGTAGACGTTGTGCCAACGTTCTATACGTTGTGGTGCTGCGACACGAATCACATAACCTTCAACTTTTCCCTTACTCAGTGCGTGAGTCAAGATGGCCACCGTCTTTTGTTTACCCGCATCGGTTTGGCTGCTGCACGCCTATTATTATTGGTGTCGCACGCACAGAACGTCGTCACAACGTCTACCCCATGAAGAAATTCTTCTTCTTTCCGAATTTCCTTCGCGTTTTGTAAAATATTGATCCGTTCAAAAGTTATAACCTCCCCCAGCGAGCGATGTCGTTCCGGCCCCGCACTTCCGCCCGGTGTCGCGCCTTGTCCCTGCTCTTCCCTAGTGCGTTTCTACCCACTGCTCCGACTAGCCTACCGACAAAACCTACAACGGCTGAGTGTAGCACAGGCGGGGGGATTAAGGCTACGTTTAACTGATAGGACTCGATTTTGGGTTAAGGAAACCACCAAGCACTCACTTCCAATGTTGCTCGTCCGAGGCCGGAGACACGTCTGCCTGCGTGTGGCTAGGCTTGTCGCGGCGAGGGCTCGGCCGCTCGCCGCTAGTGCTAGCTCAGCATATACAGGGTGTCCCCTCTTAATTTGTACAGCGGTTAGAGGGTGATAGGGGGTCCAAATAGGAGTAATTTGAGACAGGACACTTAGGGTCGGAAACGCACCGTTACGCCGTTACGCCCCTGCAAACGTTTTACTCAGGCGCCTGGAGGGTAGGCAGCCCATCGTGCTCACCCGTCCAGCGGTTTGCCTACCCTCTCGGCGGACTGTCTCAGACCCTCTACGACGCGTGCAGAGCCCATGGAGAATGAAATTGGCTAAAACTCCATTTTTTACGATTTTACTAACAGTAGCATCGAGAGTGTCCCAGCGTGACACTAGTGACTAGTTTGTTAAAATTTAAAAATGGAAAACAAAACAAAAAACAGCAACGGTGGCTTTAGAAGCGTCACACTGAAAAAAAGCACAATCCTGTCAAATTGTTAAAGGAAAAACAAATTCACGCCACAGTCCAAAAATTCAACAAAAATCTAAGAGCATCGCTTCTCACAAAACGTGTTCAAAGTTAAGTCCATTTTCCTGGATGCATTTTCGCGCTCGGTCCACCCACGCTTGCTGCACACGCGGAAAGACTTCGGGGTCTTCACGGATGGTCTCACCGGCCATCACAACCCGCGCAACCAACTCTTCAACAGTGTCCACTGGAGTGGCGTACACCAGGCGTTCCATTGCTCCCCAGAAGTAAAAGTCAAGAGGAGTGAGATCCGGAGACCTTGGAGGCCACGCCACGGGTCCACCCCGCCCGATCCAGCGGTTAGGGTACACTTCATTCAAGTGAGCCCTCACAATCAGGGCGAAGTGTGCCGGACACCCATCGTGCTGGAACCAATGGTGGAGGCGCAGCGCCAGCGGTACGTCCTCCATCAGTTCAGGCAAGGCTTGCTGCAGAAACGCCAGATAATTGTGGCCATTCAGCTGATCTGGTAGGACGTACGGACCAATGAGGTGCGAGCCCAAGATACCAGCCCAAACATTGATCTTAAATTTTCCCTGATATCCACGGACATGCTTAGCGTGCGGGTTCACTTCAGACCACTAATGATTGTTTTGGGAATTAAAGGTGCCCTCTCTTGCAAAAGTTTTCTCATCAGTGGACAGGACCTGGCCAGGGAAGTTGGGTATCTGCTCGACCTGGGCCAGGAACCACTGACACCAAGCGACGCGGAGCGCCGGGTCTCCGGGTAGCAGATCCTGGACTGCTTGAAGCTTAAACGGGTGAAGGCCCTCCTCGTGCAAGATCTTCCACACCGTATTCCTGGCCGCACCCAACTCCGACGCGATCTGCCGCGTGCTGGTGCTAGGGTTGTCCTGGACCCTCGCCAGCACCTCCGCCTCCAGGGCGGCGCGGACAGGCCTCTCCCTTCCGCCTTCATTGCGGCACCCCTGCGGGACAAAAAGGGCTCAGAGATAGCCCAAACTGCACTGACAGGAGCTTCCCGTCGTTGAAGGCAGAAGGGGGACGGATTTGCTCAGGAGAGTGGCCAGGGCCAGGGAGGGGGGGGGGGGGGGGGGGAACGGCAGAAATTGAAAAGGCTGGTAAACAGCACACTTCGTGTGCGTGCTCGCTTACCTGTACTTGGCCGGTCTCTCGCAACCTCTGATGGACTTGTTGGAAGAGTCGGTGGTCGGGAAGGTGCCGTCCCGGGAACCGCTGCGAGTAAACCGTTTAGCTTCGCGGGCGTTGCCGTCTGCCCTCCCGTACATGAAGTGCATGTCCGCCAGTTCCACCCACGTCAGCCTCTGCATGGCTCGTCTTATTATCAGACCACAGCTGTAACAGCCACTGCAGACGCAGAACACCACTGCCTACCACGCGCAGAGCGATGCGCAGCAGCGAGACTTCGGATGCAGTCAGTTGTTCAGCTGTGGCCGCATTCGACCCAGTACGGCAAGGAGAACAGCCATGGCACAGCGTGGCGCAGACATGCCCACAAGGTCCGCTGTGAGGGTAGGCAAACCGCTGGACGGGTGAGCACGATGGGCTGCCTACCCTCCAGGCGCCTGAGTAAAACGTTTGAAGGGGCGTAACGGCGTAACGGTGCGTTTCCGACCCTAAGTGTCCTATCTCAAATTACTCGTCTTTGGACCCCCTATCACCCCCTAACCGCTGTACAAATTAAGAGGGGACACCCTGTATCGCCAGTTCGTCTTTTCGAGCCCGCGCTGGTTTGAATGCCAGCGCCACCCTGACATCCTCCCCCTCCGGGAGAAGAACGTCCCGTTCGTACGCTCAAACTAAGGGCCGAAAAATCGAAATGACGATTTGAATTTATATTAAGGGCAGATAACAATTTAGATGACTCTACGATAAATCATTAAATATTCACGCAAAATTTTGATTTTTCTCTGTACTTGTTGGCTTCCGTTTATTGATAAGAAAACTTTCTCTTTTCTTTTCTTTTCCAAACGTCCTTATGATCTAGATTCTTACAACTATTTTTCTACTCTAAATTTCCTTCGGAACCCTGCACTAATTTTACATTTTTAAATTACGCAACAAAGAACTCGAAAATCAATCTCAATCCGAAACCAATACTGTCTAAAATTATCATTGAGTTCTTCTTTCTTCTTTCTTGAAGTGCAGTGCTCGCCTCCTCGGGGTCGGGAGAGGAAATGTCCGCATTTCCAGCGCACACCACTGTGCAGGTCCTCCGTGGTTCCGCCGCCCCGCACTTTTCTCGGGCCGCCACCTCCACACGAGCGGTCGCCTCGAGGTTCAGACATGACCTGTCGTTAGCGCCCCGGTCAACCATTGCGGTTGTCAGTGCATGATTTGCCCGGTTCGTGCTTCCGTGACGGATCCCTGGTCGTACGGGTGAAATCACCGGAGAACGACGAAGTTGCGCGTGGAGCAAATGCCAGTCTCCTTGCGGACTCGGCAATGCTCACGCGGGACTCGAACCAAGGAGTCCAGGTCACCGAGTTCAGGCTCAGCTGATAAAGATGCTGACGCCGACTGCTCCCGGCGACGGCCTAGTGACTGGCAATAGCACGGCGCGCGGTGTTGTGAGTGCTCCGGCCTGGCCGTCGGGCTGCTGCGCAGGGTGACAAGCAGCACGCAGTGCGAGTCCAGCGTGACCCGAAGAAGATTTAGTTAGTGACTTTAGTGGGTGACTGCAAGGTCCTGCAGGAGTCATGGCGAAGAGAACGAAGACAGATCCGAGGCGGGCTATTTGACAGCTGCCGGCTCGGGTCAGTGCGCGCGCTGGGGCTCAGTTGACGGAGGCCCAGCGGGAGAGCGGTCAGGTGCTGACCATGCAGATGTTGACTCGCGATGGCCGCGCGTGACGGCCAGCTGCTAGTCGTGCGAGTTGATGAGCACGAGGGTAGGTGGCAGCACCTCACGGGGAACGCGCCTCGAGTGCTGCATCCCGCAAAGCGTACGCGCACGGCGGGTTAGGCCGTGCCTCGAGACGTCGAACGAAACGCGCGCGGTTTTCCTTGGTGGTCGGGAGGAAAGGAAGGGAAAAGGGAAATGTCGCCGTACTACCCAAACTAACTACGAACTGCCTGCCTACGCCCAAAAGCACTTAAAGTGACTTACACAAAAAACTTACTCTAATTTATTCTAAACTTATACTATCTTAAAGATAGCAAAATTACACTAACTTACACTAGCTTAAAGATAGCAAAATTACACTAACTTACACTAGTGATTACTTTCTAGCCGATTTATTCGACTCCTAGATGGAAATTTACGGTACAGACAAAGCAGAAGCTTCTCCAGATTGCAAGTTGGATCGTACAGCCATAAGCATGAATCCTAAACCATTTTTACCCGGTTTGCGCAAATGATAATCACAGACACATGAACCATACAAAGTATCACATTCTTCATTTTCATAGACAATAAATTTATTTCCTGTCTTTTCTAGTTTGTCTGCCAAAACGGGATTGGAAGCAAATTTAGTCGCAACACAAAGTTTCATATGACTCTCTCTTATATTCCAATAATTAATTTTAATTTTCTCTGCTCGCTCCCTGGCAATTTTCCAATTCTCTGCCCGTCTAATCCAGTCAAAGTCCTCTGAATAAGCTGCTTTTTCTGCCTGATACGCATGTTCAACAGATGAAAACCAGTGACCACGAACAAGAATTTGACTCGGAAAGTAGTTTGAGAGAAAAGCATACTCGCCTCGAAAATCTGTAATTAATTTACAATCAGTTGAGGGAGTGAAGTGATACATCTAAAATTGACTTCTTGTCTGTCTTTGTCATAGGCCTGCTTATGCTGAACTTGTGCTTTCTGTATCCTTGATTTTAAATCTGTGAGCAATTTGGAATGTCTTTGGAGCTTGTTCTCCAGACTCTCATCACTATTTGGCAAAAGTTGCAAAATACCAGGAGTTGTAGGGTTGTACCCATGAACAGCAAAAAATGGGCTGCACTTAATAGTGTCATGGTAATTTACATTATACAGAAAAGTAGCAAATTCCAAATATGAGTCCCAGTCATCTTGAAACTGTAAAAGAAATTGAGATAGCATTTCTTTCAGTGACTTCACAGTCCTCTCACACTGACCATTGCAATGGGGAACTCGCCTAAAAGCCTTATGGAAAATGTCCCATTTATTAAGCATTTCTTGAAATGAAAATGAGGTGAAATAGGAAGCGCTATCCGTTGTATATGAATCACATAATTCAAAATTCAGCGTATAGGACTCTAAACATTATATGGCAGTTTTTGTATCAGCAGTTTTGACAGCTCTAGTCCATGCAAATTTTGTGTAATAATCAACAATTATACAAAAGTGTTCATTTTTCCTTTTGCAGGCCTTTAATTTTCCCACGAAATCACATGAAATTTGTGAAAACATCTTGTCTGGCGGCGTTGGTGCCAATAAGCCTGGTTTCTGGCGAGGATTACTTTCTGTCATCTGACAGTATTTGCAGCTCTTCACATAATCTGCTGCATCTCTCTGTAAGGTTCGCCACCAAAATGAAACTAAAATATTTTGGACCAAATGCTTCGTTTTTCTGTGTCCTCTACTGTCATGATATTCTGTCAAAATGTATTTTCTGCACGAACTAGGAACCACAAGAAGAGATTTAGAATCGTAATCCCAAAAAAGTAAACCATCTTTTAGTTTATAATTACTGTCTTTTGCTGTCAAGTTTCCTGCCTGTACTTGTTCAACAATTGCTGCTTATTCAGGGTCAGAATTCTGTAAGTCTTTTACTATTGCTGATTTGTTCGAAACGAAACTCATAAGTTCTGAGTCGTTCCTGTTTTTGTTTTTGTCATCGAAAAGTTGTGCTTCTTTTTCAGCTGCCTGGTCTTTAGCCAACTGTCCTCGGGTAGTAACTGCATTCAAGAGGTTATTTTGTCCTTGAAGCCTATCCGGGAATACCTGTTCGACCATTTCGTCAACAGTATAGTCTGCTTCGTCTACTGGACATCTTGATAAACTGTCAGCATCAAAGTTAGTTTTGCCTGGACGATAACGGATTGTGAAGCGAAATTAAGATAAATACAAAATGTGCTTTGCAAGTACACCCTCTGGCTTGGGTGTCTTTAACAGTGACTGTAAGGATTGGTGGTCTGTCAACATTTCTGTCTGGACATTGCGATTCTGAACATAGCATCGAAAATTTACAAATGCAAACACCAGAGCAGAACATTCCAGGTAATAAATTGGTAATTTAGTTTCTGAAGCTTTCAGTTTCCTACTGACAATTCCAACTGGACGAAACCTTTTTGTCTCTCTGTCTTGCTGATAGTAAGCCACACCTAATCCTTTGTAGGATGCGTCAACCGTGAAACGATTGTTCGCTTTAGGATCAAAAAGTCTCAAAGAAGGAGGATTAGAAAGTGAAGATTTGAGTAAATCAAAAGCATTCTTTTGCTCGTCTTCTCATTGAAATTCAGAATCATTTTTCAAAAAATTCAGTAAGGGATAAGATTTTTGAGAAAAGTTTTGAATGAATTTCCTGTTGTATCCAAATATTCCGAGTGTACTTCTCAGCTCATCTTTATTTTTGGGAGGAACCATTTCTGTTATGGCGTTAATTCTCTTTTTAGGGATGGACACCTCTTTTCCATCAACATCAAATCCCAAAAACGTTTCTTTTCTTTGAAAAAATGTACTCTTTTTGATGTTCAACTGAATTTTGTGCCCTCTAAGTAACACAAAATATTCTCTCAGGGTTTCCAAATGTTTATCAAAGGATTCTGTTCCTATTTGAGTATCATCAAAATAATTTACAATTTTCCCTTCTTTTTTCATTTTCATTAGGAGATGATCCATGGCTAAAGCATACAATGCTGGCGCAGTACTCAAACCCTGTGGTAAGGATTTCCAGCGAAACCTGGAACCTGACGGCGAATCAAATGCGGTAACATCCCTGCAATCCGGATGTATTGCCAATTGAGTATATCCTGAGCAATTATCAGTAACAGAATGCCAAAATTTGCCTCTAAAACTGTCAATTAAGTCTTGTTGGTCTGGAATTGGATATTTTATATCAGTCAGCACTTTGTTCAAGTTTCTATAATCTTGTACAAGCCGATAGGATGGATTTGCTGTCGTGAATGACTGCATGGCAACCACTAAAATAGGTGTGCAGTACACAGAAGTACAGTACTCAATTAAGTCAGAATCCAAAAGTTTCTTAATGTACTCTTTAGCAAATTTCTTCTCATCTACACTCATTCTGTAGTTTTTCTGGTTAACCAATTTGTTTGATCATAGCCAAATCGAATTGGAGGGTAATTGCAACTTGTTAGTTCTGACACATCAGAAACAAAGACTTCTTCAAATTCTGAAAGTAATCATCGAGCTTTTGCTTGTTGTTCCGGAGAAAGAGAAGGGCTAATATTAAATTTCAGATCCTTCTTGGATTTTTCAGATTGCAAATTGTTGACATTTGATTTAGGATAAAACACATCCTCATGGTCTTCATCAACAGCTAGATTTAAACTAGGCGTTAGAAGGTCGCCGTACTGTATATGTTCGAGGACCTTCTGCCGAGCGAACTTCTCAATGTAGGCGGGGCTCCTGTAAATCGAGAAAGGTCAGCTTGGTAACCAAATTTGAAGCCGTTAGGCCAACGGAAATTCCACAATACTCCACTATTACCCAGATTTCAGTTCCTCAGCAACTGCGACTAGGTCTGCCATGGAACCTGCCTGAAACCTTAGCCAGTGGCTAGAAAAGGCAGCAGCAAAAAAGAAATTTTACAAAAAAAACATAAAAAATATTACAAAACATAACAAATTTTACAAAACAAACAACAAATTTTACAAAAAAAAAAACTAACCTTTTCATCATAACTTTAGAAACCTAAGCTAACATTTTCATCTTAACCTTAGCAACCTAAGCTAACATTTTCATCTTAACCTTAGCAACCTAACCTAACTTCCCCTACTCATTGTGGACCTCTCCACCGTACTCAATGCTGCTCAAACCTAACCTACCCTAGCCTAACCGGTTCCGGTCCAAGGAGGCCCTGCTTTGACAACTGGCACCATCAGCAGCACCTGGGGTTTTCTTCAGGATTGTGATTGAGGTCCTGAGTGTATCTTAGGCGTTATCGGTTCCCATCTTTAAGTTCAAAATACTGCTTTTTTTAAGCTTTTTTTCCATTTGTTTCTGCTCCTGCTCTAGAATGCCCTGTTTTGCCCCCCCCAGCACCTGCAACAGTACCTAAAGGTCAAATTTGGCATTTTTAATGGGGTCTTCGGGTGATTTAAGAGGGGGTCGGTCGCCATGTTTAAGTTTGATATTCTGCACGATTTAGAATTTGGCCCCTGTTCCAGTTCCTGCCCAAGAAGGCCCTGTTTTGACCTCTAGCACCTGCAGCAGCACCTGTGGTTAATTTCGGCATGTTGAATGGAGTCTTGGGGTGATTTTAGAGAGGGTCATTCGCCATGTTTAAGTTTGATATTCTGCACAATTTAGAATTTGGCCCCTGTTTCAGTTCCTGCCCAACAAGGCCCTGTTTTGACCTCTAGCACCTGCAGCATAACCTGGGGTTAATTTCGGTATGTTGAATGGAGTCTTGGGGTGACTTTAGATGGAGGCGGTGGCCATGTTGAAGTTAAAAATTCTGCACGATTAAAAAGTTTGCCCACATCTTCCAGTTTGTGCTCAAGAAGACCCTGTTTTGCCAACCGGCACCTGCAGCAGCACCTGGAGTCCTTTTCGGCATTGCAATTGAAGTTCTGAGTGTATTTTAAGCGGGGTCGGTTCCGATCTTTAAGCTCAAAATACAGGTTGTTTAGCAGTTTTTCTATTTGTTCCTGCTCCTGCCCAAGAAGGCCTTGTTTTGACCACAAGCACCTGCAGCAGCACCTGGGGTCGATATCGCCATCTTGACTCGGGTCTTTGGGTGAATTTAGAAGGGGTCGGACGCCATGTTCAAGTTTAAAAATCGGCACGATTTAGAAATTAGCCCTCCTGTTCCAGTTCTTGCACAAGAAGGCCCTGGTTTGTCAATCGGCACCTGCAACAGCACATGAGCTAGGATGGCCCCGAGGTGAGGTTGACCCCGGTATGATGCAAGGAGATTGTGGTCCAAATTTGAGCCTTCTACGATGAACCGTTCTCGAGAAATCGCGCGGACAGACACGCACACGGACAGACAGACAGACAAACAAAGAGACACACAGACAAAACATTTTTGGGCCAGTGGGGTAAGGGCTTCGCTATCGCTCAGCCAACAATAACACGGTAGGCGTACGCCAGACCGCGTCGGGGCGTAAGAGGCTTCGCTCACCGCGAACCACTCTTCCGCCCCTCTACGCCTGGCGCACACCTACCTTGGCCTGCCGGCGGCTGTCACCGGGCGAGTGGGACCCTGCGGGGCTAATCAGTCTGTACGGCGGCCTGCCGGTCTTAGGGCGCGGGGTTCGCTGCGCTTCTAACCTAACCGCTGGACGTACCTACTCCTACCGTATGTGGGGATTCTCTGCCGTATTTAATTGCGCTCAAGTCTTACCTTTCCTACCCTACTCTAACCTAACCCAGACTAACCTACTCATTGAAGACTTCTCTTCACCATTCAATGCTGCTCTAACCTAACCTACCCGGGCCTAACCAGTTTCCGTCCAAGGAAGCCGTGCATTGACCACTGGCACCTGCAGCAGCACCTTTGGGGTCTTCTTCGGCATTGTAATTGAGGTCTTCAGTAAATGTTTAGCGGGGTCGGTTCCCATCGTTAAGTTTAAATTACTACCTCCTTAGCAGTTTTCCTATTCGTTCCAGCACCAGCAGCAGCACCTTGGGTTGATTTCGGCATTTTGACTGGGGTGTTGGGGTGATATTTGAAGGGGTCGATCGCCGTGTTCAAGTTTGAAACACGGATTTAGAAGTTTGCCTCCCGTTCCAGTTCCTGCACAAGAAGGTCTAGTTTTGCCAACCGGCTCCTGCGGCAGCACCTGAGGTCCTTTTCGGCATTGTAATTGAAGTTCTGAGTGTATTTTGAGCGGGGTCGGTTCCGATCTTTAAGCTCAAAATATAGCTTGTTTAGCAGCTTTTCTATTTGTTCCTGCTCCTGCCCAAGAAGGCCTTGTTTTGACCACTAGCACCTGCAGCAGCACCTGGGGTCGATTTCGCCATCTTGACTTGAGTCATTGGGTGATTTCAGTAGGGGTCGGTCGCCATGTTCAAGTTTAAAAATCGGCACGATTTAGAAGTTAGCCCTCCTGTTCCATTTCTTGCACAAGAAGGCCCTGGTTTGTCAACCGGCACCTCCAGCAGCATCTGAGGTAGGATGCCCCCGAGGTGAGGTTGACTCCGGTATGACGCAAGGAGATTGTGGTCCAAATTTGAGCCTTCTACGATGAACCGTTCTCGAGATATAGCGCGGACAGACACTCACACAGACCGACACGCACACAGACAGACAGGCAGACAAACAGACAAAACATCCCTGCAATCCGGATGTATTGCCAATTGAGTATATCCTGAGCAATTATCAGTAACAGAATGCCAAAATTTGCCTCTAAAACTGTCAATTAAGTCTTGTTGGTCTGGAATTGGATATTTTATATCAGTCAGCACTTTGTTCAAGTTTCTATAATCTTGTACAAGCCGATAGGATGGATTTGCTGTCGTGAATGACTGCATGGCAACCACTAAAATAGGTGTGCAGTACACAGAAGTACAGTACTCAATTAAGTCAGAATCCAAAAGTTTCTTAATGTACTCTTCAGCAAATTTCTTCTCATCTACACTCATTCTGTAGTTTTTCTGGTTAACCAATTTGTTTGATCATAGCCAAATCGAATTGGAGGGTAATTGCAACTTGTTAGTTCTGACACATCAGAAACAAAGACTTCTTCAAATTCTGAAAGTAATCATCGAGCTTTTGCTTGTTGTTCCGGAGAAAGAGAAGGGCTAATATTAAATTTCAGATCCTTCTTGGATTTTTCAGATTGCAAATTGTTGACATTTGATTTAGGATAAAACACATCCTCATGGTCTTCATCAACAGCTAGATTTAAACTAGGCGTTAGAAGGTCGCCGTACTGTATATGTTCGAGGACCTTCTGCCGAGCGAACTTCTCAATGTAGGCGGGGCTCCTGTAAATCGAGAAAGGTCAGCTTGGTAACCAAATTTGAAGCCGTTAGGCCAACGGAAATTCCACAATACTCCACTATTACCCAGATTTCAGTTCCTCAGCAACTGCGACTAGGTCTGCCATGGAACCTGCCTGAAACCTTAGCCAGTGGCTAGAAAAGGCAGCAGCAAAAAAGAAATTTTACAAAAAAAAAAAAACATAACAAATATTACAAAACAAACAACAAATTTTACAAAAAAAAAACTAACCTTTTCATCATAACTTTAGAAACCTAAGCTAACATTTTCATCTTAACCTTAGCAACCTAAGCTAACATTTTCATCTTAACCTTAGCAACCTAACCTAACTTCCCCTACTCATTGTGGACCTCTCCACCGTACTCAATGCTGCTCAAACCTAACCTACCCTAGCCTAACCGGTTCCGGTCCAAGGAGGCCCTGCTTTGACAACTGGCACCACCAGCAGCACCTGGGGTTTTCTTCAGGATTGTGATTGAGGTCCTGAGTGTATTTTAAGCGTTATCGGTTCCCATCTTTAAGTTCAAAATACTGCTTTTTTTAGCAGTTTTTCCTTTTGTTCCTGCTCCTGCTCAAGAATGCCCTGTTTTGCCCCCCCAGCACCTGCAGCAGTACCTAAAGGTAAAATTTAGCATTTTTTATGGGGTCTTCGAGTGATTTAAGAGGGGGTCGGTCGCCATGTTTAAGTTTGATATTCTGCACGATTTAGAATTTGGCACCTAGTTCCAGTTCCTGCCCAAGAAGGCCCTGTTTTGACCCCTAGCACCTGCAGCAGCACCTGGGGTTGATTTCGGCATGTTGGATGGAGTCTTGGGGTGATTTTAGAGGGGGTCAATCGCCATGTTAAAGTTTGATATTCTGCACGATTTAGAATTTGGCCCCTGTTCCAGTTCCTGCCCAAGAAGGCCCTGTTTTGACCTCTAGCACCTGCAGCATAACCTGGGGTTAATTTCGGCATGTTGAATGGAGTCTTAGGGTGACTTTAAATGGAGGCGGTGGCCATGTTGACGTTAAAAATTCTGCATGATTTAAAAGTTTGCCCACATCTTTCAGTTTGTGCTCAAGAAGACCCTGTTTTGCTAACCGGCACCTGCAGCAGCACCTGAGCTAGGATGCCCCCGAGGTGAGGTTGACTCCGGTATGATGCAAGGAGATTGTGGTCCAAATTTGAGCCCTCTACGATGAACTGTTCTCGAGAAATTGCGCGGACAGACACGCACACAGACAGACAGACGGACAAACAGACACACAGACAAAACATTTTTGGGCCAGTGGGGTAAGGGCTTCGCTATCGCTCAGCCAATAATAACAAGGTAGGCGTACGCCAGACCACGTCGGGGCGTAAGAGGCTTCGCTCACCGCGAACCACTCTTCCGCCCCTCCACGCCTGGCGCACACCTACCTTGGCCTGCCGGCGGCTGTCACCGGGCGAGTGGGACCCTGCGGGGCTAATCAGTCTGTACGGCGGCCTGCCGGTCTTAGGGCGCGGGGTTCGCTGCGCTTCCAACCTAACCGCTGGACGTACCTACTCCTACCGTATGTGGGGATTCTCTGCCGTATTTAATTGCGCTCAAGTCTTACCTTTCCTACCCTACTCTAACCCAGACTAACCTACTCATTGAAGACTTCTCTTCACCATTCAATGCTGCTCTAACCTAACCTACCCGGGCCTAACCAGTTTCCGTCCAAGGAAGCCGTGCATTGACCACTGGCACCTGCAGCAGCACCTTTGGGGTCTTCTTCGGCATTGTAATTGAGGTCTTCAGTAAATGTTTAGCGGGGTCGGTTCCCATCGTTAGGTTTAAATTACTACCTCCTTAGCAGTTTTCCTATTCGTTCCAGCACCAGCAGCAGCGTCTTGGGTTGATTTCGGCATTTTGACTGGGGTCTTGGGGTGATATTTGAAGGGGTCGATCGCCGTGTTCAAGTTTGAAACACGGATTTAGAAGTTTGCTCCCCGTTCCAGCTCCTGCACAAGAAGGTCTAGTTTTGCCAACCGGCACCTGCAGCAGCATCTGAGGTAGGATGCCCCCGAGGTGAGGTTGACCCCGGTATGATGCAAGGAGATTGTGGTCCAAATTTGAGCCTTCTACGATGAACCGTTCTCGAGATATCGCGCGGACAGACACGCACACAGACAGACAGACAAACAGACAAAACATTTTTGGGCCAGTGGGGTAAGGGCTTCGCTATCGCTCAGCCAAAAATGTTTGAGATAGGTAAGATTGGTGCGAAACTACTCGCCTTTCATAAATGAGGCTTTTTGCTCTTCCTGTTTTTCTTGCATCTCCTCCTGTTTTTTCTATCTCCCGTGTTTTCTTCTCTTCAAATCCTCTTCTAACTCGAGTTTCTTCTTTTCTTCTTCAATCCTTTTCTTCTCTGTCTTAATTTTCTTCTTCTCTTTCTCAATCCTTTTCATCTCATCTAATTTGTTTGTTCTTCCTCTATCTTCTTCTACTCATCCTCCAGTTTCTTTTTGTTTTCCGCCATTTTTTTCTTCTCACTTTCAATTATCTTTTCCTCTTCCTCCATTTCCTTCTGCTTATTTTCTTCTTCTCTGCTGTTATGTTCCTGTATTTTCTCTTGTATGTTGTTGATTGTAACTTCTGCCTGTGTCCTGTCTACAGTACCCCCATTTTTCTCCTTTTCTACTCTTCTCTTTTTATGTCTTTTAATTTTCTTTTTCTCTTGTCTACGGGCTGACGTTTGGGGACCATATTTCTTCACATTTGACTCATTCAGCACATTAGAAATGTTGGAAATACTGGATTCAGCTACTTCCGCACAATTAGTTGTGCCAAATTTCATTTGAGCTGTTAAAATAAACAAAAGCAAGTGTTATAATCATTTCCTTCAACTTACAAAGTTAAAGATTTGAGATATTAAGAGATTGGAAACGTGCCTCTTTGTTGTGCCCTGTTCATTTTCTTCTTCCGTGTTTTGTTTTCCTTGGGCCTTAATAGGGCCAGTGGGACAACTGTACAAAGAGAAGGTATTTCGTGTGATTCGTGCAAGTTCTTTGTCGGATTAAAACAATTGTACCATGAACGTGTACGTGTACATACCCATGGTCGAATCTGAGTCGATGCATGTCCGTTTTGGAAGATTTCCAGCCTGTTCGCTAGAGTATGGCATGGTAGTATAAGTAGTATAATATTTATTTTCCCTATTTACAGCTGCGAAAGCGTTACCGTTTACTTACCTTCGTCTTCATCATGATTTGGTGCGAAGCCGAATGGCCATAGCGAATCGGAACTGCCTCCAAAAGAGCGGAGTGCCTGGACTGATAGTGGAGAGCTTGGGTATGAAGCGGCCTCGATGTCCATGGGGTCCTCCTCGTCTTCCACCTCCGTGGCGTCAACTTCATCCTCCTCTTCCATGTCCAAGTCATCGTCCTGGAGCGAAAGTGGAGAACTAGAGTATGAAGTGGCCTGAACGTCTGAGGGGTCCTGCTCGGCTTCCTCCTCCCAGGCGTCTGCTTCCTCCTCTTCCACTTCCAAGCCAGGCAGCTCCTCCACGCAAGGTATGATGTAAGCCCTGTATACACAGCACATACCTCTTATTTCTTAAGGCACTACAGCGAGATCCTGAATGCAATTAAAATATGTATACACATCGATCCGTACTCGGGTCTTTCCATGTCCTCGCTGAAGTTGCCAAAAAAGGCTATGTGCTCCCTGATTGTGGGCATGCACTTCCCCAAAAAGCGGTGGGGCTGTGCGGGGTCTTGGTAAATCCTCTTGGCCTCCACAATGTCAACATTGACAAACACGTATTTTTCATTTACTGCCTTCTGCTTGAACCGAAATTGTCGGAGCCCCTGCTTGTTGGCCATGCCATAGGCTTTGAAAATTTATCTCTTCAGTTGTCGGATCAAAGCTGGAAAGAAAAAGAAGTTATTCAATGGATTTCTAGCAGTGGAACCTGATTTCTTGAAAGGGGGGGGGGGTTGAGCGCACTTGATTTGGCATGGCTTACCATAGAAGGTCCACAGTGCTGGCCGAGCATCTCTGATTATCGTGTTGAGTTTTTTATGCAGTGACTCTGCCCCGCTCGTTGAGAAAACATGTTCCTCGTGGCTAATGCTGGTGTTTTCGATCCATTGTCTTTTAAAATAGGGGAGGTACCGAAGTTAAGTGATTATAAGTGCTTGTCCTCCTCCGCTGTGTCAGCAACGACCTCTCCGGCCCTTTTCCTAATCAATTCCCAGGCCATGGGGATGTGGTGAGCAGAACAGCGAGGGATACAAGCTGTCCACCGTAACAATTTGGCCACCTCGTCATCTGCGTAGCTGCCATGCGGTCTTTTAAGCCAAACCGTGCTTGATTCCTCGTCAGACACTGCAGGGAAAAATAGGTGAGATCGCTATCAAGCAAGGCGAGTCCATTCTAATTTATTGCCTTGAAGGAGCGTGTTAGGAAAAGGTCCCCGAAAGGTCCCTCAGCGGCCTCGCGGGCCCCCGCGTCCTGCCACCGCTGAGGGACCGGGCCGTGTTTCACTAAGAGGCATTCCATTTTTTCAAAAGCCACCCGTTATTTAAGCCTTTCCGATTGCGATTCCGCGCGGTTTATTGGTTTAACAGTTGTAGATTTTAAAACAACATACAGGGTGCGTCGCGTAATTCGGGACAAACTTTGAGGGTAGGTAGGGGGTCCTATGGGGATCAATTTGAGGCAGGTAACCTGGGGTCGAGTCGTTAATGGGTCTTGCCTGGCGTAACTTTACTGTTGGAGGTTCTTATGTTAACTCCGACTAGCCTACCGACAAAACCCACAACGGCTGAGTGTAGCACAGACGGGGGGGATCAAGGCTACGTTTAACTGATAGGACTCGATTTTGGGTTAGGGAAACCACCAAACATTCACTTCCAATGTTGTTCGTCCGAGGCCGGAGACACGTCTGCCTGCGTGTGGCAAGGCTTGTCGCGGCGAGGGCTCGGCCGCTCGCCGCTAGTGCTAGCTCAGCATACATCGCCAGTTCGTCTTTTCGAGCCCGCGCTGGTTTGAATGCCAGCGCCACCCTGACATCCTCCCCCTCTGGGAGAAGAACGTCCCGTTCTTACGCTCAAACTAAGGGCCGAAAAATCGAAATGACGATTTGAATTAACATTTAGGGCAGATAACAATTTATATGATTTAACGATAAATTATTTAATAATGACGCAAAGTTTTGATTTTTCTCTGTACTTGTTGGCTTACGTTTATCGATAAGGAAACTTTTTTTTTCTTTCCAAAACATCCTTATGATCTAGATTCTTACAACTATTTTCCTGCTCTAAATTTCCCTCGGAACCCTGCACTAATTTTACATTTTAAAACTAGGCAACAAAGAACTCGAAAACCAATCTTAATCCGAAACCAATACTTTCTTGAAGTGCAGTGCTCGCCTCCTCGGGGCCGGGAGAGGAAATGTCCGCATTTCCAGCGCACACCACTGTGCAGGTCCTCCGTGGTTCCGCCGCCCCGCACTTTTCTCGGGCCGCCACCTCCACACGAGCGGTCGCCTCGAGGTTCAGACATGACCTGTCGTTAGCGCCCCGGTCAACCATTGCGGTTGTCAGTGCATGATTTGCCCGGTTCGTGCTTCCGCTCCTTGCGGACTCTGCAATGCTCACGCGGGTCTCGAACCACGGAGTCCAGGTCACCGACCTCAGGCTCAGCTGATAAAGATGCTGACGCCGACTGCTCCCGGCGACGGCCTGGTGACTACTGACAGTGGCACGGCGCGCGGTGTTGTGGCCTGGCCGTCGGGCTGCTGCACAGGTTTACAAGCAGCACGCAGTGCGAGTCCAGCGTGACCCGAAGATGATTTAGTTAGTGACTTTAGTGGGTGACTGCAAGGTCCTGCAGTAGTCATGGCGAAGAGAACGAAGACAGATCCGAGGCGGGCTATTTGACAGCTGCCGGCTCGGGTCAGTGCGCGCGCTGGGGCTCAGTTGACGGAGGCCCAGCGGGAGAGCGGTCAGATGCTGACCATGCAGATGTTGACTCGCGACGGTCGCGCGTGACGTCCAGCTGCTTGTCGTGCGAGTTGATGAGCACGACGGTAGGTGGCAGCACCTCACGGGGAACGCGCCTCGAGCGCTGCATCTCGCAAAGCGTACGCGCACGGCGGGTTAGGCCGTGCCTCGAGACGTCGAACGAAACGCGCGCGGTTTTCCTTGGTGGTCGGGAAGAAAGGAAGGGAAAAGGGAAATGTCGCAGTACTACCCAAACTAACTACGAACTACCTGCCCACGCCTAAAAGCACTTACAGTAACTTACACAAAAAAACTTACTCTCATTCACTCTAAACTTACACTAACTAGCAAAATGACACTAACTTACACTAGCTTAAAGATAGCAAAATTAGACTAACTTACACTAGTGATTACTTTCTAGCCGATTCATCCGATACCTAGGTGGAAATTTACGGTATAGACAAAGCAGAGGCTTCTCCAGATTGCAAGTTGGATCGTACAGCCATGAGCATTAGTCCTAAACCATTTTTACCCGATTTGCGCAAATGATAATCACAGACACATGAACCATACCAACCATCACATTCTTCATTTTCATAGACAATAAATTTATTTCCTGTCTTTTCTAGTTTTTCCGCCAAAACGGGATTAGAAGCAAATTTAGTAGCTACACAAAGTTTCATATGACTCTCTTATCTCCGTCCAATCTTCCCTAATTTTAATTTTCTTTGCTCGCTTCCTGGCAATGTTGTAATTTTCTGCCCGTCTAATCCAGTCAAAGTCCACTGAATAAGCTGCTTTTTCTGATTGATACGCATGTTCAACAGATGAAAACCAGTTACCACGAACAAGAATTTGACTCGGAAAGTAGTTTGAGACAAGCATACTCGCCCCGAAAATCTGTAATTAATTTACAATCAGTTGAGGGAGTGAAGTGATACATCGAATTTTGAATACCTGAATTAGGAAACACTTTATGTAGAATATGAAGTACTAGTGTTAGTTCCAAAGAGTCAAGACCACAAGCAATTTTGGGAATAGACAAAAATTTCTCAGCATTTGCCTGCATTTCCTCTTTTAAGACATTCAAGGACTTTTCCAAACTTGCATAGGTTGGTTTCTCAAAATGTAATTCTTTTGTAACCAGGTTGTAGAAAATTCTACCTTGAGATTTTACACGGATTGCATTGCCCACCGTGCACTGTTCTGTACAAATAAGGTATTGAATCCTGAAATTTTCATTTATTGTCTTGGCAATGCCAGCACTCATTTTTCTGTTTGCTGAAATACAGTGAGCGATTACATGGTCTACAGAAGCATTTAGAACATTGCCATTGACATGATTAATAATTTGGTCATTTTGAGAATGAAAAACTTGGAGTTGCAAATCTATCACAATAGAACCTGATATTTATCACATGGAACTATTTCACAACTTCATTGACTTTTCCATTTTCATCTGTATCTTTGATAGGAATAAATAAAATGTATCAGATTTTTTTTTCAATTATCTTGTAGAGTCCAAGCCAATTAATTCTTTTCTTTGGCCAAGGTATGTCATCAGACTCATTTTTCACTCGAACCATTTGTCCAATAGTGTAGTGTACTTCTTGTCTGTTTTAGTCATAGGCCTGCTGATGCTGAACTTGTGCTTTCTGTATCCTTCATTTTAAATCTGTGAGCAATTTGGAAGGTCTTCGGAGCTTGTTCTCCAGACTCTCATCACTATTTGGCAAAAGTTGCATAATACCAGGAGTTGTAGGGTTGTACCCATGAACAGCAAAAAATGGGTTGCACTTAATAGTGTCATGGTAATTTACATTATACAGAAAAGTAACGAATTGCAAATATGAGTCCAAGTCATCTTCAAACTGTAAAAGAAATGGACATAGCATTTCTTTCAGTGACTTCACGGTCCCCTCACACTGACCATTGCAATAGGGAACTCGTCTAAAAGCCTTATGGAAAATGTCCCATTTATTAAGCATTTTTTGAAATGAAAATGAGGTGAAACATCGTCGTATATGAATCACATAATCCAATATTCAGCATATAGGACTCAAAACATTCTATTGCAGTTTTCGTATCAGCAGTTTTGACAGGTCTAGTCTATGCAAATTTTGTGTAGTAATCAACAATTATACAAAAGTGTTCATTTTTCCTTTTGCTGGCTTTTAATTTTCCGACGAAATCATATGAAATTTGTGAAAACATGTTGTCTGGCGGCGTTGGTGCCAATAAGCCTGGTTTTTGGCGAGGCTTACTTTCTATCATCTGACAGTATTTGCAGCTCTTCACATAATCTGCTGCATCTCTCTGTAAGGTTCGCCACCAAAATGAAACTACAATATTTTGGACCAAATGCTTCGTTTTTAGCCCGTCCTGACAGGTTTCTTTAGAAAGGGCAGGAGCCGGGCTTGATTTAACGATCTCAAGACTAAATATGTGAGGGGACTGTAACTTGACAGTAATACATAAGTAATACATATTTAAAGTGTTCATGGTAAATGGTATACGTACCAACTGCTTATGGAGACAACTTAGGACGCTTTTGTGGTTCTCATCCTTGTGGCTCGTTCCCACGCTTGTTCTCATCCCTCCTCTCTTCTTCCTGCCTTCTTTTTCCTGGCTTCTTTCTTCTTCCCGACTCCTCTCCTCTTTCTGCCTTTGCTCCTCTTCCCGCCTTCGTGCCCTGACCTGCTTGAAGTGGTCCTTCTTTTTCGACGTCTTATTCGCGGTTTTAGAGCCACCAGCATTGGGAAAACATATGCCAGTTGACCATTAAAATTTGAGTTTTGACTACTTACCAAGAACATTCCTCGCCTCTGATTTCATCAACTTCTGCCTTTGTCGGCGACGTTGTCGCAGTCCTATTGCAGACACTGCAATTAATTAAAAGAGGACTTAAGTGAGGAATTGAAATGCATTGAAGAAGCTGAGAATAAGTGAGGTCACAAATCTTAAATGAAGTGTTTTGCTAAACGCTGTGAACCGCACAGTATATTCACACTTCAATTAGGATTGTACGCGTAATTAAAACTTACGGAAGATCGTCAAATCAATGTTAATGTGTGTACAAGATGTAATGTGGCTTTTATTGCAAAACGGTGTGCTACATGCCTCAGAAATGAGCTAATACTGAATTGTCTCCTCACCATTGCACTGAAGCGGGCGTCGCGTGGGGCGACGCGAGAGGCGAAGCCGCGGGTGAAGCTGGGGGTGAAGCCAGGGACGAAGCCAGGGACGAAGCCGGGGGTGAAGCCAGGGGCGAAGCCGGGGGTGAAGCCAGGGGCGAAGCAAGGGGTGAAGCCGGGGGGAAGCAGCAGGGTCAGGATCATCTTCGGTCTCTGCCAGTGGTTCCCACGTCTCGAAGTCGTTTATCGTAGCATCTTTAAAAAGAATCGTAATTGTCACGTTAGTTTCGAAAAATACAAATCAGTAATTTCATAAGGGAAAGGTGCTTTATACGTTGACCACATTGACGATACAAACAATGTTGAAGATGTGTATTGTAACGTATGTGACAAGCTCTGCCGCATTTGTAAAATTTGCAGACAAATTCATCGTAATTCTTGCCAAGAATATGTAAGCTTTCAAACGTTTTTGAACAAATTCTCATTATTGCAAAGGAAGTACTTAGTGAAATTGTTCGCAATACAACGCCGCAAGGTTTTGATGTGACACCTCCACTGTATTTCCGTTTGCAATACTTTTATTGCCAAATTTGCAATAATTTTTTGTTTGAAAGCAATGAGGGAAAGCATAGTTTCTATTATACTCCGGTAGCAATCGTTGGATTGGTGTCAGCGCGAGGGTTCCGAAAATGGGTCGACTTGACCTTTTCCGATAAGAAATACGGAAGTTCTCTCAGTACCTGCGCAAATGCATCAACCCAAGAGAACTTCCACATTTCGGAATCCTTGAGCTGACAACAATCTAAGTATTGACACTAGAATTTCATAGAAACGCGTTATCTAATAATGTGAAAAAACAACAACAAAAATACAAACAATTTCAATATTTTGCAAAAAATATATCGCATATGGAAATACAGAGTCACTGTAAGAAACCGACATGCCGAATGATGGTCATCTCTCGATCTTGCTTCTTGGCAGTCACAGATATGTTTGAATCCGTTATTTCGGCAGCGCAGTACTCGACTGAAAACTCACAAATGATTTTCGAAACTCGGTTTGAGCCCGTAGTGGCCACCATTGGTATAATAAACATCGCAGGGTTTCTTATCCAACTAAGACGGTCTTACTCACTTGAAGCTTGCGGCACGGACAGTTCGTCGCCGATACTGCAAATGGAAAAGAAGACTGTAAAGGTCGGACATAACGTACGTGCTATAAGGCGGTCGTGTTATGCTTACCGAGGAACGTGCATACCCCACACGCGTAAAACTTCTAAGTGGTCTTTCAAAGACAAGGAGGCCATCTCTAAGAACTCTCTGATATTTTTATGCTTAGCAAAGTCTCCTTTGGCCTCCATCAAGTCTCTGTCAAACATGTTTTGGATGCGGTTTCTTGGCAGGGTTCGCCGCTGCCGCCGCTTCTTACTTTCCACATTGTGGCACTTTCTGATTTCTCTGAAGGCCTCCAGCTCCAGTTTTCTTGTGATTGCTGATGAAAGAAAAGACGGAAATTTCAAATGTGGGGCATAGGACAAAGATTGCACAAAGCAAACTTGACAGTTCCTTATACTTACAGTTGAATGAGCTACGTGCTTCCGGGGTAATGTTACAGGTGCCACCTATGCTTACAGGTGGCACGAGCCCAGCACCCTCCTCTTGAACACTTCCATTTCTTACACCGGAGTAGCAGTAATCCCACGGTCGCATCACCCTTTCCTGTCGATGTAGATGTTTCCATTGCGCTGCCCCATGATCACACGCACTTTTTCGCCAGCTGCAGCGAACCTATCCATGATGACAACTCTCACTTCACTCGATGCTAACGCAACCACTGCACGGTGCAGACTGACCTTCACGTGCTCCGTGAGCGCGAAAAGTCTGTAGTGGTCCGGGAAAACAGCGGTACTAAATCTCCTATGGTAACTTTACTTCTCGATTACACTTTACCGTTACTGGTCATAAAGAAAGAGTATAAATGAGATATTTCTTGATGTGACCAAAATTTTAAAAGGTGACAATCGAGGTTCAAAAGTTGTTTTGCGGGGCTAAAGTTTACTCTACATACTCACCGTAATTTTTTTTTTTTTTTTGTCGAAGTGGCGATTCAACCTTGGCTAATTTTTAGTCCAATACAATTCGTCAAGATCCCTAAACAAGATTGTCATTCAATGGCGAATTATTTGTTAAGGGGACCACTACGATTCGAAGTTAGTTCATGATAACAATAAATATGTGACGAGAAGATCATGAAATGATAAATTGATCAGAAAATTATAAAAAAAAATACTATCCCACTGTGTGAGATACTGGTAGGCCCGGAGTTTCACGGGGGTTTGGTTAAAATAGACGTTAAGTTTATATTTTGTTCTTTTTGTTTGTTTTTTTCTTTCTTTTTTTTTAATTCATGAAATGAGGATTTTGCTTGAGCGTTGTTTCAGTTTTGGGGTGGTTTGGGGGTGGTTATAAAAGTTAAGTTTATATTTTGTTCTGGTTTTGTTTGCTTTCTTTTGTTTTTAAATTCATGGAATGAGGATTTTGGTTGAGCCTTGTTTCATTGTTGGGGTGGTTTGTATCTCCTTCGAGAGGGTGAGGGAGTAGTTGAAGAGCTAGGGCGTCTAGGTAGTGGTCAGTGTAACGCTTGCATTCTCATACGCGGTCCGCCTAGCGCTAGCCTCCTGCAAGGCTCTCGCTTTGTTGTCCCCACCACCGGTCCCGAACGGTCCTGACTCTTGAGTCGTCTCCCTTTTAGCGGGGCCTCGGCTTGCCTCGGCTCGGCTCGCCACATCGACAATGGGTACCCGGCAAAGGCTACGCAACAAAAAAGAAGGACGTCCGATTTGGCTGTGCTCTGGAGAAGGACAGAATGATACTGAGTCAGGCAGAGGTTCCTGATGCAGCCTGCTGACGAGTCGAGCAGAGCTCGTCTAGAGGCGTTGTAACAGTAGCTCTCTCTCGTGCTACCACCATTGGATGGAGAGAGCAAGCTGAAGTTTGAAGTGGTTTTTCTGATCACTATGATGTTTTTTGAATGTAACAACACGCTAGACTATTTAATACGACTATTGTCCGTAACTCTGTTAGACAGATTTTTGATTTTTTAGATCGTTTTGATTTAGGACTAGTGGTGCCTGTTGACGAGGTGCTCTGTCTCTTTTCCCATTGAAAGGAGTGAGAAAGCCGACTTTAAAACACGTTTTTAAACGGTGTGTGATATTTTTGAAGTGTAAAAACACGTCAGCGTGTCTTGTGCGAGTACCCTTCGATAATCTGGAGAGTTTGAAAAACTTCTGTCAGAGGGCCATATGGGGCTATGCTTCCAAGAAAAAAAAACAGTCGAATCTGACGAAACTATAAGGCAACTCCGTTTCACTCCGTGCCTAAAAAACAGTCGAATCTGACGAAACTATAAGGCAACTCCGTTTCACTCCGTGCCTAAAAATGTGGGACAAAGAAATATGTCAGATGACAAATTTATCGTCAAATGATTGTGTCAGTGGGAGAATGAACTTGCCAGGTTGGCCAGCTGGGAAATACAAAAAAGGAGTGGAATGAAATAATTTACAGACCTGGCTTTCAAAAACTATAAAATACCAACACTAGCCAGTTATCTATTGAATCAGCTATCCAGGTTCCAGATACACGCCAAGAGTATAGAACAAAGATGCAGGGAACAGCATCCCTGTCGTATTCTTGATGCGATATCTGCTATACTGCTCCCTTTAAAAACAAACAAGAACAATGTTAGCATTTAAAATTGAGAACTAAAAGGTTTTGGGTCGAGTAAGTCTGAATTTATATTTGAAGAGAATTCCCGCTGTCTACATAACGACTGAAAATATTGTGGCTTCGTACCATGGAAAGCAGTACACAGTTAATAGATTCCAGTCACAAACAGGAGCATCAGGATGATAAACCACACTCCATGATGAATAATTAAGTGCTGAAGTGGAAAGTGTGAGTGGGGCTGTTCTCAAAAGCCGGAATAGGAAAGGGAATTTAAATGATATAAATGAAAAATTGTGACACATTTCGGTCATGACAGGTCACACTTGCAGAGTAAACAAAAACAACATAGTGTTTCACACTAACTAAACAGATACTGTCTGCTCTTACGTGTCAACTAAACATTTACCTAGTCAGTGGTGGGTAGCATGACTTCACCGCCGTGAAATGTCCAGCACAATAGTAAAATAAAAAACACAACTTAAGCTATGCCAAGAAAAACTACTTATCAGCAGAATTTTCACGTTGCTTGAACTCTTCTTCAAGATTACGAGCGTGTGGATCCTCCCAGAGGCGGAACGCCTCACTTGTCCTACCCCCATTTGTCCTACCCATATATTTATTAATATTTTTATTAATAAAAATAATAATAAAAATATTACTTGCCGGTTGTCCTACCTTGATTATTTTTATTCCCGGAATAAATATATTCACAAAATATAAATATTCCCCGATCTCGTCGGGCACCTGCGCACGGCGGCCAAACGAGCCTAACTTAGCCCAATCTATCCAGCCTAGCCTAACCGTGTGAGCTAATTCATCAGTCCTCCTACCAGATGTCTCGAACCAGCCTAGCCTCACTTACGTAGGCAGCCTAACCTAACCAGCGTAGCCCAACCCAGCGAGCCAAAACTTAGCGAGCCTAGCCTCATGTAACCAGCCTAGCCTAACCCAACGGGCCCAGCTGATCAGTCCTCCTAGAGAAGTTCACAGCGTAGTGGGTACAGAGGGTGCTGACTTAGTGCTGTGGTTTGGAACGGCCAGAGAAGGTCGGGTTGCCTAATTTTAGGGGCGCCCCCGAGAGCAGGCCCGCAATTTTTGTCAGAAAAGTAAAATGAAACAAGCGGGGACCGAACCCGTGCCGCCCGATTCGCCCGACAGACACGTGGCGACGCCGCAGCCCCTTGCGCTACGGCGGGTGGTGTGGATGGTTGGGACCTGGAGCTGCCTAGTGGGCAGTCGGACTGAGAAGACTCGCAGCAGCGTGTTTGACGTGCAGACGTTGGCAACACTACTCTCGGGGGGCGCTCTCTGTCTCTCTCGCACACACTACGGAGGCGCGCCATTTGAGTGGGTAGAGGGACAGAGAAGCAAGCAGAAGGTTCCTGGTTCTAATACTGGATTTTTCGTTTATTTGAAAACAAATGTATGTCAGGTGCCTGCAGAGTCTACAGTAGACAAAGCCGCAGGACGCTCGTGTTGGGCGGGCCTGCCTAACGCACAGGCGCTGTGCCGAGTCCTACAGGCATAGGCCCACCTTCAGCCCGAACGCGTACGCGCCTGCAGGGCGTGGGGTAGGCAAAGCCGCAGGACACTCGTGTTGGGCGGGCCTGCCTAACTCACGGGCGCTCTAATGCCAGTGCCTTGTAATTCAGCGAGGAGCACTTGTGTGCCTAAGACATGAAAAGTAATAATTTTTGCCGTGTCTGCTTGCTTCTCTGGCCCTCTACCCACTACGCTGTGAGCTTCTCTGGGAGGACTGATCAGCTGGGCTCGTTGGGTTAGGCTAGGCTGGTTACATGAGGCTAGGCTCGCTAAGTTTGGCTAGTCAGGTTAGGCTGCCTAGGTAAGTGAAGGCTACGCTGGTTCGAGCAATTAGGCTCGCACGGTTAGGTGAGGCTGGTTACATTAGGCTACCCTCGTTAGGTTAGGCTCGTTAGGCCGCCGTGCGCAGGTACCCTACGAGCGTGGGCAATATTTATATTTTGTGAATATATTTATTCCGGGAATAAAAATAATCAAGGTATAATATTTTTATTATTATTTTTATTAATAAAAATATTAATAAATATATGGGTAGGACAAATGGGGGTAGGACAAATGAAGCCATCCCTAAAATTGATGCATCGCCCTCTTTATATCACATATGTTACCATTAAATAATAAACACCATTAAAAATATATAATTGTGTTTTTTCTGTTCTCTATTTTAGGATGACATGCCACATCTTTTTACCAGTAGTCCGTTCTCTTCACCTGTGAAGGAGGCATCCCCCAAGAAGGCAGCTCAGATGGTTGCCTCTCCAAGGAAGGCCTCTCCAATGAAGTCCTCTCTCAAGAAAGCAACTCCCAAGAAAGCATCTCCTAAGGAAGCAACTCCCAAGACATTTTCACCAGTGAAAGATTCCGTCTCTGTGGGGACTGATTTTAATTATCCAACTAATCAGTATTATCCACAGTTCACACAATCTATGCACTATAATTATCCTAATGCCCAACAAAGTGGGACAATTCTAATGCTAACCAATATGCTGGTTATTCCTATGGGTGGCAAGTACAACAGCATCAGTCCTCTGAAGGACAGTCTCAACCTTTGTAAATTGAATTGACTCAGAAATATTTGTTTTATTTCTTAATCATTAATGTGTTAGTTATTGCTATGGATGGCAAGGACAACAGCATCAATCCTCTAAAGCAATGTCCTTGTGAATTGAATGTATACAGTATTATTAATTTGTTTTATTTTTCAATAATTATACACTGATAAAATTTTTAGAGCAAAACGGAAACTTTACGGAGAGAATTTTGGAACGGAACCATACGGATGGACAGTGATCCAACAAAAACTCCAACCGTTCAAAAAGTTTAACTACGGATAAACAGTTTGATAACAAAGACTCCCTCCGTTTAGGAAATTTAATTACTGATACACCGTTTCATGTGTCAGTACCTGGGGGTCCATGAAAGTTGAATACGGTCAGACCGTTCAAATAATTCAATGTGTGACGGATAAAACCGTTCCAATGTTTGAAAGGTTTATTCCCAGGAACGGTCTGTTTACGGTCTAACCATCTCACAATGCTGGTTGTGTAACGGATTTAGTGCTTGTCACTTGGCATAAACTATTTGCTCACTTTCATTTCACAGTGAAAAAAATAGCTCTGCTAATTAGCTCAGTTTCAGATGCACTACAACAAACTTCACAATGAAGGTAGGATACATTGATGAGAATTAGAATCACTTCAAATCAAATGTAGGCAACTACAACGGTGGGAAAGACGTGTCCAACAGCTAGTTTGCCGGGTCATAACTTGCCATAAGGCACAGATCGAAAACCGTCTGACTAACCCGGGGGAAACGTAACCTTACCTGGATTCGAGTTTCGTGCCCCGCAAATTGAACTCGAGCAAATACGTAACAGCAGTGGGGGTGTACGGACACAGTAATTTCTGGTGCCATCGAAGAGTTGATATGTATCCTTCCTGAAACGCTTTATGCGAATGCAATGGGGACATGAAACCTTATTTCCTTGCCAAGAACATCTTGCATCGTGTTTACGTTTTGAAGCTTGCAGACGACGATATCGTCAAAACAAACGCTTATTCGCAGTTCGGATTGGGCCGGGGGATCGGCGCGAGGCTAAGCATCGCCCGGCTCGGCTCGGGCCGGGCCGGGCTCGGTGCGGCCCGAGGCCCGAGCTGGGCGGCGGGGCGGGGCGGAAAGCCAAGGTAGGAGGAAGGCTGCTGATGGGTGGTGAAGTGTTTACGCTAGTTTTTGAAGAAACGTGGCAAAATATTGTCTACTACCAGTGAAAATCGGGTGCGAGATTTTACAACCCGACGTCACTACCTATTCTGCCAATATCGCCTGCAGATGCTGTTGGTTATTGTGTGCATTCAATGAAGATAAGAGGTGTTTCAAGCCTGTGCCTGTTGCATATTATGTTTATTTGTGTTCTGGTGTGCAATTACATGTCAATCATAATATCAATCGCCAAGGAAATAAATGCTCCTGTGTTGTAAGTGCGCAGTATTTCGAGTTTATGTTATTGGAGTTCTTGCTTTGTTATGATCTGGTTATGTGAAAATGCCCACCCTTGTTACAGGTTATTTTCCCCAAAGCATGAGATCAAGTATAAGAATATTACTGTTGGATTGTCACGGTACCCTATGAAATTTCTCGTGATCCAGACAATACAGTTAATGATTCCAGAGGTCACACTAGCCAGCCTGAAGGTAATATAACCTGATTAGATACACTTGAAGTGGGGCTATTATATGCCGAAGGCCTGAGGCTTCTATTATTAGAGACTCTCGCTTTCCGTGCTGTGCTAGCAGAGTGAAACTGGTTCCCTTTTAATCGTGTTTTATTTCTATTAATTGTCTGTTCTATCTGTTCAATCTCATATTGAACTTCTTCAATTTAATACATTCCTTCCTGTTAGTAGGTCACAGCAGGGGGCTCCTAACAATCCAAGACTAGAAAACAGAATGGATGCTGACCCTGTTTTACACTTGGTGACAGAAAAAAAGTGAGGTATGTTTGGTTGCCTTTTATAGACCTGAGTGTTTTTTTGTTGTTGTTTTCTTTTGCCTCTGTATGTTAGATGATGCAATAATTTAGCATAGGTATGGTAAATTTTAACTTGGGAGGGGAGCTAAATTAAGACACGACTTATCGCAGTAAAGGTATGGACAGAAGTGAAGGTTCGTTCATAGACCAGGAAATCAGTCAGACCAAGGCTAGTATTCTTTTGATTGTAATCAAAATTTGCATATCATTAAGATGAACAGAGATTGATTTCATGTCTGAAGGCTTCTAGTGCATTGAGTCCTGGCTAGTTTATATATTTTACTACCTTTGATTGCCAGTGATATTTACTCTAGTTAATATAACTGTCAGCTTTTTATAAGGTTTATTTCTAAAAATGTCATAGTCTATTGATGGTTGTTTTATACTTTCTATCTCTTAATGATCTGGATTGTAATTTTTTCTGTTCTGTTCTGTTTGCAGTTACCAGCACAGAGATCATAACGGTCCTTTATTATTCCGAGGGGATTCTTGTATTCTTGGATGGATCCTGACTCGGTTTGGAACATTGTCTTCTCAGGGCCGCTGTTGTAAGTAATGGCACAAGCTAAACTGAAGTTTTGGAATGAACTGTGATATTTTGTGATTGCTAATGTGCCAAATTGATTTCTCTGTCCTGGGCAAGTTTTCTCGTGCAAGTGACGTCATTCATCTGTTTTGTCTGAGCATAGTATTCTTGTCTTGGGCAGCAATACTGTCAGGAGTAAGTGGAGTAAGTGTGTTCATGCTTTTACTTTATTATTAAATTGTAAAGCTATATTGCAGTGGCTGGAACAGTAATATAATCCCCTCCCCTGCCCCACAGATTGTCTTCATTGAAGTGTGTCATAAAGTGTTGCTGCTAGAATGACCTTGTTATGCAGTTCTCTGAACTGTTATCTTTGAGAGCAGAATGAATATTGAAAATGAATCATATTGTATCCAATGCAAGACATTTTTACCAAGTTTTCTGCTCTTCAGGTATGCAAAGTACACATGTCTATAAATGTTGTATCTGTTTTGTTTTTTTTGAACGAAGGCCAAACTTGAAGTCTCGATTGGTGTTTTGTATTTTGGTGCTGCCAGCTAGGTTCAGGCTTATTGTTATTATCAAGCATTAAATGTTGTGCTGTAACTGCAACACTATCAGGTCAAGACAAATAGCCAAAATCATAGCTTCGAACTAGATCTTCTCTTAGAACTCTCAATCCACAGCTGAAGCTAGGTAATCTGAAATTTAACATTTTTGTAAACTTATTCATTTGTGAGATTTACTCAGCTCCCTCCTCATCACTGTAATATTGTTCTCTTCTTTTCTGCCTGCAGTTCCTGGCGATTATCTTTAGCTCCAAACTTCTGTAAGGAGATTCAGTGCTGGTATTCTGAAAGGGATCTTGGCATGCCTTTACAAGTTTTAAAACTAAGTAGGTGTGTTTTGTGACTCTTCTGTCTTGTTTTTGCTTTCAAATTAAGCGTGTGCTTTTTCTTTTTTTCCCCATTCAAGTCTTCTTATTGTAATGTCATGGCTAATGTGAGCCCCTGGTAAAGTTGTACTGAATGTTCACACCCAGGCTCCAATCGGATCCAATGCAATGCTTACCAGGCCTCAAATCTTGCTGCTTCATGATGGGGATTAAACTAGGAGGTGCTACATTTCTTTCTTAAACTGTATTGAATGGATTGCAACATATTTATGTATTTGTCCCCCCATCCCCTCTTGTTTTTTGTTGTTGTTTTCCTTTTGTATTTGTTAACAGATAGTTGCAGTGCATATTCATAGATTGGTTTTTATTATTCATGTATAGTGATCAACAACGGCAGTTCAGTTATGAACTTATTTACTCACACACATAGTGTAGTGCTGTAAGTGACCTCTTTCATTTTCATGTTATTACTGCATGGACTGCATCCAGGTGAGGCTTCAGAATGTTCATGTCCAGACCCCAAATCAAATCATTCGCTGTGCAAGGTCATTTAAATTTTTTTTTTTTTTTTTTTACAAATTGTGCAATTTGATTTTGACAGATACTCATCAGCTGTACACTGTTATCCTAATCGGCATGTAAGAATGTGAGTGGGGCTGTCATGTCAATCAGAGCTGTAATGTGCAGTAAGTTTAAGTTCCTTGCTCATGCATGACCTTCTTTGTTAATGAAAAGAAACCCATCTGTTTTTCTTTGCCTTAATTTCCCTTGCAGATTGAATTTAACTTGATAGTGTTTTGTTTTGATTTCAGGGTGTTTCGAAGGAAGCAAGGAATGTTTCCAAAAGGTTCTCATCAACATCCGCCCTTTCAAACGATTCTTAGATCAGAATGGTATCTAACATCGAGTTATGTTGGTATGTTCTTCTATTCACTCTTTGCCCCCATCCTTGTTTTGCTGTAACTATTTTTATTTATTTTTGTTTTAATCCCAAATCTCTCTCAGACCATCACCCCTGCATTCACAAGGGAGGTTTCCATTTCTGGAGAGAAATTGTAATTATTAAGATCACTGCTGTCCTGTGTTTTCCCATGTTTGCATTGCATACTTCAAATTATTTCAATTTTTTATATGTTTTTGTTATTGTTTGCAGTTACTAAGGAATAAACACATTAGCTTCAACATTTTAACTTCTATTTAGCCTGACAAGCCAAAGTCAATAAATATATTATGAACATTTATATAAAACAACTATTTTAATTAAGAACCTGTGACAAAGTGGCACACAAAAAGCAAGGGAAGGAAGTGCAAAATTATTGTCTAATCCAGTGCTGGGCTTGAGTGCTTGAGACTGAGGCACAGATGATCCTGGAAAAAATAAGCTGATAGAGGATAGTAGTCTTCAGCATCAGAAAGTTTTAAAGAGCTGAACTCATGTTGATCTTCTTGAATAATGTAGTACCCCTGAAATGTATTCCGGGCTTCGTGTGTTTTCAAAACAAACTTCACATCCTTCCCGTCATGAAGTATCATAACTATTTCCCCAACATACAAATCCTTCAGCTGTGCGCCAAGAACAATCCACAAACCAGGAGAGTAGGTAATACCATGAACTACCACCTTACGTAGAGATCTGTTAAAAGTTGGTTCTGTTCTTACAATGTGGCAAACTTCAGGCTTCAAGTTCTCACAACTCACAATGTTCACATTCTTTTGAGAGAAATAAATAGCAGGAGGAATCAATGGACTTGTCAACTTAAAGGCAAAGTTTAATATGTACTTCCTGACCAGAGTTAAAGTAATGTTTATGAAGTTGTTGGCCACTCTTGCTGCTTTCTTGAAGAAGACATGACGGCTCTCGAACCGCATCGTCCATAATTTTATCAACGGGCCAAAATAAGTAATCAGGACCGGATAATGGCAAAGGAGATGATGTTTTGGTTGGATCTTCCTCGTGAAGAGTCTGGCCCGAGTTTCAACATACAGATCAATAAGCCCTCGGAGCTTTGCCACTTGCTTCGCAGAAATTTTGGGAGCAAATGTGTACTCACAGATTAATTTCAGTTGAAGGTAAAGTTGCCATACAGGATCATCTGAGTCAATCATATCACTCATGAGAAAAGGTAGCATCCTAATCAATAACCAAATTTCTGAGGCATGCCCCCTAATCTTCTTCAGAGCAGAGTCAATTTTAAGCATCTTGTCGGCAGCATCCCTTCCATGGCACTTGAAGTTAACAATACGCCTATTCAGCTTGGTGATGGTAAACCACTTCTTGATCTCAACAAAATATCGCAGGTACAAGGCTAAATCATTTTTGGCAATGCCTTCCAACACATCATGACCTATGCAGGGGGGTTGTCCTGGGTTGCAGACATGGAAGGTGGGAATATCATTTAAAGTACTAAAGCCCTTGATGCCTTTCACATGATGCAATGGGTTTTCAGGATTAACCTGGGCTGCAGCACTATTGTAGTCTTCTGGCGTTCGCAGTGGCAAAGTGATGTATGGCTTGGCTAGTATGTGTGCATTTGTAACTTCACAAAAGCGGCATGAGTAATCTGCAGTGAAGCATTCAATATACTTGCCAATATAGTTTTGTCCCAGATTATCTCCACACATGTGCATGAACACAACAGGAAGCTTCCTACCCTTGCATATAACTCCATCTGTACAAACTTTTCTTATTTCATTCATGAGCTGTTCCAAACATTTATCAGGACCAAAATATTTCAAATCTTTCTCTCTTATGAGAAAGGCAAGTTGTATGGCATCTACCTTGGAACGGCTGTTTGGATGAATGTTGCCTAGAGTAAAATAGAATCCAACACATTTATACATGCCAGCGACTGGACTTAGAGGATGAAACTCAAAGGCATCTTGAAACATGATGATCTGTATGCTGTCCATGTTACTGCATATTGGATGTTGGGTAAATGTCAAACCATCAGTAAAATCTTGATACACATTCTTCTTCGGTTTGCGGTTAAAGGAAGCATCAATATGTTCTTGAACAGAGGGATCATTGAACATGGATTGCAATATGTCAGTGATTTTCACATGATGGGCAAATCTCTTCTTTCCTTGGTCATCCTCTCCAAGAAAAACACCCTCAGGGTCAAGGGATGCACATTTTCCTTTATAAAATTTCTCTCTCAAGTGATTTGATGTAACATCTACTATATCCCTTTTCTTATGATGAGTTGCATGCACAATATCTTTTTTCAAACTGTTGCTGATGATTTCTTGGGACTTTTCTTTTGATGATCCTGCCTTGGAGTGTTCCACTTGGAGGGCAACTTTTAAGCGATGGTGAGACATACGACACATTTGAGCAATGCCTTCAGAAATGTGTTGGACTTGCACTTTTGATAAAAGCAGCTCACCCTCCAGCATGAGATAGAATCTACCAACAAAGTTTCTTACTAGACTTTCAGGATAAATGTCTTCACAGGTGTCATCAACATTATCTTCTGTATCGTCACTGCTCTCTGCATCACTACCAGGTTCTTCACAACTGCTTCCGTCCCCACTATCTTCTTCATCACTACTATCTCTTACATCATCATCATCAAAATGAATTTCACCCGCTGATAATCCCTCACTACTTTCTGGCATTTGACAACTTTCAGACATTGGAACAACTTCAGCTGTCTCAGTAGTTTGGTCCACTTCCATTTCACTATCCTCGGGCACTTGGCTGTGATTACGGCTGATATGGACTTGAAATGTAGAAATTTTGGTGAACTTTTTGTCACAAGGTTGACACGGACAAAGAACAACATAGCCCTTTCTTAAATGTTGAAGAAGATGCTTCCTCAACAAACTGAAATTTCTCAGAGTCTGCGAGCAGGTTGGAACTGTACAAGTGTACGAAATGCCTAGGAGAACATCAGTAAAAGTACTTGTTGAAGTAGCTGAGGTAGATTCTTCTTTTTTCCCCTTGTGGAAACGGGAATAGTGGACACTAAAAGCAGCCGCTTTTGAGAATCTATCACTGCATTCGAAACATGAAAATGAAAACTTTTTGCCACTAGCATGGGTCTCCTGGTGACTTGCCCAGCTTGAGATATTACTATAGACTTTGTTGCAGAAAGAACATGGAATCAGAGGAGGCCCTGGATTGGCTTCAATGCATCCAATTAGAAGCAGAATATTTATGAGCACAAGAATCATGGCTGTACTGCTTGTTTGTTGAGTGGATGAACTGAGGTTGAGAGAGATTTTTTGGTTCAGTCCACTGCTGTTAAATGAACCAATGCGGGCACGCCACACGTCTATTGGAATCCCCATTTTGTTAGAAAAAGCCTGTAAACAGAGAAGGGGAAGGAAAAAATTACCTCAACACTACTAACTACGAACATTGTGTTCACCAATGTGGTATTGTAGATTGCAAGTACCTGATAATCAAATAGTTGACAGGAAAATGTGCAAAAAGCCTTTCTGACTGATTTCCACTCTTAATGAATCCTGCTAGAGAGAATATACACTCTGCATAAAATAAATAATGATACATCCTGGAATTTTAAATTACAAAAATGATAGGCATTCTCTTTGTATAGTCACTGTATTACTCAAAAGTAAGAACAGGGGTCTACCCAAAGCAAATTACAGAACCAAAACGTGCCCTGATATGCTCCATATGTAGTCTTTCCTCATGAGTAATACAATGACTATTTATTGTTTTTCATTATGTACCTTGCCATGATTTTGTGGGCTTTAGACATAGGGTTCCACTTGCCAGTTGTGCTCACTGTTGACAGAATCGTGAAAATTCTCCGAAGCTGCAATTAAAAGAGACCAGTTAGCTACGTTCCTGGATAATAAGCTGATAATCTCAAGATTCTTAACGGTGACAAACTTTACCTAGGCAATCGGCTGATTGCAAGAAGTATTTCAATTGGTTTACACTTGTGAATTGGGTACTTTATACAACCTGAACTGGCATGTTCAGAGTCCTCTGAAAAGTATTCTTCTGCCCTCTGTTCGTCCCCCTCCAGAGTGGGACTGTAACTAAAGCCAATGAAAATGACAAGGTTGATGTGAGATTTGAAAATAAACCAAAACTGAAAGATACTCACTTGTATGTAGATTATTATGGGCCCATCAGATAGGATCCTACAGAGCTCAACACATTTCGCAAACCAAAACCTATGACGCAATGACCAATAGATAAGTAAAACATAGAATAAGTAAAGCCCTTAAATAATAAGATAAACACCAATGACGTGATGTTCCTCAAGTTGTGATCCGTTCTGTTGTAGGCATATCGGCCTGTCCAAACCAGACCCCCAGCCCGGCCAAACATGGCCCCAGAAAGTGGTGTCTCAGAGCACACCAAGGCTACAACCTGTGAGGGCAGACTGCGAGCTCCATACATGTAATCGTGTGAAATAGGGAAAATGCAATAACATTGGGTGAAATCGAAGTGCACATGGTAGTTTATGGATATTCCCAATGTGTTCAGACCCCTCATTTGATATTTTTCGCTGCGTCTTCAACTAGATATTTTGGTTTGCTATTTTTTTTTCGGGCCGGCCTGGGTTGTGGTACCAACAAAAAATAAAAAAAAATTGAAGCAGCATGGGGTGTTCTATTGATCTCAGATAGTAATTTGAGTTCAAAAATATAAATTTGCGTTTCGAAAATTAGGAGGAAAAACACTTGTTCAGTTATTTCAGCCCCAACAGTTTTCTCAAGATTCCAAGTATGGAAGAAGCAGTTTGATATACTCAGAGTTTGTATCGAGTGCTCTGATTGGTTGCAAAAGGACGAGACGGAAGGGAGGGCGAACGAACCTTGCTTTCAAATTACCCGAGTAACTGCCGTCTGAGACCATGCAGGATTCGGACAGCTCTGAGAATGACTCGGATTTCGAGGACATCAAGCTTTTTTTTAAGCCTGAGGTCTTCGAAAACTTATGCCGCTTAGAGAAGAAGGCTTATCGGGTACAGAAATGCAGGTACATTGCTGCTGTGTCAAAGGGTAAGATTCTCTGTTCTTTTCTAAACTTCACAAGATTTCACTTGCTTTTGCTTTTGTGCTTCAAATTTGGCATCACAACATTGACAGCACAAAGTAATGGAATTGTCGATTTAATGCCCATGTTTCGGTTGGAGACATAGATGGAGCTTTGCATATGCACTTGTAATGGCTTCACCTACGTACTCTGTTTTTGTGTGTACCACAATGGCGGCCTGTAATCTCTGATTCCTTGAGTTTTTGTCATAGTGTGTTTTTAAAATATACTCCCATAACTTGCAGGAGTTCCTATCCGCCCTCCCCATTTCATGATGAAAGAAGATAAGGAAAATTATGAGCCAGCACCAAAGAAATCACGTAAAACAACTAAAGCTACCAACGCCAAAGGTAATACGTACTTAAACAAAATAAGATGCAATGTAGATATTTCTGACTGTTGTCAGTATTTTTTGGCTGTCTGATTGTGTAGGCTCAGCAGGCTCAGGATGCTCGGCAGACGCAGCAAGGAAAAGCAAACGCTTAAATGAAAGGCAGGAGACTGACTTGACGACGACCCCATCTGCTGATGCTGAAGTACAAGGGAAGTTGGTGAGGATCTTTTCTTTCATCGTAAAAGTCTCATAATAGCGCTTAGTAAATGAATCATTCAATTTTTAAAAGTGAAAAGATATCCTGCTGTACATTTAAGTAATTTGTTTGTGGCCTCTGTTTTTTAGGAAACTCAGCAAACTGTGGAGGAAGAACAATTCCTAAGCATCCGCCAGTACTTCTCAGATGATGAATGGTCAAAGTTAAATCTTGTGGCAAAAAGATTTGCCTCCGATGCAAAGGACGCTTATGACAAGGACATTCAGAGAGGTATGTACATGGAGACCATGTGATGTATTTTTCTTGGTGCTGGTAACCAATCTTGTTTTTTACCTGGCAATATTTGTTTCAGGTTTACTGGCAAAAATTCCAAAATTCATGCAAAGAGCCGCAGAAAGAGAGAAGTCAACCCAGAAAGGTGAGAAAAAAAATCTTCACAGTAAATTTATATTCAAATACAAATTTTTCCCTCAACCATTTATGTTTACACTCTTTGCCCATTGGCCAAGTCAGTGTAATTCTAGTGCTCTGATGAATTACATACTTTTGTGCTGCTTAAGAATGCTCCATAGTTTGTCCAAAGTTAATTCAATGGTTTAAAACTGCTGGGTCAGTACTGCTATAATTCTACAATTATTTATTTTCTTTCTCAGCGTCTTCTCATTTGAATCCAACAGAGACATTTACCAGAGAAGACGCAGATCCCTTTCTGGAACCACTGGAAAACTCATTAAATTTGTCATCTAATTTAAGTTTGGTAAAGACATACTTTTTTCTACACTAGGCATGAAAGCATATATATGTGAACTTATGTAGGTTTTTAATTGCAGTCTGGCTATGACTATGAAGAGGGAGAGGATTTCTCCAGCATCAACACCAAAGATATTGATGCTGAAAATGATACAGGTGAACAAAGACTGATATATAGTACACTAAGTTCTGTTTTATTTCTTATTTTGTTTGTAATTGTTTTTTATGTGTTCTTCTTACAGACCAGCATGAGAAAGATCTGAGTAAAGATGTAGGTCCTTTAAAAAAATTTCATGCAGCTAAAAATACTCTGCTCAATTGTGATGTCTCACACTATTTTTCTGTCTGTAGGATATAAAAGCTGAGATAACCAGTATCATCAAGTCCCTTGTGCCCACAATTTCCAAAGAGAAACTCCACAGCTTAATTACCTTTCTTGTGGAAAAGGGAGTGGAGAGCAGGGCAGACCTACAATATGTAGAAGCTGATTGGCTAAAACAATTCGTTAACGCAATTCAGGCTAAAAGAATTCTTCAGGAATTTGGCAAAGAGGGTGCAGGTGGCAGTAAAGGTAGGCCTAGGTACATTTAATATTTTTATTGCCACAAATATTGTTTCATTGTTTCTCTGTGTTGCAGGTAACCAGGCAAAGAAGAATAAAAAAATAACCCAGCCTTTGCTAAGAGTGGAGGTAGACACAGAGCCCAGTGAAGCCCTCGATGATCCAGCAAGGCCTGCATTGGCTTTGAGGAAAACTGTTGTTGGTGTCCTTGATTATTGCATAGATTGGGGAAAAATGAGGGACAGCTTGCTGAGGAGCCTGGAGCAAAATGCAAGACCAGAACCAAAAGACCGTGTCAATATGGTCAGCATAATAGGAGAGGAACTGAAGGTGAAGTACGAAGCCTACAGACTAGAAAACCCTTCAGTTCTGCAAAAAACTCCTGGACGGAAAATATATGAAGTTGTGACAAAAGCCATATTTGAGGAATTTCGCCCATGTTTTGTAGACATAATCAATGGTCAAGTTGTAGGCAATGGAATGGTGTCACTACAAGACCAAATTGAGCATTGCGTTGAGAATAAATTCCGCAAAGCCAGGGAGCCCGGCACCCACAAGGCTGCACTGCAGGGAAATAGAAACGCAGCAGGGGTCGTACCCCACAAATTTGGTCCCCCTATATCTAAAAAGGAAAAGGCAGAAGGGGAGCAAATCCGGGCAAAACTTAAGGCTCACCACAGAAAGCCAAATTCAACATGGGACTGGGAGGATATCAAAAGTGATCTGATCAAGGAGGCTTCTTATGGGCTGCAAAGGGCTGCCATCAATGACAAGAAAAGGGACCTCAATGTCATTATGGACAGCTGGCCATTTCTTTTTGAATTGCAGGGCTTATTATGTCATCTGAATCATCTGACAGAACAGGATTTAGTGACAAATTTTGAAAGGTTTCTAGACACTGACCTTGATAATGTTGTCAATTATCTTGCAATTGTTTCACCCAAGAGGGTTCCAAATTTAAAGATACAGAGGCTGCTTCTGACTGCCAATGCCACATATGTTAAAGTGATGGCAGCAGTACTAATGCTAATTAATCATTTTGATGAGGATGTAGAAAAGCTGGTGAGGACTGTGGAGGTAAATATAACTTTTTTCATCTTTCAGTTTATATTATAGAAAAAAAGTACACTTTTGTTTCCTCTAACTCTTCAAATTTTTCAACCTCTCTTTTTATAGGAAGGTACATTGCCTCATGAAGTCAGCTCCATCGTGGACCTCCCTTCAACCCCAACTGTCATAGCCCTTGGTAAATATCCTGCTAGTTACAGAAGTCATTTTTTAAATTGGAAGTAGTTCTTATAAATCTGGAGGGAGGTGGCAGCAGAGAGATATTCACTTAACATTGACAGGTGTTGCATCTTAACTTTCATTTCCTTTCACAATACTTTGTTTCGTGTTCTAGGATCTACACCCATGAGTTCATCGCGATTTTATATATTTTTGGATGGGGTCTGTATCTTGACTGACCTAACAAACGCTTTGGAGGCGATCATGGCGTTGACTGCAACCTATCATGTGTTTGGGATACTGTACCCAGTTGGGGCAGGGGCAACCCTGGTTTATATTGAGAGGTAAGAGGGGCCCTTTGTCTGTGCACTGTTTTTTTTTTTTTTTTAATTGTTAGTCATGAATTAATTATGAACCTCTATTCACCTAGACTCATGGGCAATCTAACAGATGCCAATGGCCTCACTAGGGCCACCTCTGCTAGTGGAGCAGTCTCAAAGAGCCCTGTAAATAAGGTCATGAATCTTCAGCAGGCCATTGATAACTTTGCCAAAGAAATTGAAAGTGATTAAGGTCAATGCTACTTCCTTTATCAGTGATATTTAAATATATTTGCTTCAGTTTAACCAACAAGTCTTCTTGTTTCAGCAGCCTGTACATTCTCTTGGAAAACCACTTCCCAATTCACATTTCATTCCACAATCATTTTTTATTTCAAATGTTGTAATTACTTGTGGAATAACCAATAAATTTTTAATTGTTATCTTGATCTAACTCAAAATGCCCCTCCCCCCCTTTGGAAAAGTTAAACTATGCTCAATTACTCTATTGCCATAAATAATCTGTGTCATCATCATCGTTATTTGCTTTTAATGCGATTAGTATTAATGTTTTTAGGTTTTTCTCACATACTAAGTCTGCTGGATAAGGACTCATACAAATGAACAACAACAGCTTTCTGCTTACTGTGGATTTTGTTCTTTACTATTCACACTCATATTATCAGTCACAAGATGTTATTTGCAGTGAGGAACACATATTGGTTGGCTAACCTGACAACTTGTATTATAATACTACCAGTATGTTCGGTCAAAGGAAAGTTTAGTTTGAAAAACGACGCTTGCTCTCTAGGGAGGGTATAATGTAAGTATTTTGGGTAACTTATCAGTTCAAAGTTACAATTGTGATCTTGATTCAATGTTCTCACTGTCGATTCGAAACCTCGCGCGCTATTTAGTACGAAAAATCTAGTTTGCGGAATTCGTTTTCTTTTGTTGTTTGTTTGGGTGCGTCACAGATAGCCAGTGCACGGTGATCGTTCAATTTGTTTAAAATAGATCATATAGTTCGATGTGTCATTCACTTCACGTTACTCCGACGCCCCTCAACCGAACCAAGGAAATTCATGGTGTCAATTGTATTACTCTAACCCAATGGCCAAAGATACCAAAGCCAGCTGTTTCAGGATGCACTGTAGCACTGCTGGAGGTTAGAGTGTGGGTCTGTGAGCACTTGTATCTGCTACACAGGGACAAGGCAAGGACTGGTTTGGTGTCCAACCTAGAAAGGAAATAGCTGGTGTCAATATGTTTGCATTCTGGATACCCCCCTGCAAGAAGACATTGCCCTGCATAGCAATAATTGGAGAAAATTTTCTGGCCGAGTCTTCTTCTGTGAGTACGGAATACTGATGATATAGGACGTGTTAGTGATGTGCCTGCAGGCCTCTGGGTTTGAATAGTGCAGTATCTTGTGTAGATAAATGAACGGACAGACAGAAGGTTGATCCTACGGTTTGTCCGTAAACCTGCCCAGCCTGCCCAGCCTGTATTGAAAGCATGTTTGGAAACGGTTTATTCAATGGTTTATCCGTAGGCCTCTCCGTTTCAGACCGTAAGAAGGCTTCCTGAAGACTCAGCCACTCCGTTCCCAAAACTAACCGTTTTGATTTCCGTTCCTCTTACGGATAGGGTTGGAAAAAAATTACCGGTACTTTGGCCGTAATTGTTCCGTGAAAATTTTTCACAGTGTGCGATTCAAGAAATCCTGCCAATTTGGCAGAGTGGAATAGGGGCAGAGTGTGTAATGGAGGTAAAACACGCCACCACAAAACTTGTTGCAATTTATTAAGAGTGGATCGAACTTAAAAGATCAATGCACAGGATTTCCACCCCCAGAAGATAGTTGTTCATTCAAAGTTTAGACAAACTTTTTGACATCGCTAGGCTTGATGCTATGGAAACCATTAAAGAGGAAGACGATAAAGCATTTTATTTATCAATGAATGAAGACAGAATCGCAAGTATGTCTGGTGTTGACAACAAATGGGTGAAAAAGACAAAATCTAAAATCATGAAACACCAAATTCAGGCCAAGAAGAAGAGACGTTCCGACGAGGCAGTAAGGAATTTATTTTCGAAGTCCCCATCCGCTGCTATCCCGGTCGCAGAGCCAAATGAGGAATCTGAAAAAGAAGATGAAAATGGTAAGTACAATTAAACAACATAACAGCGAAAATTGAGAACACATACTCGCACCAGTCCAGTTAAAAACATCTGCTTTCTGCTTGTTGGATAGAATTTGAGCTGCCAAAGAGAAGGAAGAAAATTAACATTAAGGTTTTAAACAATGATCTGACGTCAGCTTTGGATCGCACGCAGACAAGTGACCGCTTTGCAAAGCATATAATAGGGAAAACTGTGAACGCAACTTTGCATGCCGCAGTGTCTGCTCTTGGCGTAGATACAAGTCAAGTTAGCTTCAAACCTGTTCATTCTAAGAGTGCGGTCAGCAGGAACCGCCGTTTGAACAGAAAGACGGTGGCAGATTCCATTGTTAAAAAATTTGCATCGGAACCAGGTCCATTTCTGGTTCACTGGGATGGGAAACTTTTGTCAGATAATAATGGTAAGATATTTAATCAAATCTGTTACATAATTTTCTCAGTGCTTTTCTTAGGTTTATAATACTTCCTTACAGATAAGAAAAAACATGACCGCCTAGCCGTCATTTTGACTGGTCCCGGTGGAGTTGAACAACTATTAGGGGTTCCCAAACTAAAAGGAAGCACTGGCAAAGCACAAGCAGACGCCACGTACGACCTATTGCAAGATTGGAAAGTCGAAGATAGAACTATTGGAAAGGTCTACGACACCACTAGCACTAATACGGGCTGGATGAAGGGTGCTAGCGTACTGCTACAAAAAAAGCTTAATAAAGAAGACATGCTAGACTTCGGCTGCCATCACCACTCCCTTGAACTTACAGTTGGTGCCGCTTTCTACGATTTGTTCGAAAACTCAACGGATCCTAATCTCCCTTTTTTTGACAAATTAGAAAATGAGTGGGATAAATTTAACAAAGGTATACTTGTTCCTACCTTATCCATAATAGTACCTGTGCTTCATCAAACTTCCGAAAATTATTAAGACTAAGATTTTATTTCTCTTGCATAGAAAAGTACCGCACTGCAGCATCCACCCGGAAATTGAAATTTATTCCTGAAAGTGATGAAATAATCCAGTTCAGCTTGAAGCAACTGCAGGTAAAATTGAAAATTGAATTCGTGGGTCACACATTTTTTGTTACAACAAATGCTTCTCACCTATATTTTTCAATGCAGGAGCAGCAGCCACGTGGGGATTACAAGGAGTTTCTAGAGCTTCTGATTGTCTTCTTGGGTGGAGTGGTTCCTGGGCCTGGGAAAGCAGTGATCTACGAGTTCAAGAAGCCAGGGTGTAAGAGCAAATGTCGCTGGATGGCTATAAACATTTATAGCCTTAAGTCGTGGATGTTTGGGAAACAATTGAAGCTGCTTCTGCCCCAAGAAGACGGAAATCTCTTCAAAATGTGTGTTTTCCTTTGCCGAGCCTATGCACGTGCGTGGTTTCACGCGCCACTTTCAGCACAGGCCCCACGCAACGACCTGGCCTACCTGCAGGTTCTCTTCAAGAACAAGAACCTGGGGAGTCATTGGGGGCAGCTCTCGAAAAGTTTAGGTGTCACCTTTGGTTCTTGTCGCCCACCTCGGTCCCTATGGCGCTGTTCGACGATGGTGTATCGGCTGACGAAAAGAGGCTTATGGTGGCTGCATTTCGGGAAGGTGAAGATAAAGGCACTCCACCCACTCGCGGTGAAGTGTCACTCAAGGACAATGTACTTGACTTGCGCCTTAGTGATTTTTGCTCAAAGCAATCACTCCGTTTTTTCAATGCTACTGGAATTTCTAGTAATTTTCTAAGAAAGGATCCAAAGGTGTGGCATGCCGATGGAGAATATCTTCATGGATACAATATGGTAAAAGGGTTCAAAGTGGTGAATGATTGTGCCGAGCGGGGCGTGGCTCTGATCACGCGGTACTTAAAGGGTAACAAACGCACGACGAGGAACAGCGTCAAATGCTTCTGTTAGCTGTAGCTGAAGATAGGAAGTTAAACAAACTTAAATGATTTTATGGTCTTAGTGTATAGCAAATTTTTATACCTGTACTCACCTGTTATTAGTTAATGTCTTGCACGGGACTGACTCCAACTCTCGTTGACCTGTGAATTTTAGAAATTTACATTTTATAAATAATGTATGTAAAATAAGTGTAATTATACATTGATTAATCAGCATTTACTTACCATTTGACCTTTTTCAACCCCTGGAAGATAGGCAACTTTTTCCAAAATGTCATATTTTGACCGCAACAAATTTTTTTTCCCACTAATTCGATTATTTCTGACAACTTTTATTCTATGGAAAAAGTTCATAAGATTGATATTTACGGCTTACGGAATTAGTCTCTAAAGGCACTAAAGGGCCTAACTACAACGGCCCTGCGGGACCGCTTCCGGTGATCCAAAAAATCTGAAAAAATTCCTGAGATCTTATATTACAAAAATGCACCCAATTCCGCTTCGGCGCATCAACATTTAAAACCTTCGTTCAAAATGGGACACCCTATTGAGGGGTCGGGGGTGCCGCGGTTAACGGTGCGGACTACTTTCGGACTGCCCGACGCTCGACGGATGGCTATCGGGCTAGCCCGAAGGGCAATATTCGGAACAGTCCGATCGGCTGAGTCCGAAATCTCCCCGAGCAGAGATAATTCGGACTTTCCGTAACCTTGCCAGAATTACGACATTTCGGTACTTTTGTGGAATGGGTCCGTCGGGCTCCATTCGGACCATTCCCAGCGTCGGACTCAGATCGGAACCTCACATTTTTAAACGGGTGGCGACACCGTTGCAGCCCGCTGCGTCTCGCAGGAGGGTGGCTACAGATGTCAATAAAAGTGTTTACACCTCTTCTATACCTGCATTCTCTTTGAACCCTGCCCTTGCTTACGCTGACCAAAAGGCGCCTGAGGAAACGAAACCCCGTGTATTGGTGGCAAGGGCAAGAACGGCGACCGCGTGGAAGACCATCAACTCGAGTGTCCAGTCTCCAGTCTGAGAGCCCGCAATTGCTCCCTGATATGCCATGATGGATCGGGGGGGGGGGGGTCGGTATTCGCTGCTGTGTAAGATAGAAGATGTACCGGTTGACTGATACAGGATGAGTCCCCTGTTCCCCGTAGGACCACCGCTTGCTGGTATTCAATACGTGGGCTGCTCAGGCAGAAGTCCACGACAGCTCAACGCCAGCCTGCAGAGCAGACCGACACCAACGCCGACGTCTCCGAGACCCGTCGGCACACCTCAAGGTAGGCCGCCTGGACGCAGCTCAGCACAGCACGATAGCGACGGGAAGCGCTGATCCCCATGCCGCATCCCCCTGGAGAGGGTTTGAAAGGGCTTCCCTCCTTGTGCACTCGATCACATTTGTAGGGCTTAACGGCTCTAGCTGTGGTGGTACTCGAACCCTGTCCGTCGTGGCGGGTGAATTAACTCATTTAATGTTATGGTTCCGGACCTGAAGAGGGTTTGAAAGGGCTTCCCCCTTGTGCACTCGATCACACTTGTGAGGCTTAACGGCTCTAGCTGTGGTGGTACTCGAACCCTGTCCGTCGTGGCGGGTGAATTAACTCATTTAATGTTATGGTTCCGGACCTGAAGAGGGTTTGAAAGGGCTTCCCCCTTGTGCACTCGATCACACTTGTAGGGCTTAACGGCTCTAGCTGTGGTGGTACTCGAACCCTGTCCGTCGTGGCGGGCGAATTAACTCATTTAATGTTATGGTTCAACCAAAGGGACGGAACGCCGGTAAGGTAGGCAAACCTTCGGGTCTGCCGTCGCCCGTGCGAAACTTTGCCATGTCACTGCTATAGTACGAACGCTGTCCTTTCGGTGAACACCGGAGAGGGGACTACACCGCCCTTCTCCACACACATTCGTTCTCGTTGCACGCTCGGTGCGTTAGTCCGGGTCACGCCTACGCCTCACGCGGAGAACGCCTGGGAGGTAGGCAAACAATCGTGCGAGCACGTCACATTTGGTTCGGCTTCTCTATCTCAAGGGTGTGTAGGACCATCACTACGCAGAATGTCGCATTTCTCGTAACAGCAATCCTGGATACTTCCTCTCACGCTCTGAAACTCCCTCCGTCCTCTACCCACCGGCACCGCAGCACAGCATCCCCGTGCTAGATCTGGAGTGTGGACCGGATGTGGGGAGACACATGGCTGAATCGGGTAAGGGACGCCGGGGAGGTAGGCAACACTTCGGGCCTGCCCTTGCTCTCGCCGGAGCGGTGGTTGGGGAAACTATCGCACGCACATGTCGCACTTCATTCGGCTTCTCTCCCAAAAGGTGTGCTGCTAAGGATAACGCGATGTGACACTCGAAGTGCTTACTCCCCGCCACGCACTGAGATTCGGCACCTCATGGCCACTCATGGCCCGCATTGGACGCCGCGCTAGAGCTTTTCATGAGGTGATCGATAGATTGGGACAACTACAAGAACTAGATCAGAAATACCACCAGTTGTGGAGCAATACTAAGAGCTAAATTGTGTACATTACAACTCTACCCAACATGTTCCCCTTTCCAGGACTACCGTCACCTGTTTGTGGGGCTGCCCATTATAAAACAACCCGTTCAGCTGAAGCAGGATCCTCAGGTGAGAAACAAACCGGACTTTGACAGCATCAGAGCAGGAGCTGTTGAACTATGTAACATTTAAGTCCTACACCCATTCATGCATTTGATAGGGCGAGTAAAGTCAGTTCAACCGAAAAGGCGTAGTGCATAAAGATCTTCCGAATTCCCTCCGAGCCAAAACCGCCCGTCGCCTATCTTTGACTTTGATATCACTACCGCCCGACTTGCAGGCAGCCCATAAGGCCGCGCTGTTGTCCGGGCAGTTCGCAGGGCTAGCCAGCGGCCCCCTCAAGGCGATGTACAACGGGGGCCTGTGGACGGGGCGACGACGGCGACGGCGTGTGGTAGTCGTGGTAGTACTCCTTGGGCGGGCCCAGAATCCTCTCCCCCTCACGGCCTGCACCGTGCGGTTTTCAATTGAGCGATTTTTGAACACAGCAGCTCGCCCTGCAGGGAGCTGAGGTAGCGCGCCGCGGGATGACGACATGTGCGACCTATAAAACCCAGCGCCTGCGAATGTTCGGTTAGGCCAGGCAGCATGACATGCGTGCATGCAGAAATCGGGATTGCCTATCCATCCCGCGTCATATGCACGGCTACTAGAGACTTTTCATACCCCTGGATGTTTTTGCAGCTGGTTCAACTGACTCGCAGCATGCTGGCCCTCCCCCTCAGCGGCAGCAAACCTGCTGAAGTCCTCCGTGGCCGTCAGCAGGACTACAGACGGCGATCACGCAGCGGCAGCCGCCATGCTGAAGGCCGTCATGGCCGTAGGCAGGACTACGGTCGGCGTTCACGTAGCGGCAGCCGCCATGCTGAAGGCCGTCATGGCCGTAGGCAGGACTACGGTCGGCGTTCACGTAGCGGCAGTCGCCATGCTTAAGGCCGTCATGGCCGTAGGCAGGACTACGGTCGGCGTTCACGTAGCGGCAGTCGCCAAGCTGAAGGCCGTCATGGCCGTAGGCAGGACTACGGTCGGCGTTCACGTAGCGGCAGTTGCCATGCTGAAGGCCGCCGTGGCCGTGAGCAGGACTACTACGGTCGGCGTTCACGTAGCGGCAGTCGCCGTGCTGAAGGCCGTCATGGCCGTAGGCAGGACTACGGTCGGCGTTCACGTAGCGGCAGTTGCCATGCTGAAGGCCGCCGTGGCCGTGAGCAGGACTACTACGGTCGGCGTTCACGTAGCGGCAGTCGCCGTGCTGAAGGCCGTCATGGCCGTAGGCAGGACTACGGTCGGCGTTCACGTAGCGGTAGTTGCCATGCTGAAGGCCGCCGTGGCCGTGAGCAGGACTCCTACGGTCGGCGTTCACGCAGCGGCAGTCGCCGTGCTGAAGGCCGCCATGGCCGTGAGCAGGACTACTACGGTCGGCGTTAGCGTAGCGGCAGTCGCCGTGCTGAAGGCCGCCGTGGCCGTGAGCAGGACTACGGAAGGCGGTCCCTCAGCCGCCACCGCCATGACGCTACTCGTCACGGCACCCTAGGTGTGGACCCCAGCCGTCACAGCACCCTAGGTGTGGACTCCAGCCGTCACGGCACCGTAGGTGTGGACTCGAGCCATCACGATGCCAGCAGTGAGGACACCCTCCAGAGCCACCCTGTGGATCTCGCCTTGCAGAATGGCAGTGCTTCGTCTGGTAAGTTCAGGATTTTAGCCAACAATCGGCCTGACATTTCCTTTCAGTTATTCTTCTAAAGTCCAAAGTATCTTATCTTTTGGAACAGTATCAAACCCTCCTCTTGCGGCTGGTAGCAGGCGAATCACTCGGAGTCATGTGGCTAAACTCACTGGTGGGTATAAATTCCACCCTGCCGCTGTTACAATTCTGATTTTCATACGTGTCAGTTAAACTTTTGCATGTACCTCTGTTTTTCTTTAGATTTTGAAAAAGGAAAAAAGTTAAGTAGGAATGAGAAAGGAAAAGACGCTGATGATGGTGATGATGATGACGATAAAAGTGATGAAAGTGATGATGAAGATGATGATGATGAAGACTCCTGCGATGGAATCTTTGAGGATTCGGTATGTACCATGAGTCGCTATCTGTACACATTTATTGCTTGTATGCATAGTTAAAGTATAGTAGGATGCATTACAAACCTGCTTGATGCATTTTTCTATTGTAACAATATGTGTCTTACCAATGGTTTACAGGAATCATCTGATAATGTATCAGAAGAATTGATAAGCTCAGATGAAACTAGCAAGAAACCAGGACAAAAGTTTCGCATCAACCTATGTAACTTAAATCCTTTTAGGTAAGTTCTGAAATTTGTCATCGAATAGCATCTTACAATATTCCATTGTCTCTTCTTTCAGACAAAGAAGAAGGAGAAGAAGAAGAAGAAGGGAAAGACGAAGGAAACATGCGTTTCAAAAGGTAAGTTTTGAAGTTTTCCATTTAGGAAAGCAGTGAAACTTTCAGTGTAATAATACAATTTGGAACACATGTGTAAATCAGCATAAGTGTCGTATCATATTTTGCTCCTCATTTTAAACAACGTTAAAAGATAATGATGTGAAAAGTAAATTATTTTCTCAAGGAGGTACACTACTTGTATGATTTTCTGGGTGTTTATACTCACAGTTAATGTGGTGTCCCATGCTCAGAAAATGTTGAAACTCTTATTTCAGGTGCTGAACAGCAGAAAAAAAGGAAGCAAGGCAAAGTGAAAATTGGTGGGTTGGAGGTTTTTGTGTACTAGGATTTAACAGTGGACAAATTCTAAACCTTTTTTTTTGGTATTTTCAGAACATGGGGAGAATAAGAACAAGCAGGATCAAAAGAAGAGTGGGAAAGATAAAGGTGAGTACTATATATTTTAGTTAAACAGGCTGAAGATGTCATTATGAGTATTTAAGGGAACATGCATGTGGTAGAATCTAGAAACCAAAGTTTGATGTTAGCTGAACTATTTCTTAATTCATTTGAGCACACGTACCTTTAACATGTACCAGTGTCACAGAATAAATTTTCAGTGTCATAAATATGCCTGGTTTGTCAATTTTAATTTATTTTTGGTTTGGCCCTTACTATTTTAGGAGCTGTAGCAAAGGGGCCGGGGCGTCCTAAACACGCCCCAAATAAGGGTCCTTCAAAGGGGGCCCTTTTAAAGGAGTTAGAATCAATAAAGAAATCCATTACAATGTAGAGAGCAAGTGTTCTTTAAGGGAGAGAAAAGTAATACAATAGACAACTAAGCTCTTTTACATTGGTTGCCATTTCAATATATCTCATTTGCAGTCATCTCATACACTACTTCTCTTGTTCTCAGCTGATGCACTGCCTCCCCGAATGACAAGAGCTACGGAGATAGCCATGCTCCTTAAGGAGAAAGAAGGCAAGTAAAGATGACTGTACGTTTGGTGGGACTTGAGTTCAAATTTAGTGGGCTGCTGTGTCCAGGTAAAAATCTTAATAATTTATTATCTTTGTCTTTTCTTTCAGAACTGAATTGTTGGCAACCACCTGTAATTCAAATAGAAGATTCGGATGACACCACTGACTACGACACCACAGATTCTGAAAATTATTATGCTCGTAATTGGGGCTATGATGTATCAGATCCAATTTTTCAAACACCAGAAGATGACTTTGGCTATTTGGATCCAGCAGCCAATGAACCTATCCCTTATCTTGATGTTATGAATCTCCCCGAGGCAGTAAAATTTAACCCTGGGAGCGAAGTCCTGTGCAAATATTGTCAGGTTGAGAAAGCCGAATTCCTGATTGAATTTTGTAAACATTTTGGTCTTTGCGGTGGCTGCCAGCAAAAGTTTGTACATGGGGAAATGGGTGATGAACCTAGATGCCCTGGTTGTGGCAACGCCCACTTCATTGTTAGTGGTGAGAAAGTGTTTGTGTAGTATGTGTAGCAAACTCTCTGTTTCTCTCTGTGTGCTATATGGCCAAAAATAAAATAATTAAAGATTTTGTTCATTTCCCTGGCTTGTCACTAAGAATTATGTCCTGGTGAGAAGAAACCCCATGCTTGCTAAGATACTAAACAATTCATTTAGTGAAATATTGTGATGTGGAATTGGTTGGTAAATTAATTACTATCATGTCCCAAAATAGGATCTCTCTGAAATTACAGCAAACAACTAACAGATTGTGAATACTTTCATATAAGGCAATGGGTGACCCAGACTACAGTTGTTACTGCTCATATAAACAATACATTCAAGGGGCTGTGCTTTTTATACTTATTGTATACTATTTACTGAGTAAAGAAAGCCGCAAATAATACTCAAGCACACACCTTTAATCTCGAAGATAAAAAGGCAATGTATAGCAACATTTTACTTTCAGTAGGTCTTAGGAACATAACAGCCACTATTAATAATTGACATCTTTCAAACAACTATGTTTATGACATTGGTTGCCACTTCAATTATAACTTCATGTGATCTCACACTGATGCGTTTGAACAGTTCGTGAATAATCGTCTCCCTTGTTCATACACTATGACAAACTTCGAATACCCAGTCAAACCTATCGCACTTCAGATCCCAGTAAAGCTAGTGCGCGGACAATTTACTAGCTAAAGGCAATGCCTTGAGAAGCAAGGAAACAAGCTGAGTGTTGAATATGAGAGGCTTAGCGTCGTAATATTTTCTTTAAATGTCTTTCTACTACTCTTGTAAGTACTGTTAGGTTGCCATCACGCTTTGACATCCAGCCACCCCCTCTCACCCCCTCCCCCCGTCCTGACCGGACAGCACCGGATAGGGCTGGGCGGTATTTTCATCTCAATATCAATACCCAATATTTTAAAATATTGAAAATGTGTCAATATCAATATCCTGTATTGAAATATTGAAAAATTGATATATTGAAATATTGAAATATTGAAAAATTGAAATATTGAAATATCGAAATATTGAAAGATTGAAAAATTGAAATATTGAAATATCGAACTATTAAAATACTGAAGCATTGAAACACAGCGCTTATGAAACAGACTTTTATTAGAAACGGCATCTCTCAGAAGCACACATTTTGCAGAACCAATATAAAACAGATCATATGACAAGTTCTGCTATGTTGTTTCGTTACAAGCCTGTGAATAATAGTGCATAATGTGTTGCCCCCCGCGCCGCAAAAAAGCTGCGGTTTGAAAAAGACGGACCGGCGGAAGAGAGACTAGAGACAGATCCATGCAAACATCAATGACAGCGAAAGGTTCGTGTTCGCGGTCTTCGCGGTTCACATTCACACTCACACCCGTCGCGTCCCACTCCCACCCGCGCGTCCTCTGCTCTCAAGAGACCCCTCCTCCTAATGAATGAAATGTCAATATTCAATATCCAAAGATTGATTTTCAATACTCAATATCCAAATATTGGATGTTGATTTTCAATATCCAATATCGAATATTGATATTGACCATTTCAAAATCGCAATATTGAGAGGTCAATATTTTAAGATATTGATATTGAGGTCAATATATTGAAATACCGCCCAGCCCTATCTAACACCCTTTCCACAACTTTGTCCTTGGTCTTAAAGGAAACATTGGATAACAGAAATTAAGAGAAAAAACAGCATTTTATTATTGAGAACATACAACCACAGACATTTTGTAAATGCAAGTTAGAACAGAGGCCAGCTTATACAATGTGACGTGAAGGAAGTTATACCGACAACATATTAAAGTTATGCTAACTGCAACTAAATAAATGGTGCTTCGGCCTTAATAAGTCTAAGATTTCTACAAACGCTGTTCCTGGTTGGCATGTAACAGGGCTCAAATGGCGCCATGGTCTGCAAGCATGGTACGATGCTGATTGGTCCTAGAAAGGAATACAAACACAACAGCATTAAAAAAAGGAAGAAAATAAGATGTTAATATGCATGAATTTTACAATTTCATTAAAGCATAATGTAAACAATAAATGCAATTGTTGACATCTTAATGTAAATGCACTACTGCACTAGTTCATGATTGTATTGTCCTCTTCATTTATACTTACTAGAGCTTAGAATAAATTTTACGACAAACTTTGAAATGACACTAATGTTGATTGATGTCAACTTCTTTTTCCAGACATTGACTGATCTCTTGGCATATGACAGCGAGGTAACCTGACATTACGTTTTACATTTCACAGCAGCTGTTCTTCCAATGGTCACAGTTACATCAATTAATAGTGAAATGTTTTTGTGTTTCCTTCTACAGGCTGAGAAAGAAGATCAGAAGCTGATGGAAAGAGAGAGGGAGAACAGAAGGAAATATCAGCAAGGTATGTTGTACAGAGGATGCAACAATGTGTGACATTCTATTAAGCATTAGACTCCACTAAAAGATAACAAAACATTGGTTTGGCCTACAGAGATGAAAGCCAAAAAGAAGGAAGAAGACAAAAGGGCAATGGAGCTGAGCAAGAAAGTAACAAATGAGCTCATGCGCAACCTGGAGACCCCTGAGGAGTACCAGATGGTTGATGCCGAGGTAAGGATTACTGCCTTTAGTTCATTCAATGTGGTCACAATAATAGCGACCTTATTTTAGGAAGACAGCTGCTGCTCCAATTTAGGGCAACACCTATCTGCACCCGATATTGGTTAATTTATGATTGCATGACAATGTTTATTGGACTCAATTTAATGACTTATTTGCTTCTATTAGCAACTCCACAGAATTGAACAGGAAGCCAGGTGGGTACTTTCAGAAATGAAGACGAAAAGATGCAGAAAACACCTCAAAGACCCGAAGTGGGAAGAAGGCTGTGGGCTGCTGAACAGTGATCTGGGACCGCTTAACCTCTTTGAGGAATTGGTAATTTACTTCTAACAAGAGTATGTTATGAAATTACAAATGAATACTTACTAACTCTGTACAAATCATTGCAGCAGAAAGAGTTTTTCATGGCTCTGGACGCGTATGCAGCAGATAGTGCACCAGAATTCCTGTATGGGCAAATTTTACTAGAAGTAAGCATTCTAAAGTTGAATTTCATAGCTAAGTGAGGGGCCTGTGGAAAATTCATAAAAATAATCCCTTTTCATTCAGGCAATAATTTATGGACTGTCAACCCTACTTGGAACTCGTAAAAAGGCAGAAAAAAGATTTCAATATCTAAATATTAAAATTCATAGAAGATTGAATTGACAAGACAAATTTTCTTTAACCACCAAACTGATCCCAATTTCATTAAATATGGCGGGATGTTCACTTGTATCATTGTGGTTATACTGTGTATCACTGTTGTAATATCATGCTCTATAGTAATGATTAGGTATATTAGTGTTCTGAAAAATTAGTGCTAATAGCTTTTGTCTCATGTCTTTTTGAAATTTTTGTGAATGAATGAGGCATGTATTGTTGTATGTCTTGGTTATCAAGTTGTATGTAAGAATGTCTTTCCGTAATCTGCTTGATAAAAAATGGTATCATGTCCCATAGTATTTATGTAATCTTTTTTTGACTAGGTCTAGCCTGCGCAATGTGCAGAGACTCTGTATGTAATTTGACCAAAATAAATAATAATAATAATAAAATGGAATGAAACTGTCATGCAACTCTTAGCTTATTGAAAATGTATCAAATCACATAGAACAGTATCTCATACATTGCAACATTGTACAAAAATAAAATTGAGTGTACCTGATAGCTTCCCCTACTCATATCCAGGAGGTCGATTCACTTCCAATTGCTGGTCAGTAGAAGCCTCAGTACGGTCACACCATCCTATAGAACACAAAGAAATATCAATGAGAAGCAGCTACTAGTACAATTTAAAAGCATCAACACTGCGACTCAAGAGTAGCACAAACATGACACTTAAAATCAAAGTGGTGGTCAACAATTTCCATTGGGTTAGTCTACCACAAGAAAGCATTGATAATTTGTTTTCATAAGAAACTTCAGAGAAGTTACCCCATGGTCTTTGAAATGAACATTATAAACTCAATATTCACCTGTTAGTGCACACCTTGGAAGTTTCATTTTCATTGCATATCTGTTGCATTGGTGAGGGTACACACCTGCATACCTATTTCTGTTTGTAAGCAACCCCTTCGTATAAAGTGCCTATCCCCTCTCTTGGGTAATCTTGTTAATGGCAATAGCCTCATCGGAAAAGAGGGCTTCCTACCTTTGCCATCTGGGATACAATGGCCATGCAGACAATATTACCTTACATGGACACTATTAAATCTATTTAAGATGTATGCTGTACAACCAGGGGTGTAGAGGAAATGACATACTGCACTTTGGCAGGGAATCTGCGCATACAAAATGTGCCGTCCTTCATCAGTTTCTCATCGGCATTGCAATGTAACACCACAAATCAGATAATAGTACAGCTTAGACATAAAAACTTACAGATGGACATGCTACTGATGATGCACCAGGACACTGTTGTGTCAAATTGTGCTGATAACCTTTACCTGAAAAATAGAATGACAAAACGTTTCAGTGAAAAAAGAACACAGAATGTTCTGACAGTTTGTCTTGTACAGAAGGAAGCTAGAACATATATCTGAACTACCTGGTACACATCGATGCTGCTTCTCATCAACACAGAGTTTGATGCATCTTAAACTGTTGGCACCCGACGCATGGAGACCAAGACACAATCCTGCAATACAGAAGCAAGTGTAAAACGTACACAAAGCAGACCACCTCAGCAGACCTCAACCAAGCCAAGCTGAATCACTTGGGACATGAAATAACAATGGTGAATTACGATATAGTAAAACATGTTTCACAGCTGATATTTTTTTTTTTCAGATACAACTTTTGGTACTTCAAAATAATAGAAAGGTATTGAGAAAACACATTGATCAGGAGATCTGAATCGTTCCAGTAACACTTCGAGACCAAACCCGTTTTCCTTTCATCTGAGAGGACCATTGTTAACCTGCAATGCTTCCAGTATTTTTAAAAAATATTCACAAAAATTCTATATTCCTAGGTTAGAGTGCAGGCCCCGGCAGCGATGGTGCGGAACAATGTCCAAATATTCAACGCAATTTAGAAAGGAACTTGACATTCACACTTGACATTTATAACCTTCAATGCGTCTTCACACAACCCCTTTCTTCATAAAATCATAAAATGCAAAAGTCAATGTACATCCAAAACACAATGTTGTCGCTTCCAACCTAACACCATACTTACGCATCGCCTAATTTCTCATACTACATGAAACTAGCTGTGACTTCAAACAGTCTCCGCCAGGGTGCGCTTGGGACTGCAGGGTCGGTGACGCCGGGCCGGGGAATGGGCAGGGCGGTGGGCGGAGCGGTCGCCGACAAGTCCCGACAGTGGTCGGTTTGAATTTGGAGTAACGGTCGAATCTTCGAATGTTCTGTTGCGCTGTACATCATGTGTATGTTCTGTGTTGAACGCAATATGCTTACTCATGTGTGATTGTGAAGTTTTATTTCCTTCAATCGAAATAGTTTTGAGGAAGCAACAAGTGACAAGAGTTACTGTTATTTGTGGCCTATGCTGAGGCACATTTTGGAAGCGTTTCCAACGGAAGTTTGTGTGGCGTCAACTGACTCGTCACTTCTCATCTACTTCCAGTGACTGGTAAGTACTGTAACCAGAGAAATAAACTGGGCATGTCCTTATTCTAATAGGTGAAGTGTGGTTGTAGTGAAGACTTTGAGAGGTGCAAATTGTGAAATTTGTGTACCAACGAACTTCTACAATCGGGTTAACGGTTGTCGCATTCTGTTGTGTTCTGGGACATGCCAAGCAATGTTTCTCGTGATTAGTATCAAATGGCACGCTTTGGCTATTTCATTGAATTAAACAAGGAATCGACGCAATGAACATGTTTTGAGTGAAATTTTTCAAGTCTGGTCGATGTCTTGTCCAATTCCGGCTTAACCTATCATCTTGAACACAATCAAATGTTTTGTTGCAGATTGCTCAAGTATCAGCGTACTAACTGCACAGCTGCCGTCATCCGTTTGTACTGCATATTGTTAGATCGTGTATGGCAGTTGAAGCACCAACCTCCAAGTTATGTGGTGAGTATTATTTTTACAAGACACTAGTTATTTTTAACTGCTTGTGTGAAAGTGAGGTGACTGAATTGAACTTTACCTTCATTGTTCAGTTACATTGATTGTGATTTATAAACTCTCTACCTCCATTGTTCCAGTGTGATGGATTCTGTGAAAGAATGGAAGAATGTTGGTTGACATTGCAACTCTGAAACGCATTCGCCAGAGCCATGGAAATGACCTCAACGTTGATGTGAAGTGCTTCATTCAGCATTTCAGGTGAGTGTTTATTAGTGGAAGCAATATCTTGTTGTTTTCCGACACTTCCCACATACATTCTCTAATCTCTGACTTTGATTTCTTGCAGGCAGCTGGAATGTGCAAACGTTTACTTAACATTTATTTGTGTTCATGTTGAGGTCCACATTTGTGCTTTTGCTTGCAATGGCATCATCAGTGTCACTCCTCATTACCTTTGTCATCATGTCTGCACTTCAATATTCGGTGAGTGTTCTCATATACTTTGGGTTAGGGTTTCTTAACTCATACAAATTAATGATCCTGTGTTGGACTCGCAGTATTATACAACACATGGTTTTTCTATTAATCTGCTCCAGTGTGGAAAGTAGTGACGTAATTATCATGGGTTCACTTCCATAATTAAATTAGTTTTCAGATATCTGTTCTATTTTAAACATTACTTTCCACTGTTTTTTGACAGTCACGGCAACTAGGATTAGTTTTTTGTTTATTTTTGTGACAACATCTCAAGTTTTGATTCTCATTTCAGTGTTAGCTCTAAACCTGAAGAAAACATCATGTGATGCTCATCTGGACACCAGCTGTTTCTGCTAATAGGCTGCCACACTCTGGCACCACCTACCAAAGACAACAGCTGAACACCAAAGCCAGTCAGTCAAGGATGCTACCTCTCAACTGGATCGTGCTCGTTCCAACCTCATATGCCTTAAGGGTGAGTTTTCCTGAACAAATATTTTTAGCCGTTGTATTGGAGACCAACAATTTGAGTGCTGCTGTGCTGGGGTGCTGTAAATTGGTGCTGAGGAATGTAAGTTAGACTTAAATTGTTGACTGAGGAGTAATGTACACACATGTGACAGTTGTGTGTAAAATGAGAGATTTTGTTTAGTGGCATAGTAGTTTTATGCAAGGACTGAAAACATATCATAAGCTAATGTGATTCAGTATTTCCATAGTATTTCATTATATTTTGTGGAAGCTAGTTATAGACTTTCTAAATTTGTCTCTGTGTATAGGATTATTACAATGACCTGGGCGAGAGGCTGCCAGGCAAAGTATCTGCAAACATGTCCTCCGAGCTCATGTTGCTATTGCAAAAAATAGAAAGTTCACATATTAGGACACTTGTTGCATTCAGTACATGTTTTCATCCTGGCCATCAGGGCGACAAGAGCAGACGTTTTCTAGGTCTGCAGTGGCAGGAGAATTTTATCGGAGGGATCTGATATTAGTCTCAAACACACCTGAGCTAAATTGGGGTGGACTGTACCAAATTAATCAAACAGGTGTGTGGGGTGTGGCTGCATCCATACAATGTGTTGTGATTGCACAACCAACCCCTCACAACTTGGCTATGATGACAATGAAACTTGAATCGAGGTTAAAAAAACAAAAACAAACCACCCAGTGAAGTCTTAGAATGGGCCGGTCTAGCAAAATTATTGTAGACAGAGAAATATTTGGCAGGCAGAATCAATTTAATGGATAATCCCAGCCCATAGAGGGGCCCGAAATGAATGCCGGCCGGCATAGAGTTGAAAGAAAGCGCTATTTCGTCAAGAAAACACAGTGCGGGTAGCTTCCGGGGAAGCACGATTCGGGGAAACATTTTACAAAAAGTACTCACATTCAGAAAATACGAAGGGTCGAAGAAAGCAGCCCAAGTTCCAAGCTGAAGTTGCTTTGTTGATGTTGTGGAGGGACGCGAGGGCGAGCAATGGAGCCGAGCCGAGCCGAACAACCGACGAGGCGAGCCGAGCGCGTAATTTCTCATACCCAACCCAGTCAACCATGGCCGCGGAGCGACGAAAACGACGCGAATTTGTGTTTATTCAGGAAATAATTGATTGTGAGTTGTAGTGTTTTCGGATTGTGATGAAACTTACAATGGAGATTCGGAACTAATTCTGCCTCGGATGTGTGTGTGTATTTTTGTGATTCGGTGAGTAGTTCTCGTGCATTAAGCTCCACAAAATGGAGGCCGTTTTAGCAGTGCTTTGCAATGCCTTGCAATGCCCTGGCTCTTTTCCTTTTTCTCTAAAATCAAGCTTCACTTCGCAAAACTCGAGTTTGCTAATGACGGAGAATCGTATGCCGGGTGTACTGGTACCAAACATAACCTATGTTTGTCGCGAGAAACATGTTATAAAAATTGTTAAAATCGGCACTTCCGTTTTGGGCCCGTATCGACTTTCCACATTTTATGCTGCCATTTCAGTAAAATACATTGAAACGGCATTCGGATAGGCTCAGTGCACAGTTCTAAGGATGGCGAACGAATTGTGTCATTACAAGATTAGTGAAAAAACGGACGGAAAGTGGAAAAAAAGCGAAAGTACGACACGATGTCGGCCGTCCACCTGACCCGTCCGTAGCTTATTTTTATGTTTAAAAATACTTATAGTCACCAAAACGCCTCGTGATTGAGGTTATTAAATGTGCTAATCCTTTAAGCTTCCGGAAATATCCCCTCTTGAGTTAATGAGAGCAAGATAAGTGATTTTTGAACATATTTAGAGACCCCGGGCAGGCGGCCGCTGGGACCCCGAGCGAAACCCGTGGCGGCCAGCATAGAATCAGCGCTCCCCCAGGCCGTGGCCGCCCCCTGGTTAAACCAGAACAGCCATTGATAGCTGAGGAAGAGTTCCATAGGCTTAGAAAAATGTAATGTTTGCTCATTGGGAAGCAAAGCACCTGTACTAAAATGGTCTATTGATGAAAAACCTGCTGAAGTAGTTATTGACACAGGAGCTGTAATAACAGTTTTCAAAAGATGTGGCAAAACACTTCAACCAGCTAAGTTAAGATTAAAAAGTGCAACTTCTCACAAGGCAATGCTTTATGGGCCAGTCCAGGTGCAAATTACTATTGCTAAATGGGCTTTCCGTTTTTATGTTTATGAAGCGGATATAGAAGAGAATTTATTGGGATATGATTTCTTAGATTATTTTGATGTTACACTTAGAATCATAAGTAGAATCATAGAGTTTCCAACTCCAGATAAGTCACAGATCATGAGTACTAAGTTTAGAATTGGCAAAGCTCTTAATAAGGGGAAGTTCAGGGCTGGGGAAGTGTTCTACCCAGTCAGAGCAGGCCAAAAGACTGTTTTGAGACCTTTCGTGGAAAGCAAATTGACTACTGTTCTACACACTGACTATGAAATAGAAAGTGTTGCTAAGAACATGGATATGAATATGACACTAGACTCTACTGTTACCCCAATTCAGGCAAGTGGGAAACTGGATAACGCTCTGTCCAAGCCCCATTCACAAGCTAACTGCCGAGATGGGATGGAAGCATGGAGTCGAGTGAACGTGGAAAATGACATAGAAATGGAAAGTGATCAGAAGGGGCCCCTCGTGTCAACGAACACGATCACATACGTAGAAATGGAATATGACTTGGAAAATGACTTAGAAAGTGACACCATAGTGTCTGTAAACAGAAGTAGGTTCGTTGAACTCGACTTAGAAAATGGAAGAACAAAAGAAAGCTTAGTCCAAAGGGGTTTCAAAACAGAGAATAAAGTCAAATTGGGAGTGTTTTCTACAACTCCAGGAATGGGTAGCAAAGTAACTAGGTTACCTAATTCAGTACTTGCTCAGTCAGGGGTAGTACCTTGTGTCACTGCTCCATTAGATGTAACTTTGCAGAACTTCGGGGATAAATGTGTAGCTATTCCAAAATATGCCGTCCTGGGAGAAGTTAATTTGTTGCACCCACTTGAATATCATAATTCTGTAACAAAAGAACAAGATAAAGATAATGAGAAAATAGCTGAGTGTACTGAAGAGTCAGATCTAGTAGACACGGTAGATATGCCAATTTTAGCGACAACTGTGGATCACGAAACTGTGAAATTTGAAGATGCCGAATTTGACCCAAAGCCAAAAGACTCAATTGCTAAGGACCAAGCTTTACCATCAGACTTGCAAGAATTAGCAGATAAAACTCCAAATCTGACACCAGATCAAAAGAAAAGTCTGGAAAATTTGTTAAGAAAGCATTGTGACGTATTTGCTTAAGATAATACTACATTCGGGAAGTGTCCGTGGTTAAAGTTTCAAATCGATACGGGAGATCATCCGCCGATTAAACAAAACGCGAGACAGGTACCGATTCATTACAAAGAGGCTGTGAGGGAAACCATATTGAAGTACCTACAGCAGGGAGCAATAAGACCAAGTCAGTCAGCTTGGGCCTCTCCAATTCTTTGTGTTATGAAGAAAACTGGAGAAGTACGAGTCTGCATTGATTATAGAGCATTAAATGCAATTACACGAGTACCTGCTACACCTATACCAAGGGTACAGGACTTGTTACAAAGAATGGGAGGGAAGAAACTGTATCATGCTTTTGATTTGGCTCATGGCTACCATAATTTAGAAATTCATCCAGATGATCAGCCCAAAACGGCTATCATTCTGCCAGAAGATCTAGGATCTAGTTTTGGGTTATCAGCAGCACCTGGAGCATTCCAGTGTGTCACCGATAGGTTAATAACACCAGCCAAAAAGCCAACACCAGAAAATGACCTGAGTGATGCAGTTTCAGTTTACCTCGATGATGTATGCATTGCGGGTGATTCCTTTGAAGTCATGTTGCAACGTTTAGAAGCGTTGTTCAACCGAATAAGAGCATCAGGGTTTCTGTTAAAAGCCAAAAAATGTTCATTTTTTCAAAAAGAAATTTCATTTTTAGGGCATATATTATCAGAGTGGGGTATAAAGACTGATGACAATAAAGTCAACAAAATTCTTCACTGAGCTAGACCAAATGATGGAAAGGAATTGAGATCTTGGTTGGGATTAGTAAATTATTATACTAAATATGTTCCTCACTTAGCAACAAAAGCAGCTCCTTTGTATGGGTTAATGAAAGCTAAAGTAACTTGGGAATGGACTCAGAAGTGTGAAGAAGCTTTTGAGGCTATTAAGAAAGACTTAACTTCACCTCCAACTTTGGGAACACCAGACGTAAATAAGGGACCATTTACTTTGACATCTGATGCTAGTTTAACGGGCCTAGGGGCTGTGCTAACTCAGGAGCAAGATGGGAAAGAAATTACTATGGCTTATTGGTCAAAAGTCTTAAACCCAGCACAAAGAAATTATTGTGCAACTCACCGTGAATTGTTAGCATTGGTTGAGTCAGTAAAAGCATGTAATCATTATTTAGCAGGAGCACCATTCGTGGTAAAATCAGATCATGCTGCTTTGCAGTGGCTGAGAAGTTTCAAAAATCCCACTGGTATGTTGGCCAGGTGGTTGGATAAACTGGCTCCTTATCAGTTTCAAGTAGTTTATGTAAAAGGGACCAGCATTGGTCATGCAGATGCTCTTAGTCGTAGACCACAAAGGCCCGGTAGCGGCCCACTTCCTCCAATAAAAACACCTCCAATCAAGTTCGGAGGTACATCTACAAACGTTTCATAACACATCCAAAGGTAACAACAAAATAGGACCTCTAAAAAATACCAATCCAAATATTGGAGGTGTTGTAAAAGTATGTTTGGACTTCATATAATACCTCCAAACAAAAAATAGATAATACATCCACTTTAACAGCTGCCTAATTGCCTCCAAAGGATATGCGTCCAAACCCGTCGTGCATCACAATGCTGGCGACCACCTCCAAACAAAATACATCCAAAAGTTCATACATTGTATGCGTAACGTCTCGCGAACCCAAGGTAATGAAAAGCGACAATAACGCGAGCCGAAGCGAGCACCGAGTGCTGCTCTGTTTAGTTTAAAGTAAAATTACTCGTTAAGGGAGAACGGCGATCATCGTAATAGAGTCTCCCATGGTGCTGCACGCCATGCATTTTTTACCGCTTTTCCCATGGGAAATAAATTACCATGGGAAAACGGAACCATGGGATCTAGCTCCTCATGGTGCTTGTCCTATGGTGTTCCCATGGAAGAGCTGTTTTTTTTTCTTCTTCCAGAAGTAGGATTCGAACCACTAACTAGGTTTCCGACTTCCTACCAACTCGTCTATCGTGCCACTTGTAAATACCATGCGCTGCGGACAGTGTACTTTTATTTATCATGGGACATCACCCATTCCCATGGTGAATTCATTCCCATGGTTGAGACCCCCATGGCTTAACGCGTTCCCATAGGTCTTTCCCATGGCGAACAGGAGCGTTACCATGGTATTGGTTTCATGGGGTTCCCATGGGGGTCATGGCTTTTTGGGACTGGGGCCGACAGAAGGGAGAGAGAGAGAGAGAGAGAGAGAGAGAGAGAGAGAGAGAGAGAGAGAGAGAGAGAGAGAGAGAGAGAGAGAGAGAGAGAGAGAAGGGGGGAGGGGGTGGCGGCAAGGGGGCCGTAAAGGTAGGCAACCTGTGCGCCTGTGAGTAGCCGGCATAGGGTGAGTTCAGCTGAAAAATGACTTGTGGGCGAGAGGTCAACCACTTGGGGGCACTTGTGTCTCTGTACAGGGGAAATGTACTCCGAATTTACTCCCGCCCGCTCCGAGTTACTCCGATGTACTCCGGGCTACTCCGAGCTACCCCAGTTTACTCCGGCATAACTCCGTTTACTCCGAAAGTACTGCAAATCGCTTTGTTTAGATAGTTCAGAGTTTTATCCGAAAGCAAAGTACTCCGGTGTACACTTAAAACGTGATACTTTACCCCTCACGCATAGGTAAGAAAATCACACCTGCTAGAGCTGGTACTTGAACAGCTGGAATCAGTTCGACTCAAAACACACTGCTGAAACTAGGGATCATGCTTTATGAACGTCCACGACACAAGCGCAAAAACCTAGCTTGTCCAGTCTGAGAGCAAATGGCGCCCGCTGGGTAGGCAACCACGATTCGTACATGCACGCGTGTCGTGCGGGCTGGCCTACCCTCGCACTCGCAGGCGCTCCGCGTCTCCGTTCACAGGGTTTAGAGTGTCCTAGTTTAAGTATCGACCGTCTTTGAGCAGTTTGCGTAAGAGGTGGCGATTAATTAGTCACCTTTCTATGCAGCCAACTGTCAGGGGACGACATATTCAGGTGACAAAATATGTATTTGTTCATGGATTTTTTCTTTTCTTTTCATGAGACAGGCTTAATTATTCCTCTCATATAAAACCAATAGCCTCTGTGTGTACACCCCCAGAAAATCAGTTTATGCGTGATTCATATTCTAACCCAAAGGAAGCATTAATTATTGTGCGTTATAGGGATATTGCACATAACAATCTGAGAAATTATCGATTTTAATAATCCATATATACACATGCCTATCTGCTGTGCACTCAGTGAAAAATCGTGCTCCTTCTGAGATGGGGTTGAACGCGATGTATCCATATGGTCATTGGGCCCTCTGTATCGGCAGAGTCGAAGAGCGCCGGGAAAGTAGGCAACCTTGTTAAACTGTCCGCCCAGGCAAAAAGTAGTACATCGCCCCCTCCGTATGAACCAGTCCTGGATCCACGCCTATCCGCGAGGATAATGGACGGCTCCTTTGTCCTTAGTCTTCCGTGTCGTGCGGTGTTGCTTACCCGCAGGCGCGTTGAATCCGCGCGAATGCGAGTTTCCCACGGGCTGGCGCCCAGACAAAGTATAATATTGTATATGTCTTAACAGGGGACAAGGGAAAGGTAAAAGCTGCGAACAAAGGTGTTTCCGTGCATTTTCCCCATCCGTGTTCGTGACTGCGTGTGTACATCTCCGATTGTCAGGCACCTCCGTTACCGCTCAATATTCATTCGTAGGTATAACTGCGATTTGATACGACACGTACTCGATAGTTGTGTAGGGGGAGGGAGGGGGAAGGAAAAAGGGGGTGAGAGGGTATCAGGTTTACACTCCCCAGATAAGAAGGCATTGAACTACACGAAACACCTGCATGTAAGCATTCCGCATAACTTCGGCCCCTCCTTCAGCCCACTCAAAAGACGGAAAACCGTCCGTGAGTCATTCTCTGTTGCAGAACGAATGGTCGTCAATTCCGTGTGTCTGGAGGGTATATAGAATTGGGGGGGGGGGGGGGCTGCTACATGCAGGAGTAAGGGACTTCCCTCCGCGGATACCATACGATGATGCAGATAAAAGATCGCAATTAAGAAAATCAGACGTAGGGTCGGTGTTTGAACCCGTGCTCTCCGAAACTGGGGTCAAACTGTTCCGAATGAATGCTCTTCATTCGTTGGTGCAGGGGCAGGGGCGTAAAAACGAACCGAAAAAGGGAGGGGCGATGCTTTACGTATTGCCTACCCTCAGGGGCAAAATATTACGGGTTGCCTACCTTCAGGGGGCAAAGGTCCCCTTCGGGGACCAAAAGGGGGGGGGGGGGGCGATCGCCCCTTCGCCCCGTTGGTGCACCCAGGCCCGCCGGGATCGAATACCGCGAATAAAGGGTGTGCGGTTTCTTGGCTCCGTCCCATTGCCGTGCGTCCCCGTCTCGGAGTGCATGTGCCCGGACTGCGGCGGCAGTGCGGGCGCAGAAGGCGCCCTCGACGAGGAGTGCTCGCCTGCCGGCTCATCCAACGAGTCGTTTGTGCGACGGTGGTGTAATACGAGTTAAACGTGCTACGTGCATTACACCACCATCAGATCCACTGTCACCCGTTGCTGCCGGTGGAATGCAGGGAGGAACCACGCAACACAGTGTGTGCTTCGGAGAGGTTAAGCCGGTTGCGACCGACCACCGCCCGGTGGTTAGGCAGACCCACCGAACGGCAGTGTCGTACGGGACTGCCTATCTCCATCCGCGCCGGCGCGCTACGCTGCGTTTCGCTCGGGCTTCAAGCAGCTCCCGATGATCTTTCTTCGTCGTATTGACATGTTTACGGGAAACTGCGCCAGTGACAGTATTACCAAATGTTTTTTTTTTTTCTTTTTCTTTTTTTCCCCCCTAGCCGTGTTTGTCACTGCGTGCGTTGTTCGTGCGATGTGTGAGATGAAAGCGTTAGCACAAATGGGAACTCTTAAAAGCCGAGCAGCACCAAGCTAGAACGGACTAGCTCGTTTCGTTGTCACCATAATGTCTTTGTGCCAGTTTTTTTTTTTTTTCAGCACTGTGTCGGCAGTGACTGAACATCTGACGTTTGCACATACCACCGTGTTGAAATGCTGTTCCGAAACGTCCGTTAGTGCGATATCCAGGTTGGTGCGGGGCAATGACAGCGCTGATCACAAAAAGGGACGTGAATGTATCGGTAAGTTCGTTCGCGGTGAGTACGCACGTGTGGTTGCCTTTACGCTAATCCTCGCTGTTGTCGTTTCACCCTTTCTTTCAAATACCTGTCGACACGCTGGACACGCTTCGTTCCGTTACAGGAGGGGGTAAGGTATTCGTAACCGATAACTAGAAGCGTTGACGATTGCCTCGGTTTGCCTCGGGTTCAAATACTAGTGGTGTGCCTAGGCTTACCTCGCTCTATTACGAGTCTTGTGGGTTGTGGGATGCAGGCTGTCCCGTAAGGGGCACACTGGCAACCTGAATCACACGACAGCCGCTTGCTGTACACGGAAAAAAAGTTTTTTTTTTTTTTGTCGTAACTAAAGGTCAGTCGTGGCAAATGACATGTCAGTTCGGAGCGGACCTGAGAACACATTTTGTTGTCAGAAAGGAAACGTTTATGTTGGCAGCAGCGAAATTTTTGTTGCCATGAAGAAAATTGAAATTATTGCGGGAGTCTACAGGTATATGGTTGACTGAACAAACCAGACTTGTCACCTGCACGCTTCACTGTTTAGACCGACAGCTATTCGAGGACTGTTGCATTAACATTGGCGTTCAGCTGTAACAGCTAGCACGCGTCAGTTATAAGGACTGACATTGGACTTAAAAAGACATGAGATGGACCTTAGATGGCGGTGGATAGCAAGCGCTACTAGGTTGTAGCGGTGGCTCAGGGGTTCCGAGCTCGCATGATACGCTGCAGGCGTGGGTTCAACTCACGGCGGTGGGTGGCTACACTTTATGCAGTCGAAATGTCCGCATTCGCAATAAACATATTCACCTCCGCAACTTCATTCGAGTTCTTTAACGATATCAAAAGTATTGCTCTGACAACTGAACGTCATTGTTATGTCAGCTGTGTTTCGGTTGGCTGCAGAAACTGACAGTGTTTCTCGGGACCGCTGGCAACTGACATGTCAGTTGCCGTCAGTTGTCTCAACAAAACTTTTTTTTCCGTGTACCGTACGACGTAGAAAGGGGGAGGGGGGATTCAGATATTACGTCACACTGGTGGGTAGGCAGCCCCGAATTCTGCATGCACGCAAGTGTGACGTAATACGTGAATGCCAGTGACCAGGCGCGTACGTAGGACATCGGTTTGGGGAGGGGGGGGGGGGTCAAGTCGTGCTTTTTGCCTACTTACAGGCTGAATGCTGCGTGGGCTGCCTACCTTCCGGGCGCCGAGGGCTTTTTTTTCTGTCGGGGGGGGGGGGGTGTCATGCCCCCCCCGTACGCGCCTGCCAGTGACAGTATCATACCCGACGCTCGAGCTCCCCGCTGTCGGGCACTCGAACACGAGCTAGCGACCGGCGTAATGTAATTTACGGACGACCCCTCGGCAGGTAGCCGTGCCATGTAGCTCTCATGACAAATTTAGAACAGCACACTCTGTTTTCGCAGTCGCTCTCCATCTTCAGAGCACGCTTGATATTCCTGACATCCTGCTAATCCCTAGACGTCTGATTATTTCAGGTCGTTTAGAGCTACGAAAATCGTCCCGCTCCCAGGCAACGCTTCTGTCTGCAGGTGGCGTCTGCCGCTTCATAATATGTTGTGGAGTGGTATTTGAACCTGCGTACCACACCCAGCACCTCTGCACGTCGAGCGCACGAGCCAGCGCGGATGAGCTGCCCAGCCGTGGACTCTGGTGCAGCGAACGAGCTATGGCTGCCCCTCCTCCTTGGCCTGCACGCGGACGGACTCGGACCGGAGTGTGAGGGAGGAGTGCGGCGGCGGCGGGCGGGACGGGACGGGCGGTCGCCGCCGCACCCAGGACGCGAGGACCCCTAGCCGATCTCCTCCACGGCGGCTCCCGACAGCACCGGACGAGCCTGCGGGCCGCGCTGGGCTACGGCGCGGGACCCGGGACCTCGGGTGCAGGAGGAGAAGTGTCTGCTATTGCGCTGAATAAATGTGTTGCCAGCCGGTCTCCCCTCACGCCCTGTCTGTAGTCTTGTTTCCCGATTGGCCTCAGAACTCTCTACCACACCACACCAGACACGCCCCGTTCCCTCTCACTCTTCGCGCCTGCAGGCCGACAGGTAGGCAACCGTACAGTGCTTTGGTGCACGATGGGTTGCCTACGTTCCGATTCACAGGGGCTTCCCCTGGTTGAGTATAGAGATAGGGCATTACATTGTCATATTTTTTTGTTTTGTTTTTAGGTGTCGAATATCCAGTCTCATTATATAAAAACAGACTGAACTGACAATGTCAGCTCCAATTGTATCATCCCAGTAAGGGACTTTAAGCCGTCAGGGACTGTGTGTTGTTGGATTTAAAATAACCTATTCCAGTTTGATCATGTGCCATTTTTTAGGCTCGTCATTGGGCATCATTTGCGTTTCATACCACTATTTACCAGATAGGAAGGGAAATAAAATTCAAAGACCAAGTGTAGAGGAATGAAAACTGATGGATTTATTTTTAGCGTTGACAGGGAATGTTCGGTCAGGACAAACAGAAAGCTTACATTTGTTTCCATCACTTTACGCAAGATTTGAAGTGCCGTTTGCATTCAATATTGAAACAATTTATATTGCCTCTTGAACCGTATAGAATCAGTAGAATTCTAAAGAAGTCGACTCTTGATCACATTCACTGGAGGGACCGAGCGATAAGGCAGCTTCTGAAACAAGACAGACATCGATAATGAGCATAACTTGGAATGAACTACAATGTAGACCACAAGGGGGAAAAAAATGCAAAAGTAAACTTACATTTACGCATAGACAGCTTGAGGCTGGAGGCACGTTCTCTGCACTTGGAAAGGGTTGAAGTGACTGGGAGAAACTGGGATGACAATGCAGCGCATCTTCTCGAACTAATACAGAAAATGAAATGAAGTCGGGGAGAGCAATCTGAAACCAAGAGAAGCAGGAGGCAGTCATATGAAAAATAATAAAACCTAATACTGGATTACAATCAATATCAAGATTTCAGCAGAACTAAAGCACTCCCTCCAGAACACATTGAATGAAATGCAAGGAACTGCCATGGCACAAATAAACATGACATAATTACCTACTTGAAATAATAAATGTTAAAAACAAAATCATGACAACCAGAAAACCAAAATTAACATTTAAGAAAATTATGCACAAGATTGAAGCAATATGCACACTAGCAGTAATGACAAAAGAAAAGTGGCAGTGAATAAGAACACACAGCAAAACAAAACTAAATACATTTCAAAGAAACTACACAAAAAATTCTGCAGGCAAGAGGGATGCAACAAACAATACTGATTGGACAGAACATAAGAGTGGCGACAAAATATTTTCTTTACTGCAAAAAGTAAATGAAGGACACATCTCAAACAAACAAAAGCAACATAAGGAGATACACAGCATGGGACAAAAACAATTGAGGTTGAGTCACTAGATAAAATAAAAGGAAAAATGGAGTGCCACAATAAAGACAAGTCACTCACAGTCACTGTTTCAAGATGGAGACAGAAAATATATTCTGGTTGTACATAACACACAATTGCAGTGAATAGCAAGCCAAATCGTTGAGGACTTGGAAACAAAAACAAACCAAACTCAGCACAGATAGAGGCAGTTAAAAAAAAATAAAAAAATTAAAAAAATTAAAAAAAAAAAAAAAAGGTCATGGGAAAGAAAATGATATCAGTACATGAGCACAGCATAGGGACCAGTAACTTACAAAAAATATATGATTTACCAAACATGTGGCAAAGAGAACAGAAATACAGGTAAGCCAGTTAAAAGATCAGGCAGATATATCACACACCAGAGAAGAATCAAAATATTGCAAGATAAAGCGTGCACCAGAACACAATACACGGGTAGTGGCAAAGATGGCAGTGAGCAAACAACAATCCATAACGAAAAAACAAACAAAACAGAAAATACACACAGAAATACAGGGAGGACAGAGCTAGTGGCATTAATGACTTAAGACTAATTCAAAACAAAACATGGTGACAGAAGGCAAATATCATAAAAACAACACAAAAAGGGCAGATCAAACCTTACATAATTTGAGAAAATTAAGGAGAGATTCCTGTAATGCTGGCTCTAATAAATGGAATAGTGATCAAAGTGCACACTGCCCAATGTTAAATTAGGACCAATTACTTTTGACTTCATGGGCTGACTGCCCACATTCAAATGATCACTAATGGGCAGGCAGCATTCACCTACCAATGGCTCCACACGGATACTCTGTCTGGAATCCCTGAGAGTACACAGTCGCATGCCAAAACAAGAGAGAAAAAGGTGGGTGCCAACACAAGGACACGATACAGTAGCAATATAGCTCATTATGAACATGGTTGGGGATGGAAACAGAAAGAATGGCAAGAAACATTTCAATACACAATGAAAACAAAACGAGTATGACAAAACAATGGGAGGGTGACCAGAGTGAAGGGAAAATAGAAAGCACACATAACACATGAAAAGCAGACCACAGAAGGGGGCACACCTTCTTATCAAACACACACAGCACAATGTTACAATGAGAAAAATGGCAAGACAGTGACACAAAATCCACACAAGTAAGGCAGAGCAAAACATAGACTGTAAGAGCACATAGACACTGTATCAATGCAGGGACAATGCAAGTGAGCACAACAACATACAAAACACACACTGCAAATGGAAAAGAAGGATTTGGGTGGCAAATAGAATACACAAATTCTCAAGCAAGGGACAAGCACGACATGACACTTCATTAAAGCGCATCAAAACATAACAGCATTGAGCACGGAAAGATAGATGAATAGAAAGCAGGCAAGTTTGTAACCGACACGGGAAAGAGACAGTCACAAGAGCGCACACAGACACACGCAAAGAAACACTTCAACCTAAGAATATGTACAGTACATGACGCGTGACACAGTGGGTTTAAACAACAAGGTACAGAAATGAACAAAAGGCAGGATCAATACAACGACGATATACTTAGCTCAGTTTGAGAGATGTGGTGTCCCAGCTCGGCAATAAGTCGACACTCCACTTCGCAGCACATCATCCACCACCATCAGGCAATGCACTCTCCCTCTCCAAGTTGCTGAGATAACACGAGCAAAGCAGAAAGTTAACCCAGAGATCCCCTGAATTATATTGGGGATGTTTGAAAAATATTCAAAAATATTATTAATCGAAGAAGAAAAAGAGAAGAATGGAATGGTTACCTCTTGTTCTCCATACGAGGAAATCAAGCGAGTGAGCTATGGTGTTGTGGAAATGACATCACACCGCACTATCGCCGGACGTGGGGGCACTCAACAAGGATCCAACGGAATGGGACTGCAATACGCTACAATTAAAAAGAAAACACACATTATTATTCAAGTAAACTACTTCAAAACATGCTGGCCACGGACTTCACTAGACTATACTTTGAAACCATTCAAACTGTAAGTTTGTGGACTCAAAACTCAACTGACATTGGCAAGTTTGGGCTTATCGACAAATACACAAGTAGAGCTCTAGGGAGCTACTTCCAGAAGAAGATGCCGGCCGGCAGATAGCACAGAGTGTCCAAAAGTTACATTAGCAGGTTAGTCAACCAAAGTTTCGTACTCGTACATCTTGCCCAAGCTGGAGCCAAGGAGCAGCCTAACCTCTAACAGCCATAACAAACGAATTAATAGTAACTGGTTTTCGGAGAGGGTTATTTAACAACGGCGAGACAAGTACAACACATCACAGACAAGTACAACGGGTAACGGAAATTAATTAAAACTTGAACGAAACAAACTCGGTTTGCTTGCGTTTATACACGTAATGCATTTACGCCAGCGGGCTCATCGGATAGTTAGTTTTCGTCCGTGTGACACTGCACTGGTGAACACAAAGTGTTATTGGAATTTTGAAAGTTCAAGAGACCTTGGATGGATGCTGGAATTACTGGAATGCTGAATTACTGGACCTCCTGCCCTGCCCTGCCTCGACCTGCCAACGCCTGTGTGTAACGGTCAGCGGTCGCTGCGGATCGGAAGTACAGTAGCGCCAACTCTCGGAAGTTTTCACCGTGCAACGTTTTCGGTCGCCATGGTGATTGTGAATGATTGAAACGACGGTAAAATTTATTTTTATTAAAATCACATCGTATCAACGCGGTGATTCGTCAACACACGTTAACAAATTTAGGATTCTCATACCAACATTAACACGTATCTTCCGAAAACGGTGTTGGTAGTGCTGGTGCTTTGTGTTGCGACGAAAACAAAGCTGCGAGCAGACGGAATCCGACCTAATATTTCATTTTTCTCATTGGTACAGTTAAATAAATGCCGCGAAGGACACTTACTGGTAGTATAATCATTGTAAAAACAGGAAAAATATGGGGGGGGGGGGGGGGGGGGGGGAGGGCATAGGTATTCCGTTGCCTCCCTTGCTTTCGCAGCAGTCTCTACAAGGGTGTTTGATCGGGCCGTGAACGCTTAACCCTTCACCATTGGTGTATATGAATAGAGCCACTGGTCCATGTTAGATCTCCCTTTGTAATCCAAGAAGGAGAGGTTTGCATGGTACATAATTGCATCCAAATATGGAAAAAAGAAGAAAACAATTCAGTTGCTCAGTACTTCTACTTGCATCTTGTGTTACAGGTGAGGGTTTATCAGGTCAGTTCACTTTTGAGTTCAAGCGCAAGGTTCCCAACCCCATGATGCTGATGTAAGCTTATCCAAAACGGAAAGAAGAAAATTGCTTGGATGTTCTTGGTGTGTTCCTGTGGTCACAAATTCCTAGACCCTTTATGAATGCTGATATGTACTACTGTTTAGTTTATACTTCTGCTTGGATTGTATGACCGAATGGTATTTAGTAAATATAACTTGCTGTGCAATAAAAAATAGGATTCGAACTGTGTGCATCATTCAATATATTTACCAACATTTAAAACCTTTTTTTAAAAAAAAGGGGGGGGGGAACATTCCTCAAAGAAGACAGAAAATGTCACAGGAGTGGGGAGGAAGGAATAAAGCCAATTTCAATGGTTTATTGGGTTTTAATTAACAAATAGATGACTTCTTAAAGACATCACCAAAATAAAAACTTTTGCATAAGAATACACACTGGCAATGTGTAGTTTGAAAACACAAAATAAAAACATGCCTTACCAGGTACTTCCACACTGATACAAAATAAAACTGTTCATGTAAAAACAATACAAGGATATAAAAGCATCTAAACAGTAAGCTTTAATCGGTCTGATCAGCAGCCTTTAAGCAAGTTGTCATGGATGACAAAATAAAATAGGGAATAAGAAAAGTGGAAGATCAATCCATTTATGAGGTGTTTACCTCAAACCCAGGACATAAAAGTTGTACAGTAAACAGCTGAGAACTAACATCAATGATCACCACTCCACAACGGGGACACTTCCCTCTTTCTTTTTGAAGTGGTGGTACAATCAAACATGTCAATTTATCATGCGTACTTAACCAAATTTATCGGTACATTGCTTCATTGAAGACATTCCTCATCACGTTAGACGCACGCCTCATGTACAGCCAAATGGCTTCATCCAGAGTTCCTCTTGGGTTAGCAAGCCCACGTGCTAGCTGTCGAAGGCGGTTGTCATTTGTAACAGCAGATGCCCGCCGGCCAGCTTTCACCCTCCTCCCATTAGTTAGTGCTGTGACATCCCGGTGTGCACATCTTTCCAACCGGATCAGAACACCTGCCATTGGGACATTTTATAAAATGAGTGATTACTGCCCTCCACAATAACATTTATTCTTGTTGTGGGTTAAAGAGAAGCATGGTGTAGCTCATGATTCTGACAAGATATAAGAATTATACTGTGCGAGAGACCATAGAAGACTCGAGGTGGTGAGGAGAAGAACATGAGAAACCCATAACTTGAACTAAATGTAGTGCTCGACAAAATCTGTGAAGTACTGGATACAAAGACAAATACTCACAAATGAACATGTAAATGCTTGGGTGGGTTCCCATAAGCAGTCGCAAAGTCCGGTTGTGGGACTCGGCAGCATTGTTGGTTCGATGTCGGGATCGATAAACACACATCCACCTTGCTCTAAGCTCATTTCTCACCCAACGTCTGTTCAGGTATCGCAAAAAAGGCCGTACTCTTCGGTAGAATTCGGGACCCTCGGCCATCGCCTCCTGTGTGAGCAGCACTAACCCTCTGTGCATTAGCCTCTGCGGAAGGAGGGGCAAAGTACCTGCCAGCCTGACAATTCGGCGGTACTCATCGATATTCCTCATGTACCAGCCGAGATGAAGCAATTTGGCTTTATCCACAAATGCCTGTGAACAAAATTAGAAGCAACCTATCAGTTTGAGCTGTTTGGGAACACTGACATGGCAGGACAACACAGTACATGAAAATTGAAGACAACTTCTTGGTTACCAACTCACTCGAACTAGATGCCACAGGCAGCCTTGAACATTGACTTCGAGAGTATCACTCCATGCGTTATGCTGTGCTCTCTCGAAATCCGTTATTATCCTGTCAATGAGTATTTCATTCGGTTCCATGAGTGTCCTGAGAAGCTCAAAGACTGCTGTGTATGCAGGCTGTGTTTGGGATTCCATGAGGACCCAAGCCAGAGGTATTACATGGTAATCCCATGTAGTGAGAATTACATAAACCTAAACCAAATTGCAAATAGAAGACATATGAATACACATGAGGACTAAATAAACTGCTGACTCGAGGGCGACTGCAAGAAAAACTTAGAATGAAGTGGACATACCTGCTGAGCAAGAAGGTCGGCATTGGCCCCAGAAGGTACAACTCTGTGTGTACCATCACCATTGATGGTGTTTGAAGTCCTTAGATGTTCAAGCATTCGTTCCGACACAAAAATAACATGGTGTGAACCATCAGTCGCTGTCACTGAACCGCCATATATGTTATCTTCACCATCATCCGATTGGGTCATAACTTGATACCTTTCATCATTTAGCATGTCAGACAGCTCCTGCAATGATGCAGGAAGAGGAGGGAAATTCTCCATTCGGGCATTGCGCATGGCATTGCGCATCCTCGGAAGTGTTACCCTTGATGCGACTTCAGCATTGAACCTATTGAAATGACAATGACAAGGTCAGCATCATTGATTAGTCGAATCCACTACATTAGAATTCTAATGTTCATCAAGCCAGATCACTTACCATCTACCCTCGTCATCAATTATGTCTCGAAAAGAGACATACTCCAGGATCTACATCGATCCAGAACTGCTTGGCGCAATGCCACCTCATCGGCATAGTCCAGGTCAGGTTCGTGATCATGACCAGGGGAGCTGTTCGTTTCATTAAAACCGTAGTTGGGCCAATACGCTGCGCGAGCACGACATCCCCTTTCATGTTGGACACACTTGAAGTAGGTCGTGCCGCCATTCCTCGAACTACGATGGTAGTAGTGACCATCGTAGACATGGTAAAAGAATGACCCCCTTCTCACACACGGTTCTCTACAGATCCGGCGCACAGGGACGGTCTGTCCCTCATGAATGCAGAAGATGACAGCTAATAAAATGAAGTACACAAAGCTTGAAAGTGGCAAGACCATAATGCTGCCCCAGACGACTCCCTCGGGATCGGCAATAGTCGGCAGTCGCCTTCAACCTGCTTTAACTCTCCGCCTCCGCCAGTGCTAGGAAACTCCCCGGTTTTAGCGATTCGCTAAAAACGCAAACTGGAGGATCATGTATTACCAACCTGACAACATTAAAAGAAAAATTGACATATTTAGCGATGATCAATTTTTTCAATACTTTCAGGACTCGTTTAGTAAATTCCAATGTATCTATATCACAACTGCTTTTAATTTTTTAATGCTGGCTTTTGAAAGTTGGTTATCGAAGTTGGCAGTAATTCATTTGTTTTATCCTCCAGTTTTGGCTTCCCCACCTCCTATCTTTTATCACCGAGAGTTTCCTACCACTGGCCTCCGCCCTCTCCGCTCTCCGCCTTATGCCTGGGGTTTCAAAACAATCGACTTGGCGATAGCTATCGAAACGGTGGTGATCTGCTGCGAACAGGCTGTTTATCTTACACTGCATAAAACGCTTCCGCTCTGTATTTATTTCAGTTTTGGAGACAATACGGGAAAAAACGGATGCATTTTCACTTCTGGTAACATGCGATTCTTCCTTTAAATCAATTATTTGATGGAAGTTGATCTGTTCGCAACGGAGGCCGCTGGACACCGGTCCGACCAGGGTCAGACCACCGGAATCAGAGCTCCCGTCCGGAACCAGGGAAGGCGTCGAAGTGAATACGAAAGAACCCTCTTCTTGTTCACGCGTTGGGCAGTGTTGGAGCCGAAGTCTTGGCGCTTTTGTACATACGCTTGCCAATTATGGAGGGCTTTCGTGGTATGGTGAGTCTGAACCCATTCCATCGCTATCAACTTGCTTTTTAGTGCGCATATTCACGCATAGAGTTACTATTTCCTTTATTTTGGTACATGTGACCGGTAGTTCTTCACTCAGGTACCACCGCAGCGCATGTCGTGTCATGTGGACTTAGCGCTTTGAATCAGTAAATTATTTGTTGAGCGTATGCCTACACGAATATATTGTTCTAATTCCCTTCGTCACGGAATATTTACGTGTCGCAGTTTCGGGTACTGCCTTTAATGTTTAATTGTTTCAGTCACCAGTGAAAGGGGTTAGGGTAAGACTCTAGTTTTGGCTCCTTAAGTGATAAGCTTTGTATTTCGCAGCACATGCCCAAGACCGTGGTCAGGGATTGTCTCACATGCTCCCGAGATGCTTCTGTCTGTCCAGAGTTAATGCTATGTTGTAATTCAGCAGGAGTTGCAAAGGCATAAGGTGGTGCCAATTGAAGAAGCAGATTTCAGTCGCCCAGCAGCCTATGGCCAAAATCCGATATTTGTCATGGTGAACTGTGCTTCACAGTCATCGCAGTCCGTAAGTTACTAGCATGTGGCAGGAAAGTAAAAGTGTGGGAGCATTTTTATTTGCATTGTTCTTTGATATCTTCTGTTAATTTATGGTTTATGCAGAACCAAGTTTCCGACCTTGCTTGCAACCACTGTAAGAAGTGTGTGATGCCTCAGAATGTTAATGTGCCACAACATGCAACCTTTCAAGGTCACAATATGCCAGTAAGGCCAATGGTATGTGTATTCTCAAATCATGTACATAAATTGTGCTCTACCTTATTGCTTTGTCTGAAACTTACTTACTTTTGTTGTTTTCAGATTGATGCGCCCATGCTCATTAGAGAGCAGGTGCCAATGATTAGAGAGCAGGTGCCAATGATTAGAGAGCAGGTGCCAATGATTAGAGAGCAGGTGCCAATGATTAGAGAGCAGGTGCCAATGATTAGGGAGCAGGTGCCAATGATTAGAGAGCAGGTGCCAATGATCAGAGAGCAGGTGCAAATGCCACAACAGTTACTGGCTCTCCCGTGGCCGGTAATATCTTGGGTAACATAATGTCAATATGTGTTTGTTTTTTGTTCTTTTACCAATACTTCATTTCTTCTAGGAAGTCCAGAATGAACCCAGTTTCAATCATGCACAGGGAGGTCAAGAAGGTATTGCTCCAAGGCGCAGTGAGAGGCAGCGTAAGATGGTAACGTCATTGAAATTGTTGTTGCAATTCATACCTACCTAAGCCATGTAACTAATGTCAATTACTGTCTGTAGATGTCTGGCTTCACTCAGGAAGGGGCAGATCCTGTCCTGGAGGTCGAAACACCAGTGAGTACCATCTTCCCTTGCCCTCTGCACAGTATTTGTAGTATTCTTGAGTTGATGCTGTCTTCTAGCAACACCTGCACCTACCTCAGCCGCAGCGCCCTGCTGAAAGGAAAGACACAAGAGCACGGGCAGATGCCCAGATGTCCATGCCATCAACTTCAAGACGGGGAAGATCTAACATCGATTATGACTCTGATAGTGACCATCTGGTGAGCACTCTACATTTTCTTTCCTCTCTGCTGCTTTCAGTTCACCACTCTTGTGCTGAGCCTCTGATTACCTTCCAGCAACACCTGGACCTACCCCGGCCGCAGCGCCCTGCTGAAAGGAAAAATACAAGAGCACGGGCAGATGCCCAGGTGTCCATGCCATCAACTTCAAGACGTGCAAGATCCAACATTGATAATGATTCTGATAGTGACCCTCTGGTGAGTACTTCGTGTATGCTGCCCACTTTGGTGCATACAGTTAAGTATTATTGTTCTAAGCCTCTTTGTGTCTCCTAGCCACTTGCAGACACAAAAACAGCAAAATCCAATAAGTCCCAACCAAAATCAAAACTCAAGCTGACAAAGCGACAAACTCAGCAGAAAGAAGAAAACAATGTGAGTGGGAAGAGGTGGTGTGAAGCTGATAGCAAGAGTGGGATGTCGGGCGATGATGACATTGGACGCTGGATGGATTGTGTAGGGTTTGACAGCTCTCTACATGTATTATGAGGAGTGTTCATACGTCAATTGGTTTTTCTTTTTTCCAGGAGGACTCAAGCGATGAGGCTTTCGTGCCTAAGCGTAAAGTTTCGAGGGCAAATCAGAGTAAAAAGACGGAAGCAGTAAACAAAAGGTCCAAGGCTCAAGAGGTATTATTAATTTGTCAATGTTTCTTCGTAACCTTTTCACTTCACCATTACTTGACCACTTCTTTTTAAATTGGACAGAATCTCCGCCAAGTTTCAGACAGTGATTCAGACTTCGAAGAGGAAGCCAGAAGTGCTGCCAATGTCAATGCTGGTGAACCAAAATTCAGTAAGTATGGCAAGGTTCCCCCCCTCCCCCCTCCCCCCGCACAGTGGCAGCAGCAGGGGCCTACTGGACAGTCATTAATAACGCAATGGATTTTATTGTAGAATATCCAACTGGAATCACACAATTGGTACCTTCTGATGAAGTGGTTATACTCAGCACGGATTCCGATGAGGCAGAGGTCCCTGCTGCTGAGGTATGGGAGAATTTATTTGAGATAATAGTTAATGAGAAGTTCGTTGTCCTGTGCCCAAGCCTTTTCCCACTAATTTGATCAATCAAGGCTAATTTCTAAATTGTGTCTTACAGCTATCCCAAAGCGAGGCCGAAACAGGATTTAAAATCGATGACAGCACTTTGCCGGAAGGTCGGTAATTCGCTACTAATTCTTAACATTTCTCAAACTCCAGGCATACAATAATTTTTTTTGTTTTGCAGACTTTTGCAGTGTCTGTTTCGAAGATTACGAGCATCAATCATCATACATCGGAATCCTCCATGACTGTCTATGCCACCGATTTTGTTTTGTGTGCGCTGTAAGACTCCAAGAAGAAAGAGGGAAGTGTCCCCGTTGTGGAGTGGTGATCATTGATGTTAGTTCTCAGCTGTTTACTGTACAACTTTTATGTCCTGGGTTTGAGGTAAACACCTCATAAATGGATTGATCTTCCACTTTTCTTATTCCCTATTTTATTTTGTCATCCATGACAACTTGCTTAAAGGCTGCTGATCAGACCGATTAAAGCTTACTGTTTAGATCCTTGTATTGTTTTTACATGAACAGTTTTATTTTGTATCAGTGTGGAAGTACCTGGTAAGGCATGTTTTTATTTTGTGTTTTCAAACTACACATTGCCAGTGTGTATTCTTATGCCAAAGTTTTTATTTTGGTGATGTCTTTAAGAAGTCATCTATTTGTTAATTAAAACCCAATAAACCATTGAAATTGGCTTTATTCCTTCCTCCCCACTCCTGTGACATTTTCTGTCTTCTTTGAGGAATGTTCCCCCCCCCCTTTTTAAAAAAAAAAAGGTTTTAAATGTTGGTAAATATATTGAATGATGCACACAGTTCGAATCCTTTTTTTTATTGCACAGCAAGTTATATTTACTAAATACCATTCGGTCATACAATCCAAGCAGAAGTATAAACTAAACAGTAGTACATATCAGCATTCATAAAGGGTCTAGGAATTTGTGACCACAGGAACACACCAAGAACATCCAAGCAATTTTCTTCTTTCCGTTTTGGTTAAGCTTACATCAGCATCATGGGGTTGGGAACCTTGCGCTTGAACTCAAAAGTGAACTGACCTGATAAACCCTCACCTGTAACACAAGATGCAAGTAGAAGTACTGAGCAACTGAATTGTTTTCTTCTTTTTTCCATATTTGGATGCAATTATGTACCATGCAAACCTCTCCTTCTTGGATTACAAAGGGAGATCTAACATGGACCAGTGGCTCTATTCATATACACCAATGGTGAAGGGTTAAGCGTTCACGGCCCGATCAAACACCCTTGTAGAGACTGCTGCGAAAGCAAGGAGGCAACGGAATACCTATGCCCTCCCCCCCCCCCCCCATATTTTTCCTGTTTTTACAATGATTATACTACCAGTAAGTGTCCTTCGCGGCATTTATTTAACTGTACCAATGAGAAAAATGAAATATTAGGTCGGATTCCGTCTGCTCGCAGCTTTGTTTTCGTCGCAACACAAAGCACCAGCACTACCAACACCGTTTTCGGAAGATACGTGTTAATGTTGGTATGAGAATCCTAAATTTGTTAACGTGTGTTGACGAATCACCGCGTTGATACGATGTGATTTTAATAAAAATAAATTTTACCGTCGTTTCAATCATTCACAATCACCATGGCGACCGAAAACGTTGCACGGTGAAAACTTCCGAGAGTTGGCGCTACTGTACTTCCGATCCGCAGCGACCGCTGACCGTTACACACAGGCGTTGGCAGGTCGAGGCAGGGCAGGGCAGGAGGTCCAGTAATTCAGCATTCCAGTAATTCCAGCATCCATCCAAGGTCTCTTGAACTTTCAAAATTCCAATAACACTTTGTGTTCACCAGTGCAGTGTCACACGGACGAAAACTAACTATCCGATGAGCCCGCTGGCGTAAATGCATTACGTGTATAAACGCAAGCAAACCGAGTTTGTTTCGTTCAAGTTTTAATTAATTTCCGTTACCCGTTGTACTTGTCTGTGATGTGTTGTACTTGTCTCGCCGTTGTTAAATAACCCTCTCCGAAAACCAGTTACTATTAATTCGTTTGTTATGGCTGTTAGAGGTTAGGCTGCTCCTTGGCTCCAGCTTGGGCAAGATGTACGAGTACGAAACTTTGGTTGACTAACCTGCTAATGTAACTTTTGGACACTCTGTGCTATCTGCCGGCCGGCATCTTCTTCTGGAAGTAGCTCCCTAGAGCTCTACTTGTGTATTTGTCGATAAGCCCAAACTTGCCAATGTCAGTTGAGTTTTGAGTCCACAAACTTACAGTTTGAATGGTTTCAAAGTATAGTCTAGTGAAGTCCGTGGCCAGCATGTTTTGAAGTAGTTTACTTGAATAATAATGTGTGTTTTCTTTTTAATTGTAGCGTATTGCAGTCCCATTCCGTTGGATCCTTGTTGAGTGCCCCCACGTCCGGCGATAGTGCGGTGTGATGTCATTTCCACAACACCATAGCTCACTCGCTTGATTTCCTCGTATGGAGAACAAGAGGTAACCATTCCATTCTTCTCTTTTTCTTCTTCGATTAATAATATTTTTGAATATTTTTCAAACATCCCCAATATAATTCAGGGGATCTCTGGGTTAACTTTCTGCTTTGCTCGTGTTATCTCAGCAACTTGGAGAGGGAGAGTGCATTGCCTGATGGTGGTGGATGATGTGCTGCGAAGTGGAGTGTCGACTTATTGCCGAGCTGGGACACCACATCTCTCAAACTGAGCTAAGTATATCGTCGTTGTATTGATCCTGCCTTTTGTTCATTTCTGTACCTTGTTGTTTAAACCCACTGTGTCACGCGTCATGTACTGTACATATTCTTAGGTTGAAGTGTTTCTTTGCGTGTGTCTGTGTGCGCTCTTGTGACTGTCTCTTTCCCGTGTCGGTTACAAACTTGCCTGCTTTCTATTCATCTATCTTTCCGTGCTCAATGCTGTTATGTTTTGATGCGCTTTAATGAAGTGTCATGTCGTGCTTGTCCCTTGCTTGAGAATTTGTGTATTCTATTTGCCACCCAAATCCTTCTTTTCCATTTGCAGTGTGTGTTTTGTATGTTGTTGTGCTCACTTGCATTGTCCCTGCATTGATACAGTGTCTATGTGCTCTTACAGTCTATGTTTTGCTCTGCCTTACTTGTGTGGATTTTGTGTCACTGTCTTGCCATTTTTCTCATTGTAACATTGTGCTGTGTGTGTTTGATAAGAAGGTGTGCCCCCTTCTGTGGTCTGCTTTTCATGTGTTATGTGTGCTTTCTATTTTCCCTTCACTCTGGTCACCCTCCCATTGTTTTGTCATACTCGTTTTGTTTTCATTGTGTATTGAAATGTTTCTTGCCATTCTTTCTGTTTCCATCCCCAACCATGTTCATAATGAGCTATTTGCTACTGTATCGTGTCCTTGTGTTGGCACCCACCTTTTTCTCTCTTGTTTTGGCATGCGACTGTGTACTCTCAGGGATTCCAGACAGAGTATCCGTGTGGAGCCATTGGTAGGTGAATGCTGCCTGCCCATTAGTGATCATTTGAATGTGGGCAGTCAGCCCATGAAGTCAAAAGTAATTGGTCCTAATTTAACATTGGGCAGTGTGCACTTTGATCACTATTCCATTTATTAGAGCCAGCATTACAGGAATCTCTCCTTAATTTTCTCAAATTATGTAAGGTTTGATCTGCCCTTTTTGTGTTGTTTTTATGATATTTGCCTTCTGTCACCATGTTTTGTTTTGAATTAGTCTTAAGTCATTAATGCCACTAGCTCTGTCCTCCCTGTATTTCTGTGTGTATTTTCTGTTTTGTTTGTTTTTTCGTTATGGATTGTTGTTTGCTCACTGCCATCTTTGCCACTACCCGTGTATTGTGTTCTGGTGCACGCTTTATCTTGCAATATTTTGATTCTTCTCTGGTGTGTGATATATCTGCCTGATCTTTTAACTGGCTTACCTGTATTTCTGTTCTCTTTGCCACATGTTTGGTAAATCATATATTTTTTGTAAGTTACTGGTCCCTATGCTGTCCTCATGTACTGATATCATTTTCTTTCCCATGACCTTTTTTTTTTTTTTAATTTTTTTTATTTTTTTATTTTTTTTTAACTGCCTCTATCTGTGCTGAGTTTGGTTTGTTTTTGTTTCCAAGTCCTCAACGATTTGGCTTGCTATTCACTGCAATTGTGTGTTATGTACAACCAGAATATATTTTCTGTCTCCATCTTGAAACAGTGACTGTGAGTGACTTGTCTTTATTGTGGCACTCCATTTTTCCTTTTATTTTATCTATTGACTCAACCTCAATTGTTTTTGTCCCATGCTGTGTATCTCCTTATGTTGCTTTTGTTTGTTTGAGATGTGTCCTTCATTTACTTTTTGCAGTAAAGAAAATATTTTGTCGCCACTCTTATGTTCTGTCCAATCAGTATTGTTTGTTGCATCCCTCTTGCCTGCAGAATTTTTTGTGTAGTTTCTTTGAAATGTATTTAGTTTTGTTTTGCTGTGTGTTCTTATTCACTGCCACTTTTCTTTTGTCATTACTGCTAGTGTGCATATTGCTTCAATCTTGTGCATAATTTTCTTAAATGTTTATTTTGGTTTTCTGGTTGTCATGATTTTGTTTTTAACATTTATTATTTCAAGTAGGTAATTATGTCATGTTTATTTGTGCCATGGCAGTTCCTTGCATTTCATTCAATGTGTTCTGGAGGGAGTGCTTTAGTTCTGCTGAAATCTTGATATTGATTGTAATCCAGTATTAGGTTTTATTATTTTTCATATGACTGCCTCCTGCTTCTCTTGGTTTCAGATTGCTCTCCCCGACTTCATTTCATTTTCTGTATTAGTTCGAGAAGATGCGCTGCATTGTCATCCCAGTTTCTCCCAGTCACTTCAACCCTTTCCAAGTGCAGAGAACGTGCCTCCAGCCTCAAGCTGTCTATGCGTAAATGTAAGTTTACTTTTGCATTTTTTTCCCCCTTGTGGTCTACATTGTAGTTCATTCCAAGTTATGCTCATTATCGATGTCTGTCTTGTTTCAGAAGCTGCCTTATCGCTCGGTCCCTCCAGTGAATGTGATCAAGAGTCGACTTCTTTAGAATTCTACTGATTCTATACGGTTCAAGAGGCAATATAAATTGTTTCAATATTGAATGCAAACGGCACTTCAAATCTTGCGTAAAGTGATGGAAACAAATGTAAGCTTTCTGTTTGTCCTGACCGAACATTCCCTGTCAACGCTAAAAATAAATCCATCAGTTTTCATTCCTCTACACTTGGTCTTTGAATTTTATTTCCCTTCCTATCTGGTAAATAGTGGTATGAAACGCAAATGATGCCCAATGACGAGCCTAAAAAATGGCACATGATCAAACTGGAATAGGTTATTTTAAATCCAACAACACACAGTCCCTGACGGCTTAAAGTCCCTTACTGGGATGATACAATTGGAGCTGACATTGTCAGTTCAGTCTGTTTTTATATAATGAGACTGGATATTCGACACCTAAAAACAAAACAAAAAAATATGACAATGTAATGCCCTATCTCTATACTCAACCAGGGGAAGCCCCTGTGAATCGGAACGTAGGCAACCCATCGTGCACCAAAGCACTGTACGGTTGCCTACCTGTCGGCCTGCAGGCGCGAAGAGTGAGAGGGAACGGGGCGTGTCTGGTGTGGTGTGGTAGAGAGTTCTGAGGCCAATCGGGAAACAAGACTACAGACAGGGCGTGAGGGGAGACCGGCTGGCAACACATTTATTCAGCGCAATAGCAGACACTTCTCCTCCTGCACCCGAGGTCCCGGGTCCCGCGCCGTAGCCCAGCGCGGCCCGCAGGCTCGTCCGGTGCTGTCGGGAGCCGCCGTGGAGGAGATCGGCTAGGGGTCCTCGCGTCCTGGGTGCGGCGGCGACCGCCCGTCCCGTCCCGCCCGCCGCCGCCGCACTCCTCCCTCACACTCCGGTCCGAGTCCGTCCGCGTGCAGGCCAAGGAGGAGGGGCAGCCATAGCTCGTTCGCTGCACCAGAGTCCACGGCTGGGCAGCTCATCCGCGCTGGCTCGTGCGCTCGACGTGCAGAGGTGCTGGGTGTGGTACGCAGGTTCAAATACCACTCCACAACATATTATGAAGCGGCAGACGCCACCTGCAGACAGAAGCGTTGCCTGGGAGCGGGACGATTTTCGTAGCTCTAAACGACCTGAAATAATCAGACGTCTAGGGATTAGCAGGATGTCAGGAATATCAAGCGTGCTCTGAAGATGGAGAGCGACTGCGAAAACAGAGTGTGCTGTTCTAAATTTGTCATGAGAGCTACATGGCACGGCTACCTGCCGAGGGGTCGTCCGTAAATTACATTACGCCGGTCGCTAGCTCGTGTTCGAGTGCCCGACAGCGGGGAGCTCGAGCGTCGGGTATGATACTGTCACTGGCAGGCGCGTACGGGGGGGGGGGCATGACACCCCCCCCCCCCCCCCGACAGGAAAAAAAGCCCTCGGCGCCCGGAAGGTAGGCAGCCCACGCAGCATTCAGCCTGTAAGTAGGCAAAAAGCACGACTTGACCCCCCCCCCCTCCCCCAAACCGATGTCCTACGTACGCGCCTGGTCACTGGCATTCACGTATTACGTCACACTTGCGTGCATGCAGAATTCGGGGCTGCCTACCCACCAGTGTGACGTAATATCTGAATCCCCCTCCCCCTTTCTACGTCGTACGGTACACGGAAAAAAAAGTTTTGTTGAGACAACTGACGGCAACTGACATGTCAGTTGCCAGCGGTCCCGAGAAACACTGTCAGTTTCTGCAGCCAACCGAAACACAGCTGACATAACAATGACGTTCAGTTGTCAGAGCAATACTTTTGATATCGTTAAAGAACTCGAATGAAGTTGCGGAGGTGAATATGTTTATTGCGAATGCGGACATTTCGACTGCATAAAGTGTAGCCACCCACCGCCGTGAGTTGAACCCACGCCTGCAGCGTATCATGCGAGCTCGGAACCCCTGAGCCACCGCTACAACCTAGTAGCGCTTGCTATCCACCGCCATCTAAGGTCCATCTCATGTCTTTTTAAGTCCAATGTCAGTCCTTATAACTGACGCGTGCTAGCTGTTACAGCTGAACGCCAATGTTAATGCAACAGTCCTCGAATAGCTGTCGGTCTAAACAGTGAAGCGTGCAGGTGACAAGTCTGGTTTGTTCAGTCAACCATATACCTGTAGACTCCCGCAATAATTTCAATTTTCTTCATGGCAACAAAAATTTCGCTGCTGCCAACATAAACGTTTCCTTTCTGACAACAAAATGTGTTCTCAGGTCCGCTCCGAACTGACATGTCATTTGCCACGACTGACCTTTAGTTACGACAAAAAAAAAAAAAAACTTTTTTTCCGTGTACAGCAAGCGGCTGTCGTGTGATTCAGGTTGCCAGTGTGCCCCTTACGGGACAGCCTGCATCCCACAACCCACAAGACTCGTAATAGAGCGAGGTAAGCCTAGGCACACCACTAGTATTTGAACCCGAGGCAAACCGAGGCAATCGTCAACGCTTCTAGTTATCGGTTACGAATACCTTACCCCCTCCTGTAACGGAACGAAGCGTGTCCAGCGTGTCGACAGGTATTTGAAAGAAAGGGTGAAACGACAACAGCGAGGATTAGCGTAAAGGCAACCACACGTGCGTACTCACCGCGAACGAACTTACCGATACATTCACGTCCCTTTTTGTGATCAGCGCTGTCATTGCCCCGCACCAACCTGGATATCGCACTAACGGACGTTTCGGAACAGCATTTCAACACGGTGGTATGTGCAAACGTCAGATGTTCAGTCACTGCCGACACAGTGCTGAAAAAAAAAAAAAAACTGGCACAAAGACATTATGGTGACAACGAAACGAGCTAGTCCGTTCTAGCTTGGTGCTGCTCGGCTTTTAAGAGTTCCCATTTGTGCTAACGCTTTCATCTCACACATCGCACGAACAACGCACGCAGTGACAAACACGGCTAGGGGGAAAAAAAGAAAAGAAAAAAAAAACGACGATTCCAAAACCGTCATGAAAGCAGATGATACTCTGGTTTTATTCCTACTTTCCTTCATGGTGCGACGTTGTGTTTAATTTTTGGAATTTGTTTTTAATTTATTATCATTGTTTGTGCCTCCCCCAAGTTTTGGTCAAACAGCAAGAACCTACCAATTTAATTTTCCACTAATATTTGTAAAAGCCAACTTTCATAAAAGGGGGAGTGTGACAACGCTCATCGCAGGGCAGCAGATAATGTGTTGTATGTTGCCATGTAGGGTCTTCTTTTATATCATTTAAAGTGCTGATAGTAGTGGGGATAGGAATGGTAATCAAAACAGTGTTTTCGTTGCTACTGGAATAATTTAATACAGTGGGCGTCATGGTGCGACGTTGTGTCTGCCCATACGCCTCCTGCCCTCCGCCCCCTTCTCCCTTTCCCGTCCGGCTAACTCCGTCTCGTTCTCTCTCTCTCTCTCTCTCTCTCTCTCTCTCTCTCTCTCTCTCTCTCTCTCTCTCCCGAGTCCCTTCCCCCTCTCAGCCGTCCCGCGCTGCGGTGGGTGCGGTGGGGAGCGCGGCGGGGCTGGCAAAGCTGGCAGACAGCCGAGCCAGGAGCGATGCGATGCGCGACGCGGACGCGGACGCGGACGCGGACGCGACGCGACGGACGCGGCTCCCCCTACAATGAAAGTACAAGCTAGCTGACACCTCTTTCTTCAATATGATTTAGTTTAGCTAGGCTACACTGTTAGGGATTTTTTTGTAATTTTACGATTAATTACCTGTTAATTTTGTACTACAAATTGTTCGTAAAATGTTGTGATGAACTGTTCATACTTATACGTCTTTAATTCGTAAAATTACCAAGATCCAAAGTATATTGGAGGGGTGTGGATAAAACAGAAATATTCGTATAATCACAATTTTAATCATAATAACACAATTTTAATTGTAAAAATACAAAAATAGACAGATTGTATTCCAGGACCATAAAAATGAATAAAACTGAACTACTCGTAAAATTTCCATGAAAGCTATAAATTTATAATGTGGCCTTCCTTGAGAAATTACATAGATTACGGAAAGTTCATTATATCTACAATTAATTTAGATTAATTACATAACCAGAAATATATTTCAGGATAAATAAAGCTACTTGTGGGCCACAGGACTATAGTTGCAGCATACATGGCATGTACAAACTAGCTATGGAGCCGTCATGGTGCACATGTATGAATACTTTAGCCCTATTCCTTACATGCAAGTATGCTTCAGGCACACTGTACTTGCTACATGCTTTAACTTAATTTTAAAAAATAAATAAAAAAACGCAAAAAGACTTACAGTGAGCATGATGTTTCAAGTACCTTGATGTGTCCCAGAGCATCCTATACATTTAGCAGGAAAAATAATAGAAAGAAATGCCTAATAATAGTGCTGGCCTTCTCAGGTAAACCCTGAATTGTAAACTAGATGATTGCTTGATGCTGATTTTCAGCAATTGACTGTGAAGGAGAAAAACTAATGTAACCATTACAAGTACAGTAGGTAAAACATATGTTTAGTGGAATAAAATAAATTTTGAGAAAACTTACCATTAAGTTGAAAGGACAGGTAAAATTGAAATTTATGAATCAATACTGGGAATAAACCACTGTCCAAGGAGGAAAGGTAGTCATTTTCCTGTCAAAATGGTATCAATTTGACACAAAAAGTCGCTATGTGGTCATATGTAGGGAACTTTTAGACGTCCAGATGACTCAAAATGACGTGAAGTGAAGAGACTTGTAATCCTCCTTGGGTACTTATTTCCTCAAGAATGATGACCAATTGAAAAGAAATCTGGAAGTAAGAAAACTGAAATATTAATTCTGATATCCCATAACGTATTTCATGACAAACTGTATTTTAAAACTCTTACCAAGCAGATTACTGATTTGAGAAGTTGGGAAGTCCATCTCATATGACTGAACAATTGCTGCCTGAATGTTAGGACCCCAGTAAAGAGAAACTCTTCAAACACCTGGGTAAAATGAAACATCAGTCAAGTAAAATTTAAGAAGATTTAACAGGTGAAAATGAAAGCACATTGAATACTGTCCAAACATTTTGACTCACTAATACTTCAGTAGAAAATTAAGTTGCAGAAGACAAGGCTCTTAGGTGAGGGAACTAAAAAAGTTTGGCAAACTGTCAATGCTATGGTAACCGTTTGATTCTTGGGAAAGATCCAAACAAAAAATTTATCTGGAGGGGAAAAGAACAAAAAAAAGTTACTTCTAGAAAGTGTAAATTAAAAAGAAAAGGGAGAATAAACTAAGGGACATGTGCAATTATTACCCACTCACCAAGAAATAGGAAGGAAATAAAGAGCCACCAAGCATAGGCAACTTTGTCTCCCAATGTTTCACATAAGGTCATTGATATGATAATATTTTACTGATGTACTTATTTTTCCTGTTGGACATAGGTGGACTCAATCAAAAAGTAATCTAAAAAAAGAAAAGAAAGGCATTGTGATAAAGCTACACTGATTATGTAGGTACCCCCAAAATATCATAAAATCAAGACAAAAGAAAAGAAGAAAGTATTAGTACAAATAATGTCCAGCTTACCAAGAAATAGGTGGAGCATAAAAAGCAAGGCTAGGCAGCTCTCGCTCCTAATGTTACACAAATTGTAACTAATTTAAAAACTTTCTTCATGTCGCTATTTTTTTCCTTCACAAAGGTCTAGTCATATAATCTGGTAAGACAAAAGAAGACATGAAATTAGTGAAAAAAGGACACACAAATGTTAACTCAGAATAAACACAAGAGAGAATAAAAGAAGGGACATATGCAATTATTACCCACTCACCAAGAAGTAGGTAGAGAATGAGCTGCCGCCAAGGCTAGATAATCCTCAATCAACTTGTAGAAATCTTTTGATGCTGAGTTAGGGCCCTATGCAAAAAGAAATCTGAAAGGTAAAACAACAAATTAATAAAGAAAAATTGTGCAAATACTTATGACTCACCAGGAAAAGTTGAAAATAAAATACCAGTAAAAATGCTTACAAAGCTACGCATATCTCAAAATTCTTCTAACTGATACTAATTTCAAAAACAACTAAATGATGCTTAATTTTTACAGTGGAAGTAAACCAATCAATAATAAATCGGCCAGAAAGAAAAAAGAGAACAGTGAAATTACTAAAAGTGTGTCATTTTGTATTTTTAAAAAAATGGAGACTTTGATTAACTTACCTCAGTAATGAAAGATTGATTCCAAGTAGAGGACAGAACATTTTAAATTGTGATCAATTCTGTCTAGTGTCAGCATAATCTTCCTCTTCTGAAACCTGAAAGAAAAGAAAAACATGAGTGTTCTGAAGACAAATAGTACTCTCAAATTAAAACCATGGTTCTTACCCTTTTTTCAAGAAATGCATGTTTTAAAGAAAAACATAGCATGTCCTGAAACTCATAAACTGCATGTGGACATGGGTTTTCAAGATCCAGGAGGGAAACAGCACATAGTTTTGGCTCAGTGTCTGTCACATAATATAACCCAAAATCTTTCCAAAAGCTACATTCAAACTTCTTGAGGATAGCTGTACAAGTACCAGTACGATTATCATAAATCAGCAATTCAATTAGACCCACAAGAACAATATCTTCACTATTTCTTTCCAATAATAACCACTGTTCATTTTTATACTTGATTTCATTCAGAGAAATTCTAGGAACAATCACAGCACTTTGAGAAAATTTGCATGAATTTATTACATCTTTTAAGTTTCCTTCATATTCTTCTGGCTGCACAGGTGAGCTGTTAGAGTAGATAGGTCTATTGGGAAAGAGAGGACCCATGTTCTGGTAAGCTTGCAGCAATTGAAATTTAGATGCAAGAAGTGAGCCTAAATTTATAAAGTTTCGGCAGATCCTTGCAACTCTCTTGAAATACTGGTGTCGGTGTTCGAAAGCCATTGTCCATAAATGGATTAAAGGACCGAAGAGAAGATATAAGTCGGGGTAGTGACTGAACAGATGTGTCTTGGGCTTGTATTTAGTTCCAAGTCGCTTTCTCTTCATCAAATACTTGTCTATAAGGACTCTCATTTCTTCTACCTGGGTTTTAGTCAGAGCAGGAGAGCACACAAGCTCAACAATGGACTTTAAAAGAAGGTACAGCTTCCAAACCTTATTATTAACTTGAACTTTGTGTCCAATAATAAAAGGCAGAAGGCGAATTAGGTTCCAGTTTTGAATGGCATGACCTCCTAACTTGGCTTCTGAGCAATCATAGGATGGCTTGTTCCGAACATCATTTCCAAGATACTTAAAGCCTTTGATGCGCATTTTCAGCTCTTCTCTAGTAAACCATTCCTTCCTTATGAAATGATTTATCATAGCAGTCAAATCATTCTCAGCAACTCCATCTATAAAGAGATCATGAGAAATGCATGGAGCAAGTCGAGGTTGGCATACCTTGAAGTGAGTCAGTTGATGAAACGGGGAATCTCTCTTCACACCACAAACATTATCAGCATTGGTTGCTATTTTGGTGCGAAGATGTTCTTCAAATAACTGGGGAGTTCTCATCACTGCCTTGCGAAAAACTGGACGGTCCTCAGCTGCATCTGCTTTGAACTCTGCTTTTGTAATCAAACAAAACCTGCAGAAGTAATGCGCAGTTGCACACTCAACCATGCCTGACAGAGTTGCCTGGCCGAGATTGTCACCTTGTATAAACTGGAGCCTGACAGGAATTATTTCATTCTTGTAGGAGATACCATTGTCTTCCAGTTCTTTCAAATCCTTAAGGATTCGATCAAAAACTTTTGAGTACATTCTTTGACTCTTGAGAGAGTCATTATTGACAAATGAAACCAAACGAATGGCTTTCAAAGATGATCTCATATAGGGTTTTAAGTTTCCAAGTGTTACGTACATACCATGCAGTTTGTACTTGTTCTTTGCACTTTTAAGTCCATCTGAAAAGCCACAAGAATCCATAAAGAGCAGAAGGTCAATTCTTTTGCGTGGGATGTTGCTGGTTTTAAACACAGTGCCATCAGTGTAGTCCTTCAAGACAGAACCATCAGAGTCTTGAACAAGGAAAGATGCATCAACAATTTTCTGTATAGAAGGGTCTTGAAGCATAATACTCACTGTACCTCTGAGATCAATGTAATGCAGGTAGTGGGAAGCATCATAGGGGTTTTTTCTAAGATTCATCTCAATTACGGGTTGATATTGAAAATGATCCTTATAATAAGTACGACGACGCTCACCAGTTAAAAAACATTCATCCGGGGCATTGAGGTGATGTACATTGTAGAACGGATCCATTGTCAAAGCAGCCTCAATCACCCTCTCTCTGGTTTCTTCTGGGAGACCAACTGACTCCAATGATCGGGATAAATCTGCCCTTAGCTTATCTTGAAGTGTTGCAGATATGAATGCAAGACTTTTTGCAATAACATCCACTGTAGATTCTGGAACAAGTAATGCACCTTCCAACATAGCATAAAAGTTGGCAAAATATTGAACAATTTCACTATGATCAAAACCTCCAACACCATAACTAGATTCAGATCCTGATTCTGAGCCAGTATCGTTATCATCATAGCTATTATACTCTAAAGCATCAGTGTCTCCGTGTAGTGAGACATCTTCATGAACGACTACGTCTCCACCTTCTTGCTCCATGAAAATTTCCTGTTGTGTCTCCAACAATTCCAAGGCAGTGGTGCTTAAGTCCTTGCGCCAGCCCCCATGGCATTGACTCAGGTGAACTTTAAACACATCTGGAGAGGAAAACAGTTCTGTCCTGCTACAGTTGTCAAAATGAAAAGGGCATTGCACTCTCAAGCCACCATTTAAATGCTCCTTCAGATGTTTACAATACTCCTTATTCGTACTAACTTTTTCATCACAGTATGAACACTTAAAACTGACATGGTTTCCTACAATCTGATCTCTTCTTACAGTGTGATTAGATATGTGAGCATTCAAAGACTTGAACTGTCCAAAGGTTGATAAACAGAGCGAGTAAGGACACTCAAAACTAAAATTGAAGTTATTCGCATGGAGTCTTTGATGTTCGATGTGTTGCTGAGCTGTCTTGAATTGAGACCCACATGAGTCGCAAGCTTTAAGGGAAACTGGAGGCTGAGGTCCAGGATTTAACTCCACATTACCTATTACTAGCAGCATACAAAAAATGAGGAACAAGTGGATAGCTGAAGATAGTCCAGCTGGTAAACTAGAATGGATGTGAAACGACTGAAGACCAACAGATGTTGCTCCATTGTGCAGGCCGATCCTTTGACGCCAAGCATCTATTGATGTTCCCATGATAAGTAGAAACCCAGGCGCGGATACAGGGGAGGGGCGATGGGGGCGTCGCCCCCCCTGGGCCTCAGAAGAGCGCCGGAAATGTAGGCAACCGGTGTAACTTTTCCGCCTGTAAGTAGGCAAAAAGCATGACATTGCCTCCCCTGAAGCCGCTCCTGGATCCGCTACTGTAGAAACCTAGAACAGGAGTTAACTTCATTAGACCATACTCACAAAAACTAACAGAATGAAAACAAGGAGGACAAGAACCTCGAGTGGAGTTGGCTGCAAAGATGAACCGAAGTCAGAAATTTTCTCAACAAAGACAGGTGGAAACACCTGTCGATACAGAAGAAAGGGACTAAGTTTATCTGACATACCAAACTTTGTTTAATGTTCTTCCTTACGGTCTTATCGCATAAAATTAAATAAAATCTTAACGTAACCTAATCATATACCGGCAAACGAAAACCAATCCAATGGATTGATAACAAACCTTGTGCAGAAAGTAAACACGAACCTCGAATTTATGCGAACTGGAACTCCTGACACTTACTTCAAACTCGTGTACAATTCGTCTAGTTAGTGAAATTATCCAAATTGTGAGATTCACGGTTTAAGGCTCGAACCAAGAAGAAATATTTTTTCTTTTTCTCCTACGCATTCACAAAACTTCGCACATTCGCAGTTCGCAGCCGCAAGGTTGAGAGATGTTGCGAGGAGTTTGAGGGGATGAGGCTAGAAACAAGCGCAAAGCGGACGTGAAAAGCGAAATAGCTCAATTATTTATGGATTTTGGACCAGCTGATAGCATCGAGCTTCAAGTCACCCTATTCTTATTTTAATCACAGAATATAAAATTTTGATGAACTACTTAGTTATTTCAACAATTTCTCTCATGTTTTAACGTTTTTAGTTTGTGTCACGTTGCCTGCCTGCCCTTGATCAGGCAGTTCAACCCCTGCAGTAACACGTAGCATAAAGATCAAATTCAAAAGCGTTTTACAATCAATTTGAAAATGACAATAATAAATATAGTAGTAAATTTATGCAATAGTTATTATTTTTGTTTCAAAACTGATGAATACGCGGCAAAAACAGACAAACAATGGTAGAAAAGATGGTAGGGTTGGTGCACATGGTTTCCGCGTGACAACCGCCGATTATCCGCGAAGAGTTTGAACTGTTTGAACTTCGGTCCACGAAGCTGTTCGTTTAACGGTCCTCTATCAAGTTATTTGACCTGTGTCACCAAACCAAGTTTGACTGCTGAGTATATTCAGAATTATTGGTGAGTTTTGACTGCTCAATAGGAACGAAACACCTAGATTAACGGCATCGATGTGTTTAGTAAATAAGAACAGTTAAGTCCTGTCCTACTTGGGCACTGAGTCCACAGGAGCATTGCCATTGCCGCCTTGGCCAGTTTCCATTTCCAAACTATATTGAGAGTCAGTGTTAAACCGATTCCATTCCGCTAAATATTTTGGTACAGCAATAAGTTTGTGTTGAGTCTATCACTAAGTCGAATCTTCTTTTTGTGATTTTGTTTCTCTCCTTTGCAGCTAAACCATGGAGTTCAGAGAGGAATTGTATGCGTGCTTATCAGCTGCAGTGCCAACAATGGCGGCATCAAAAGTATCTCGAATTACGAGTACTTTAGTTGATGACCTACAGATGACATCTATCGATCAGTTGACCTTCGTCAAAGATACAGACCTTGTCAATGTTGTCTCTATTTTTGAAGCCCGAGCTTTAATTGCGGCCCTCGCAGGTAAGAAGCTCCATGCTGATCGTCACAGGCAGGGAAAGGGAAATTTTTTGTTATATTTGGCCTCAATTTGTCAGTATTTAGAGGGAAACTACTTTCATTTTCTTGAGCAAAGATGGTACTATATATACAATAGAATGGAATATGGCAGTTAAAGTGAAAACTATTAGATTGATAGTAAGCTTGGCAAAGCAAACCCACTCATATTTTTGTTTTATTATGTTTTTTTTTCTTCCTTATCCTTTTACAGGACAGCAAAATACTGCAAACAAAGAAAATCAGCCACCAAGGGACCATGATCAAGATGCTCATGAAAATCATGGAGAGGAGAGAAGGCGCAGAGAAACAGAGAAAAGACAAGAGGAGCAAGGAGACTGGAAATTTAAATTGAATTGGACAGACATTTTCAATATCAGTTCTAACATAAAACAGAAGCTGGAACAAGGAAAGAAACTACGAAGTAAAGAGAAACGTGAAATAGTCAAAAGATTAGTTAATCAGGTGAGAAACAAAGTTCCAGGTGCTAAACGCAGCATTTTCAGACAGATTATAAAGGACATGAAAAAAAAGTACCCTGTCACATTTTCTGGCGAATTAGCTAATGGACAGTTGTCTAAGAGAAGCCTGTGCAAACGTATGCAAAATAAATTTGACAATGACAAAAGGCCAAATAAGAAAACAATTATGGAAAAAGAAGCTCCATCAATAAAAGCTGCTTACGGTTGTCTGAAATGGCGAGTGGCCTGCTTGCCTGAAGATGAAACCATGGAATCGCTCCAAGATATTCAGCAAACCCTCAAGCAATACTTTGAGGAAGTGAGACCAAGGTCTTGGGATTGGGAGCGCATAGAAAATGGTATGAAAAAAACTTACGGTCTTCAAAGAGCTGATATCAACAAACAAGCCCTTGAAATAGAGAAGAATAAAAAACGAACACCAGCTGAGGCACTTACTGAAATTACCCTGACAGAAACTTTGAGAGACAAGTGGCCATTTCTTACAGTGCCACGGGTAATGCTCCAGCATTTTCAAGTGCTAACAAACATTGATTTTTCATCCAAACTAACTTCCTTTTTAGAAGAAAATATTAAAGACATTGTAGTCTATCTGTTTGCAACAAACAAAGAGAATACCAAAAAAATCAAGAGGAGAATGAAAAGATCTCCATTACAGGCTCCCAATTCAAAACTAGCTGCCCTAATTCTTCTTCTCCTCCAAAGATTTAAAGAGGAGGCGTCAGGACTGTTCATCCTTGTAGATGTGAGTAATATTTAGTTGTTTTTTAAAATCAATTGTAAAAGAATTATCAAAAATATTTCAAAGTATTTTCATCATTTTGTTGTTTTGCAGGAAACTGCAACTGAGGATGACATTCCAACACTTTGTACCATCCCAAAGACCCCCACCTCATAATCGCTGGTAAGTGAGAGTATTGTCTAGTTTCAAACCGTTTCTGCAATGGTGTTGCAGGTGATGGCAATGATCTCTCCATTTGTGCAGGTGGAAGCATCTTCCAGCATCAGAAAATTTACTTCAGTATGGATGGCACCGTGGTTGGAGTTGCTCAAACCTTAATTGAAGGATTCAGTCTGTTATTTGGGTCCTACTATGTTTTCAACCTGGTATATGAGGCAACTGCTCAAATAACCCTTGAGTTCTTCCAGAGGCAAGTCAATCACATCACTTAAATTTTTAAAGATTTATATTTGGTTTGAGTAATAACCTTTTCTTGCTCAATTACAGGTGTGTTGCAGACATCAACCCACCTCGGGGAATAAAAGACCGAAGAAAGATGCAGGGGGCCACTTCAGTGCCTACAGTGTGCATCCGGCACTTCCAAAACTGGACTCGAAGTTTGAAGAGTACTTCGCAGAGCATGAGGAAACCGAAGGCTCTGAAATGGATGGAGGCGATGACCTGTTTTAGTTAAATTTGATTCCTTATATTTATCATTAATTATTTATCATTAATAATAAGACATAAAAATCAACTCAGAATAAGCAGTCCTGATTTTATATTAATAACAAGCATTGTAAACTGTTTTATTTTTCTCTACAAAATACTAACAGGTTCATTCAAAAAAAAATATTTATATTTTGATAATAGAATAACCATCAATAAAATAAAATTTTTGAAGATTAGAATTAACTTGAGATGTCACTTGAGACCCTCTCCCTTTCCCATAGAAGTTACAACATACATTATCACTTAAATTATCTTCTAGCCATCAGATGCTTGGAACTGCTACTCTGTCACTTGCACATAATTCTGATGAAATGTTCATCACCATGATCTACACTTTCTCTCATATTTAAGCATCTTCATTGAATATTGAAGTGCATCAACAGAATCACAAAGACAGATAACAAATAAAATAGATAATTCTGTATGTTACAAACAATTAATAATTTAATTTGATTACCTCTAATATAGCAAGCTGCTCTGGTAACATCGGTAACATCTTTGGATTGTGTGGATGGACAGAGGAACGTTTGCACATTGATGTGGATGCATGAGAAGTGGACTTTGAAGATAAAATATAATTCTTTGTGTACCTTTCCAGGATACTCTTCTGTAGGTACCAAAGCTACTTCACTATTGCTTGCATTTCCACCATCACTATGAATCTGAAATGTGTAGAAATACTTGAAATTATACCTCTATAAGAAAGAAGTATTTTCAAACACTATCATGCAAAAGACACATTTTTAAATTAGACATTACCTGTTCAGATGAGCGCAGTAGCGTTTCTGGATAACTTTTTCTAGAAATAGTGAGTTGCTTTCATCCACAATCCTGTTAAAAAATATAACATCAAAACTAAGTTTTAACAATGACAACTATGTATATAACTGCACTAGAACTTAAAATGTACCTTTGCAGCAAAGTCCGTTGCTAAAAACTCAGAGGAGATATCAACAGAAGCATCTCACTCCACACATCAGCCTTAATCATAGCATCTTGGCTACCTTCTCCCTGCACAATGGTATCATCTCCAGTTTCACTTCCTTCACTTTCATTGCCGTGTCATTTTCGGTGTCAGATGGAGGGGTCGCAACTTTCTTGAAGCTGGGAAGGATTTCCTCACAACATGACCGACATAACCTTTCCCTGGCACAAGATTCTGGATGCCAGGACTTCCTGCTTACTGGCAAGCGAATTCTACTGGACACTTTCCTCTTGGCGGCTGGGTGTCAACTTTTGGGGGTCACAACAGTGCTTGTTTCGGTTGAGAAAAGGCTTTAAATACGTAAGTTCGTGGTTCTTCCAACAAGTTTTCTGGCCGGAGCTGCCGCTTCTGTATTTCAGTAGAGGCCAACTTTCTTCCGCACACAGTATCATCATCAGGTATTTCGCCAATCGAGCACATCGTAGAAAATTTAGCAACAGTCGGCCAAATCAGCAAAAATTAACTACGTATCGAATGATCGAATTAAATCGGTATTAATGAAAATAATACAAACAACAAAAACCAAAACACGGAAACAGTGCTACCAACCACCAACAGCCAGATACTGATTACGTGCGAATAGCGCATTACCTGCACTTTCGTATATTCGCAGGTTGCAGGTATACCTGCGAATATACGCTCTGTACAGGCAAAGTTGTTCACTCTCTCATATAAAAAAACAAACCCACATGGTTTAAAAAGATAGTACATAGAAGAAAGAAGTGGCTCCCTGAGCCATTTGAGATGGGCCGATGTTGCCTTTTATCAGTTGCGGTAGGTCTAAAGGTGAATAGGGAATTAAAATTCAAATCACTCCCTTGTTGCAGCAGAGCAGACGAAAGACGCCGCCGACGCCCCCTCTCGAAAGTTTTTGTTTACACTTGTACAATGCAAAAGCAATGCAGCTGAGCCATTCGTCTTTTCGGCTCCACTTCAACTTTGGATCCTGCTGCCAATTTTTTTCGGCAAAACGAAAGTACAAGTGATTAACGTGCCTATTATGCCACTCTCACTTCAAACCGTACTCCAGCATGCCAGCTGCTCATGTGGACAGTTTACTAATTGTATGTGGGTGAAAACGCAAGCAAGGGCAGGTCACCAGGACCTGGACTCCAGGTCCTGGCTTGGACTGTTGACTGAAGGGTTTATCCAGCTCACTTAAGACATTGTCTAACAGGTTAGTTACAGCAGCAGATGAGACTCATTCAGGAAAGAGATGATGCCCACAGATTGTGTTACTCAGAGTTTGACAGGGCTAGGAGGTGCAAGGCAAACTGCTAAAAAAATCCTGTAGTTGTTCCAAATAACTGCTACTTTTTCTGCAGTTATACTATAGTTTTTCTTCAGTTTAACTATAGAATGGAGTTAAATTGGAGTTTAAGTAGCAAAAACAATTGAATACTAACATGCTTTTGCTTCAGTTAGGAATGCAGAAAACTTGTACTCCAAGACTGTAGTGATAACTTCAGATCCTTTCACCCGGGAAGACGATATGTCTTTTATAATCAAAGAAGGCCTTGTTTATGACCATGACCTTCAGCAAGCCCTATTTTGTGTCTACAACATAAACGTCTTCTCAATAATTTGCTTTGAGACTGGTTGTACTGTAGGTATGCGAGAAAAAAATTAATCTCCCCTCCAAGTTCTCTGAGTCTTTGGATCTGGTCATGATTTTACGAATCTGTCGTTTTTGTCAGTCCATGTGTCAACAAAATTTTGTAACAGAATCTTGTTTAATTTTACGTTTAAAACTGTAGATTTACAGAAGGAATCGTTAAATGTATTTCTGCTGGGGCCATAAGTATTTTTTACATTTACATAGGTATTCGTAGTTTAACTTTGGTTCGTAATCTTAGGTTTACGAGTTGTGTCTGCAAATAGACAAAATTACTCGTACTTTTATGAGCATTAGTTGTACAGTGGAATTACGATACTATTTGTGTAGATTATTGTCATAAAATTACGACTTCTGGTAACAGTGTATGCTAGTGCTATTTAGAGGTATCATCTGCTAAAAAACGACGATTCCAAAACCGTCATGAAAGCAGATGATACTCTGGTTTTATTCCTACTTTCCTTCATGGTGCGACGTTGTGTTTAATTTTTGGAATTTGTTTTTAATTTATTATCATTGTTTGTGCCTCCCCCAAGTTTTGGTCAAACAGCAAGAACCTACCAATTTAATTTTCCACTAATATTTGTAAAAGCCAACTTTCATAAAAGGGGGAGTGTGACAACGCTCATCGGGTCATAAGTGCATAGACAAGGGCCTACTAACAGCAGCCGGCCAAGGCCCACGAACTCTAGCCTCAGCTTAATGCGCCGCCACTTTTTATTATGCACAAACAGAAGGAACAGAAAATGGCCCCCCTGCGTCATGGTGCGACGTTGTGTCTGCCCATACGCCTCCTGCCCTCCGCCCCCTTCTCCCTTTCCCGTCCGGCTAACTCCGTCTCGTTCTCTCTCTCTCTCTCTCTCTCTCTCTCTCTCTCTCTCTCTCTCTCTCTCTCTCTCTCTCTCTCTCTCTCTCTCTCTCTCTCTCCCGAGTCCCTTCCCCCTCTCAGCCGTCCCGCGCTGCGGTGGGTGCGGTGGGGAGCGCGGCGGGGCTGGCAAAGCTGGCAGACAGCCGAGCCAGGAGCGATGCGATGCGCGACGCGGACGCGGACGCGGACGCGGACGCGACGCGACGGACGCGGCTCCCCCTACAATGAAAGTACAAGCTAGCTGACACCTCTTTCTTCAATATGATTTAGTTTAGCTAGGCTATGCTAGTGCTATTTAGAGGTATCATCTGCTAAAAACATTTGGTAATACTGTCACTGGCGCAGTTTCCCGTAAACATGTCAATACGACGAAGAAAGATCATCGGGAGCTGCTTGAAGCCCGAGCGAAACGCAGCGTAGCGCGCCGGCGCGGATGGAGATAGGCAGTCCCGTACGACACTGCCGTTCGGTGGGTCTGCCTAACCACCGGGCGGTGGTCGGTCGCAACCGGCTTAACCTCTCCGAAGCACACACTGTGTTGCGTGGTTCCTCCCTGCATTCCACCGGCAGCAACGGGTGACAGTGGATCTGATGGTGGTGTAATGCACGTAGCACGTTTAACTCGTATTACACCACCGTCGCACAAACGACTCGTTGGATGAGCCGGCAGGCGAGCACTCCTCGTCGAGGGCGCCTTCTGCGCCCGCACTGCCGCCGCAGTCCGGGCACATGCACTCCGAGACGGGGACGCACGGCAATGGGACGGAGCCAAGAAACCGCACACCCTTTATTCGCGGTATTCGATCCCGGCGGGCCTGGGTGCACCAACGGGGCGAAGGGGCGATCGCCCCCCCCCTTTTGGTCCCCGAAGGGGACCTTTGCCCCCTGAAGGTAGGCAACCCGTAATATTTTGCCCCTGAGAGTAGGCAATACGTAAAGCATCGCCCCTCCCTTTTTCGGTTCGTTTTTACGCCCCTGCCCCTGCACCAACGAATGAAGAGCATTCATTCGGAACAGTTTGACCCCAGTTTCGGAGAGCACGGGTTCAAACACCGACCCTACGTCTGATTTTCTTAATTGCGATCTTTTATCTGCATCATCGTATGGTATCCGCGGAGGGAAGTCCCTTACTCCTGCATGTAGCAGCCCCCCCCCCCCCCCAATTCTATATACCCTCCAGACACACGGAATTGACGACCATTCGTTCTGCAACAGAGAATGACTCACGGACGGTTTTCCGTCTTTTGAGTGGGCTGAAGGAGGGGCCGAAGTTATGCGGAATGCTTACATGCAGGTGTTTCGTGTAGTTCAATGCCTTCTTATCTGGGGAGTGTAAACCTGATACCCTCTCACCCCCTTTTTCCTTCCCCCTCCCTCCCCCTACACAACTATCGAGTACGTGTCGTATCAAATCGCAGTTATACCTACGAATGAATATTGAGCGGTAACGGAGGTGCCTGACAATCGGAGATGTACACACGCAGTCACGAACACGGATGGGGAAAATGCACGGAAACACCTTTGTTCGCAGCTTTTACCTTTCCCTTGTCCCCTGTTAAGACATATACAATATTATACTTTGTCTGGGCGCCAGCCCGTGGGAAACTCGCATTCGCGCGGATTCAACGCGCCTGCGGGTAAGCAACACCGCACGACACGGAAGACTAAGGACAAAGGAGCCGTCTATTATCCTCGCGGATAGGCGTGGATCCAGGACTGGTTCATACGGAGGGGGCGATGTACTACTTTTTGCCTGGGCGGACAGTTTAACAAGGTTGCCTACTTTCCCGGCGCTCTTCGACTCTGCCGATACAGAGGGCCCAATGACCATATGGATACATCGCGTTCAACCCCATCTCAGAAGGAGCACGATTTGTCACTGAGTGCACAGCAGATAGGCATGTGTATATATGGATTATTAAAATCGATAATTTCTCAGATTGTTATGTGCAATATCCCTATAACGCACAATAATTAATGCTTCCTTTGGGTTAGAATATGAATCACGCATAATCTGATTTTCTGGGGTGTACACACAGAGGCTATTGGTTTTATATGAGAGGAATAATTAAGCCTGTCTCATGAAAAGAAAAGAAAAAATCCATGAACAAATACATATTTTGTCACCTGAATATGTCGTCCCCTGACAGTTGGCTGCATAGAAAGGTGACTAATTAATCGCCACCTCTTACGCAAACTGCTCAAAGACGGTCGATACTTAAACTAGGACACTCTAAACCCTGTGAACGGCGACGCGGAGCGCCTGCGAGTGCGAGGGTAGGCCAGCCCGCACGACACGCGTGCATGTACGAATCGTGGTTGCCTACCCAGCGGGCGCCATTTGCTCTCAGACTGGACAAGCTAGGTTTTTGCGCTTGTGTCGTGGACGTTCATAAAGCATGATCCCTAGTTTCAGCAGTGTGTTTTGAGTCGAACTGATTCCAGCTGTTCAAGTACCAGCTCTAGCAGGTGTGATTTTCTTACCTATGCGTGAGGGGTAAAGTATCACGTTTTAAGTGTACACCGGAGTACTTTGCTTTCGGATAAAACTCTGAACTATCTAAACAAAGCGATTTGCAGTACTTTCGGAGTAAACGGAGTTATGCCGGAGTAAACTGGGGTAGCTCGGAGTAGCCCGGAGTACATCGGAGTAACTCGGAGCGGGCGGGAGTAAATTCGGAGTACATTTCCCCTGTACAGAGACACAAGTGCCCCCAAGTGGTTGACCTCTCGCCCACAAGTCATTTTTCGGCTGAACTCACCCTATGCCGGCTACTCACAGGCGCACAGGTTGCCTACCTTTACGGCCCCCTTGCCGCCACCCCCTCCCCCTTTCTCTGTCTCTCTCTGTCTGTCTGTCTGTCTGTCTGTCTGTCTGTCTGTCTGTCTCTCTCTCTCTCTCTCTCTCTCTCTCTCTCTCTCTCTCTCTCTCTCTCTCTCTCTCTCTCTCTCCCTTCTGTCGGCCCCAGTCCCAAAAAGCCATGACCCCCATGGGAACCCCATGAAACCAATACCATGGTAACGCTCCTGTTCGCCATGGGAAAGACCTATGGGAACGCGTTAAGCCATGGGGGTCTCAACCATGGAAATGAATTCACCATGGGAATGGGTGATGTCCCATGATAAATAAAAGTACACTGTCCGCAGCGCATGGTATTTACAAGTGGCACGATAGACGAGTTGGTAGGAAGTCGGAAACCTAGTTAGTGGTTCGAATCCTACTTCTGGAAGAAGAAAAAAAAAACAGCTCTTCCATGGGAACACCATGGGACAAGCACCATGAGGAGCTAGATCCCATGGTTCCGTTTTCCCATGGTAATTTATTTCCCATGGGAAAAGCGGTAAAAAATGCATGGCGTGCAGCACCATGGGAGACTCTATTACGATGATCGCCGTTCTCCCTTAACGAGTAATTTTACTTTAAACTAAACAGAGCAGCACTCGGTGCTCGCTTCGGCTCGCGTTATTGTCGCTTTTCATTACCTTGGGTTCGCGAGACGTTACGCATACAATGTATGAACTTTTGGATGTATTTTGTTTGGAGGTGGTCGCCAGCATTGTGATGCACGACGGGTTTGGACGCATATCCTTTGGAGGCAATTAGGCAGCTGTTAAAGTGGATGTATTATCTATTTTTTGTTTGGAGGTATTATATGAAGTCCAAACATACTTTTACAACACCTCCAATATTTGGATTGGTATTTTTTAGAGGTCCTATTTTGTTGTTACCTTTGGATGTGTTATGAAACGTTTGTAGATGTACCTCCAAACTTGATTGGAGGTGTTTTTATTGGAGGAAGTGGGCCGCTACCGCAACATCAGCAGCAACCTGTGTCTGAAAGCCTCCTTGGTGAGTGCTTAAAAGAATGAAGTAGTAATGTATGTCTAGCTATCAAACCTAGTCAATCATTCTGTGTGCTTGTGTATAGGTGCCACACCTCGGTTGACCAATATCAATGGACCTGGTCAATGTACTGCCAGTGGCAGTTTAACTCCTCCATCACAGGGGGGGGGGGCGATCCTGAAAAAATTCAGGTGGTTGCCTTTCTTTTAGGTGGAGCGCGCGAAAACAGTGAATTTTAAAATCGGATTATTTTTTTTTACCAGAAATGGTTTGATGCTGAGCGCAGGCGCCAGAAACAACGAAATAAAACGACGCGCCATCGTTTCCAGTCGTTTTTGAAACTGAAAGGTCCTTTGTTTGAATCTCACTTCTTAACAATGGCTTGCAGGGGTACACGCCGTAACGTCTTAAGGGTTGAAGTAGTTGAGATACCGACTTCCCAGTCTGATATCTTTTTCTTAAAGGTTTGAACCTTACAAAATCAGCTTCCGCGCCTTCCTACCCCTATCAGGAGACCACGAAGAAAAAGCATGAAGATATATCGTTAAGAAGTGTCTAATTTTTCAGTTTTTTCGTGTTTTTTCTGACTTTTAAGGGGTTGATATGAGTCGCGGCGTTCATTATCGGAACCCCAGAGTCCATCGCTACCGCTGCCGATCAATTTTGGAACCGTCTACCCCTAACTACCCCGCACCCCCTCCAAAATTAAGAGAGGGCCGGAGAGGGTTGAAATGCGAGATTTGGCAGTTTTAGGCACCCACAATGCCACACTGACTTTACTTTCCTAATTTTTGCCCTACAAATGGGTTTTAATAATCCCCTTCACGGCGTTTTTCGACCTTGCCACACAGGCTCGAGACCAATGTTGGGGGCAGGTCTGTACCAACAAACTTAGAAATGGTAGCGCCAACAAAAAGTGGGCCGCTAATTTTGACGCCCAGTGTACAAAGAATTATCTGCCGTACATGCAGTTTTGATAAATTAAGCAAATTGCAAGTGTTTTTTTTTAGTCTGAACGCACCGACGCCTTGCAGCGGCCGCCGCCGCGCGCCCGCGCGCCGCCGCGCGCCCGTAGGCCGGCTGCTGATCTCACAGGGGGGAGGGGGGCGATCGCCCCCCCCCCCCCCCTTAAACCGCCACTGTTTTCAATCCAATCAATGAAGACAACATGTGTTTAGCACGTTGTGTGGCAGTGGGGATGCTTCACAAGCAAATATCACATCAGTCTTTCACACGGCTGAAGAAGCCAGAATCCAGAGTTCAAAGACAACAAGCAGAAAAATTGTGTGTGGAAGCTGGAATTGATCCGTCCGAAAAATGTGGATTGAATGAAGTGAACAAATTACAAAACACACTTCCAGATTACAGACTTGTGGTTTTCACCGATCAATATGGAAAAGAAATAGTTTTTAAAGGACCACTATCAACTGAATCAAACCCCAGAAAAAACATATTCTTATTGTGGCATGAAGCACATTTCTATGGAGTACTCTCTGTGACAGCAGTCTCCGGTTTCTCTTACTTTTGCCATGATTGTCTAGTTCCATACTCACACAAATCATACCACACATGCGAAGGTTCGTGCTGGAGATGCGGGTCGAACACAGATCATACAAAAACCAATGAGCATGAACCAATACACTGCCCGAAATGTAACAGAAATTTTGCTGGTCATGAGTGCTTTCACTTTCATGAAACTGAAGCGCGATACACACACAACAGAACCACATGTGATGTTAAGAAATTCTGTGAATTTTGTGAAAAAAGTGTTTCTTTGAATGGGAGAGGGAAGAACAACAATAAGCACAGGTGTGGCCACATCAAATGTCAGTACTGTAATTTATTAGTTCCTGAAAATCATCTCTGCTATGTTCCACCATGGGAACCTAAGCCTCTAAACAAAAACAGAAGGTACATGAGAATTTATTGTGATATCGAGACAACACAGTCTGATCAGTTCGAAGATCGGGACAACTGGATGGAACACAAACCGAATTTACTCATCTGCCAACAAGTTTGCGATGATTGTGAGCATATAGAATCAACAGAACACGCTTGCCAAAACTGTGGAGAGAGGGAACACATTTTTGATTCCTTTAGTCAAGACTCAGAAGACAATGTAGTTGAACAATTTATTCAGTATTTACAATCTCTTTGCAATGAAGACACAAAATTTACCTGTTTCACACACAAACGCTCGCTCGTTTGACTCCTACTTTTTACTACAAAAATGTTTGGAGATGAAAATTATGCCAGAAGTGATCTCACAAGGTGCAAAAATTATCAGTTTAAAATGTGGCAACATTCATTTCAAAGACTCACTTATGTTTGTCCCACAAAAATTAAGTTCATTACCAAAAGCCTTTGGTCTGGATGAACTGAAGAAAGGATATTTCCCGCACTTCATGAACAAAAAAGAATTTTATAACTATGACGGCCCCATGCCAGACAAAGATTTATACTGCACCTCAACTATGTCACTAAACGACAAAAAAACATTTGATACGTGGTACAATGAACAAGTTGAAAACAATGTTAGGTTTCAATTCCAACTAGAAATTATTCTATACTGTCAATCTGACGTGGACATTTTAAGACGTGCAATGGAATCATTCAGGAAATTATTTATTGAAATTGCTGGATTTGACCCTCTTCACTACTGCTTAACTCTTTCATCAGCATGCATGAACATGTTTCGACTTAAACATATGCAACTGTGTACCCTAGGTATAGTTCCAAAGGGAGGTTATAGAGGTAGAGGTAAACAAAGTTTCATTGCCCTCAAGTGGCTTGACTACGAACAACACAAACTTGGAGACAAAGCAAAAATTATTACTGCAGAGAATGGACGTGAAGTTAAAGTCATGGGGCGCCCTGTTGATGGATACACACAGATCACAAAGCAGGATGGTTCCAACCAGGAAATTATCTATCAATTTCATGGGTGTTATTTTCATCACTGTCGAAAATGCATTCCAAATCTTGATGTTCGTGAACGGCTTCAGTCAGGACAAGCAGGCGATCCCTATGAACAGACAAAGAGAATCACTGCATTATTCAGGAGTCATGGTTACACAGTAAAAGAAATGTGGGAATGTGATTTCAATCATGAATGTAAACATAACCCTACTTTAAAAGCATACTATGAACAAAACCCCACAAAACGAACACCTCCCCTCAAGATTCGTGATGCACTTTGTGGTGGGCGTACTTCTGCACTCAGGTCATACAAAAAGGCAGACTTAAGCAAAGGAGAAAAAATCAAGTTCTTTGATGTCTGTTCAGAATATCCATTTTGCAATTTTAAAACTGATTATCCTTATGGACATCCCAAAATATTTTTAGAGGGCGACACAATCATGCCAAAACTTGAGGAGTGGAATGGAGTGATCAAAGCCACAGTATTACCACCACAAGATTTATTCTTACCTGTACTACCATACAAATGCAGCTCGAAACTTCGAAACTGATGTTTCCACTCTGCAGATCATGTGCTGAGAATCAAATCTAGGATGACTGTGTTCATGACGATGAAAACAGGACACTCACAGGGTCATGGTGTGCAAATGAACTCCAATTAGCTGTAAAGAAAGGATACAAAATATTAAAAATTCATGAAGTACACCAATATCCAGGAGTCAAAGTTTATGACCATGACACAAAAACTGATGGTTTATTTTCTTCATATGTCAGAGAAAATATGGCATTGAAAATAGAAGCATCAGGGTGGCCTCCACATGTAAAAACCGATGAACAAAAAATCAGTACATTCAGGACATTTATGACAGAGATGGGATTGTAATCAGAAAAGACAGGGTGGAAAAAAATCCAGGGAAAAGGTTCCTTGCAAAACTCATCCTGAATTCCTCTTGTAAGTAATATAAATAAATTTTTTATACTTAAAAGGTCCACACACACATACATACTAACCATATTCTTTTTTGTTGCAGGGGGCAAAATGGGAGAAAAACTCTCCGTTCCCAGACAGTTTTTGTTTTTGATTATGGAGAACTTATCAAACTCAGTCAGGATTCCACCATCACCATCAATTCAATCCTTCCATTAGGGGAGGACTGCTTACAAATCAATTTCACACCTGTGGAAGATATGGATGACAGTTTAAAAAAAATTCCAGCGCTTACAGCACTGAGTCGCCCTCGTTAACTGAACGACAAGTGTTGATAATAGATTGTTAATCAGCACTTGGAAATTTAAATTTAGAAAAAAATTAAAAAGGAAAATCGGAAAGTTCTGATAATCGAACCGGCGTCCCGCCGCACGGTGAACTGCTCTATTAGACCGCGCGACCAAACCGACATTGTTACCTGAGTTCGCGTGGCGGACCATCACAAGCCACGGCCGCGTTGCGAGGCACCAACCAAAGCGTAGACCGATGCGAATGTGGAGCCAAGTTGGCAACACTGGGCCTCCTCATTGAACAAGGGACGATTCTAAAATAAATCGGATTTGATTTGATCACATGCCTAATTGTGGACTGTAGCAGATTGGTTACGTCTGCTTTTGTTAAATGAACTGGAATTTTTTTTAAAAGTATATTGGTACTCCGCCTACTCCGTACGATACCAATATGTCATTTTGAAACAATAAGCAGCAATGCTGAGATGATTTACATTGTGTTAATTTCCAGTTTGTTATCAAGGATTCAATTACATCGTATGATACAGAAGATGTAAAGTATAATGAAGGAACAACAGTATTTAATATATTTTAACTGAACATCAGTTCCCAAAGTTGGCACCACAGCACAACCGCGGCATAGCTCCGCCCATTTTTGTGGCGCCATCTAGCGATAATGAAATGAAACTGAATGCAGAATGTGGCAACAACGACACTTGCTGCGAGGAGAATAAAAAGTAGAATGGTCGATGCAGAGAGCTCCTCGCTCCGCTCGGGCTCAACAACTTCATTAATTCATGCTGCCTACACGACTGCCCACGGGCGATTACTCTTGTACAAATATCTTGACATTGTTGGCGAACGCGCCCTTTATCATGATACAGGTAAGTACTTCATAGATAACAGAAAATGCACTACTCAATGAATCAAACAAAAAACTGGACACGAATAGCATGACCAAACACTAACCTTACCTTTCGATTTTTGTTTTTTCAGATTCCGTTTGTTTCCTCTCTGTTCCTGGCGAGCCCGAACCTGAACTTGGTCAATATCTTGGTGACTTGACTAACCAACTTGCGGACGATTATGGTGAAAACTCATTTTGCACAGAATTTGTTTCATCTGGAGCAAAATCGTATAGTTTCCGTGTGGCTGTCGGCGGAGACCTGAATAACATCAAAACAATTATTTAGGTTAGGGGTATTTCCATAAACAGCTCATGCACAGACACAGTCACATTTGACAGATTAAAGGAAATGGTTTACCAAACACAAAAGGAACACTAAAATCCCAACCCAAATCGCACGCTTACCTGGTTGGCGTATCGTGTCACGACCATCTTCTAAGAAATGGCAAGTTTGTCTGAACAAACGAAGACGTGTTGACCAAGAGAGAACAGTACCATACGGTTGCACTGGCACATTGCTAGACGATGACGATTACAGTTTGTTACAGACACTTAAAACTTTGTATGATGCATGACACTTATGCATATTTTCGTCGTCAGCTGTGGTACTGCGAATAAGCTTGACTGTAAATAACCTCTTTGTGGTGATGCCAGCGCTCGCGGTGGCAAAAACAGAAACTAAGCTTCAGGAATAAAATACCAAGTGGGACTCAGACCAGTGCACAGTACACATACAGTCGCCCTCACATCAATACCACACGAAACAGAGAACACATACAGACATGACTCTCACGGAGATACAGGGGGACTTACTGATAAATCCACAATACAGCATGGCACACTGTGTTTCCGCCGATTTGTGGATGGGAGCAGAGATTGCGTCAGGGTCCAAACGGAAGTTTGGACGCGTACAGGAATTAAAAGAACAAAACAAGAAAATCGGACAAGTTGCCCACATTGAATACGAAACAGGGAAATACATTTTCTATCTCATAACAAAAGACAAACATTACCACAAGCCCACTTACGAAGACTTAGATACGTGCCTCTTAGAATTAACTTGTCTTTGTGAGCAGCTCGGGGTGAAAGACATTCACATACCTCGACTGGGGTGTGGACTGGATGGGCTTAGCTGTTGTCGTGTAAAAAAACTTATTTTTAGACATTTCCGTAAAACGGAAACAAATGTAGTGGTATATACTCTGTAAAAAGGAAAAAAATATGTAATCTTACTGTTATAATGTGATGAAATAAATGATTTTTTTCTCTGAATATGTACATTATTTAACCGACCTCCAAAAAATCCCTTTGAAAAATATATCATGTTAATCACACAGCTTAAACGTCATTCAGTTTTGAGTCATACACCGGACAACATGGATCTCAGATTCTCTCACCCCTCCAATGTTTTGGTCTGTGCACCTAGCGGTGGAGGGAAAACCTTCTTGGTCAAAAGAATAGTTGAAAACTGAGCGGAAATGTTCAATGTCACTTTTGAAAAAGTCATATGGCATTACAGTGAATACCAAAGCCTAACTCGCGAAAGAGCACGGGGTTACATTATTTGTGGAAGGTGCTCCATCCTTAGATCAGTTTCCCCCGGGAGAAGGACCAAAACTTGTAATTGTAGACGACTTTATGGACCAAGTAAAGAACCCCGAATTTTTGAAAATTGCGATAAAAGGGTCACACCACAGAAATCTTTCATTTTGGTTCTTGTCACAGTGTCTGTTTCCGCCGAATTTCAGACAAATAAGTTTACTAGCACATTACGCTCTTCTTTTAAAATCACTACGAGATGTCCAACAGATCAGAAGTTTCGTACTTCAAGTTGATCCCTCAAATTGGAGGGCACTACTTGAGGCATACGAGGATGCCACACGTGAAGGACACACTTTGTTTGATTTTAATGTGAGACAGAACGATCACTTACGACTCAGAACACACATATTCCCGGACGAAACAACAATAATTTACGTGCCGAAAGGAAAGTATTAAAGCTCTATCCTGAACGCAGAGGAATCGTAGCGCAGCGATGTTCCTTCGAGTGAACATCGAGTGAAAAAACATGTCAGCACAGAAGAGTCACATTCACAAGGACTTGCTACGCGTCCTGCAACGACGCCGTCCGTCTTTGCGGAGAGCAATTTTGAGGGAAGCAGACAAAGGACTGGTGTATTCAATCTGTAAGATCTGTGACAACTCTTTGCGGAAACGTTCCGCTCACACCAAAACAGAAACAAAACCTAAAATAACACAAAAAAATTTTGAAGCGATTGGCAAAGCGGGGGGAATCCTGGAAAAAAAAGAAAGCTGTTCTAACACAGAAAGGAGGCGCATTCTTGCCACTTCTTCTAAGTTTCCTTGCGCCAGTGATAAGTAGTCTGATATTTAAGTCATAAAAAACATGGAACACTGTAAAAAACTGGTACTTGTACCACACGAAACGGTGGCAAGGTTGCAAGAGAAGCCACCCACAAGGACCACAGGCAATGTACTAAGCAGCTTGGACACGGAGATGAACAAAATTCTAAAACTAAAAGCTGAAGACAGTAAAAAATGGAAGATGTACGACCAGGCACTTCAGAAATACCTGTACTTTATCAATGAACAGAAAAAACCAGTTACACTTGAAATTCCAACTGTGAAGGAAACACCTCAGAAAACCGAAGCACCACCGGACAGTAGAATAAGAGAACAACTTTTAACGGTAACGCTAAGCAAGAACAGAAGCGCAGCTTTGACTTTGATGGAACACTTATCAACCCCGAAAGCAAAGGAGATTATAAACTGGGACACAAATGGAATGACATGAGTCAATGATCAGCAGGTGTCAAGTATAGTTGACTTAATTTCTGATGCTGTACGTGACAGAAAAACTGCACAGGCACCAAACTGGCAATCCTTCATCACGGCACTAAAGACAACACACACTCCACAGGAATTAATGAAGAACACAGAATATCGAAACGTCATCTTATCACAATAAGGATTTGGTTTAAAAAATGAAAGCGAAATCGCCTGCACGAAAACAAACAAGAGGAAGCACAAACCACACGTCACGGGCGAAAACCGCTAAGTACCGAAACCAAAACGACAACGTCAGGCGTGGAAACGCTGGACCTAAAGACATCTATCACAACACAAAACACCCCGCCGGATAGAGTACACCCGAATGCCTTTGGAAAGGGGTAAAAAAAAAAGTCCCCAAAAATGAAGTAGTTGCCTATCTAGAGGGGCAGGACTCGTATACTCTACACAAGAGAGCGCGTCGGACGTTTCCACGCAACGTGACGTACGCAGACAACATTGACGATTGCTGGCAAGCAGACTTAGCTGATTTTAGTGACATACGGGACGAAAATCAGGAGAATTCGTTCATACTCTGTGTAATTGATGTTTTCTCGAAATTCGCTTGGACATTGCCAGTCAGAGATAAAAAAGCAGACACTGTTGTGGAAGCATTGAAGACCATTTTCAACGAAACTGACAGACGACCAACACGTATTATCACCGACAAAGGACGAGAATTCGATAACAGAAAACTGAAAAAATATTTACAGGACATGGACATTCAGTACGCCCACACGAACAACCCTGACACAAAATGTTCTGTTGTGGGACGTTTCATCGCGACACTGAGACCATGGCTTCAAAAAGTTTTCACCAAAAGGGAAAGGTATGAGTACACGGGAGGGGTCCTTATCGACATCACACGGGCTTACAATGAAAAATTTCACAAGACACTAAAAATGACACCTATTGAAGCCAGTCAGCCGGACCGAGTCCTTGAGGTGTACCGGAACTTGTATCAAGAGAAGTTGGGAGGGAAGAAAATCACACCGAAACTTAAAGTCGGGGACTACGTAAGAATTTCGAGAGAGAAGAAACGCTTTGAAAAGGGGTGCACATGGAACTGGTCAGAGGAAATTTATAAAATAACTCAAGTCGTAAAACACGAAAAACCAGTATATCGCATAGCAGACCTGGACAATAACGAGGAACTGGAAGGGACATTCTATTCCTGGGAACTCAGTCGCGTCACAAAGCCAGATGAATTTAAAATTGCATATATAGTGAAGACGTCGACGGCTCAGAATTACAATACGCTATCTGGCGCGGGCAGAGCCTGCGCTATGTCAGCCCGGCCGCCTAGCCTGCGCTACCTCGGCTTGGCGCTCTAGCGGACGCTATGTCGTGAACGCTATCTCACCCGCGGCGCGCAGCGGCGGCCGCCTGGGCGAGATAGCGTTCTTTTCCGAAATAGCGTCCGCTAGAGCGCCAAGCCGAGGTGCGCAGGCTTGGCGGCCGGGCTGACATAGCGCAGGCTAGCCTGCCCGCGCCAGATAGCGCATTGTAATTCTGAGCCGTCGACGTGGGAAAGGTGACAAAACACAACATCTCGTCCACTGGAGAGGATATCCCGTTTCTTCGCGGTCTTAGGTGATGTCCAAGGACATAGATACGTCATAAAAATGGATTTTTACATGGTGCTTCCAAGCAACGCATCCCCCGACATTTACGAAGACAACAAAACATCGAACTTCAAGACGCAGCAATCGGAAAGAATTGAGCTTCATGGAGATGGGCAAGTGGCTCTCCTAGAAGTACACTATCCAAACACTTTGACTCACATACAACAAGGGGAAAATTGGATAAATGTATTCACACCGAACGACAGAGACGCAGAGGATTTCGTAGAAGCAGATAAAGGGGTAGCATACGTCACAGATGGCGCACACACAGAACTCCCCGTTTACATTTACACCAGTGAGGAGACGCTCCACATAACACCACGGTTTTACAAAAGTAAACAAGATTTCATTGACGGAGTGCGTGAAGCGCTTTCAACAAAATCGTCCCGGAAACAAAGTCGTGTCATAGAACTGACGGACAGGGAATATGTCACCTTCTTACCGTTCGAATCTAGACCAGGCGCAACGTACACTTTAGCACCGACTCTCGCAATGCAGTTAGGACTCCCACACGCGGGGCTATACCACGCAGACGAAGAAGTAAGAGGAGAACACCCTATCGACATGACCCTTGGAATGCCTTCTCAGATGTATATTTACATCGATATCATTCAAGACCAAATTGTAGGACACACGAGTGCGCCGCTGTTACGCACAATCCCCGTGAACACTTTATCTTCTCATGGAGGAGTGAGCAGCTATCGTTGTGAACCACCGATTTACTTTGACCTGAAAACAAAGCCCTTCGACACAATGGAAGTGAATATAAGGACACACACGGGGCAGTTTTTACCATTCCAACACGGAACGTCAACGTTACTGTGTCACTTCAAACAGCGAACATAACAAAGAGACATGTCACACATTACATCGTATTACCTCAAACAGGCCCAAACAGGATCTGGGCCAAATTACTACGCGGGTTCTTCGTCACAGAAAGGGGCTGGAATCGGAAGTTTTCTCGGCGGTCTTTTCCGAAGCATCTTTCCTTTCATTGAGCAAGGTGCACAAACGGTCGGGCGCGAGGCCATGAGAGCTGGGAGTCACATCCTCGCTGACGTTGTATCGGGGGAAGTACCTCTCCGTAACAGTGTTCAGGCTCACATCAAACAGGCCGGTCAAAATCTTTCAGAGAGAATGAAGGGGAATGGTATAAAACGCCTACGATCGAAGTCGAGAAATCATTCGACTCGGAAGAGCCGTGGAGGACAGACACGCGCACAAAAACGGAAAATTGACACAAGTAGCCACATTTTTTAAGCAATGGCCTTTTTACACACAGCCTCAGCTGAGGCGCTTCGAACAGAACTTGACTTGTGGGCTGTGCCCCCTACACAAACCGTTTTGGAAGGCGGACAATGGACTCCCTTTAAACCAGTCACAAGTATAGACCAGTCAAACACCATCGAATTCTGTGTACCCGGGACGGGTCATGAGTATATTGACCCAGCTCACACACTTTTGTACGTAAAATGTAAAATAGTGAATGAGAACTACACAGACATTAAAGCAGAAGACCAAACTGACGCGGCCCCCGTGAATTATTTGCTCCACTCCTTATGGAGTCAGGTGGACGTCTCATTGAATCAAAAGCTGATTTCGCAATCTTCTATGACATACTCTTATCGTAGTTACATAGAAGCTCTTCTCGCATATGACGCGCCAGCTAAAAACTCACACATGACTATGCCAATGTGGTACAAAGATACTGCAGGTGCCATGGATGACTTTACTTCTGTCAATAATCTAGGGCTGAAGAAACGTCATGATCTAACAAAAAACAGCAGTGTGATCGAACTTCTGGGGCCAATTCATTCGGATTTCTTTAACCAGGACAGATTCCTTTTAAATAATGTCGAACTGAGAATCAAACTCACACGCAATAGGGACGCCTTCATGCTCATGTCTACAAAGCAAAACGAAAAGCTTCTCATTTTGGACGCCACACTCTTAGTGCGGAAGGTACGGTTTTCACCCTCTGTTCTCCTGGGGCACGCAGCAGCATTAGAAGCGTCCCCGGCAAAATATCCACTAACACGAGTAGATCTAAAAACATTCACGATCCCCGTGGGTTTGCAAGACAAAACCATTCCAAACTTACATCTTGGACACCTCCCAAAGAGGATTATCGAAGGTTTCGTCACAAACTAAGCTTTCAACGGAAGCTACAAGCATAACCCTTTCAACTTCCAACATTTCAATATAAATTACCTGAGTCTTTACGTTGACTAACAACACATACCTGCACAACCACTTACACCCGACTTCACGAACGATACATACATTGACGCCTATAATACACTGTTCGGGGAACAGGAATACACTGGAAAGACAAAGGGAACGCTCTGTCCTATTCTGACTACCCTAAGGGATACACGCTTTTCGCTTTTGACATTTCTCAGGACCTCTCGGCAAACGAGTCACTGGAACTTACAGCGTCAAGGTATCGTGAGACTGGAAGTAAGGTTTGCGGCACCTCTGCCCGCAGCAGTGAACTGTGTTGTTTTCTCAGAATTTAATAACTTAATTGAAATCGACAAAACTCGTAGCGTAGTGGTAGATTTTAGCGTTTAGCATGGACGGACACAGCTTAGAGAGAGCGCTGAAACATGATCCACACGCAAGACCCCGCTTTACCGGGGTATATGCATCGATCACACTCCCACACACCATACATGGCAAACCGGCATTAATCATTGTCAACACTGATCCTATAACAAAACCAGGTGCCGATGGAAGAGGCGAACATTTCTGTTCATACGGACTTGGACCTTTCGTACCGGAAATACGGAAATTTATGGATAAGCAATGTAAACAATGGATTAAAAATACAGTTGATTTGCAGGCAGTAGACTCCACGGTGTGTGGACAGTATTGTGTCATGTACTTACTCTGTAAGGCTCATAGCTATTCCATGAAATATTTTGTTAAGAAAAACTTAACTACAAATTGTAAAAATAACGATAAGATTGTTAACAAGATGTACCGTAGCATTGTGAAAAATGTAAGAATCTGTAATGAACTTGTAATGAAGAGCCAGACTTGTCGTGAAAAAATAAAATGTAAAAATCGTAACCCTGTGTTTTTTCCTTCATGAAACCCCTGATTGATATGCAACCCATACCACGCCGCAGTGAGTTGGGAGAGAGACCAGCACGGCGCTCACACAACCATAAGCACGCGCACCGAAATGAGTCGGCGCAGAAAAAATAATCCTTGAAAAGTAAAACACTAAAATACTACGCCCCTAGTGGGTAGGCACACGCTGGATGATTAGAAAGCGCTACCTTGATTTTGCTTACCCCTGGAAGGTATGCATGTGATGTCATAGGCGACAGCCCCTGGAAGGTAGATAGCGGTACCCCTGGTTACGTGCCCCTGGAAGGTAGGCAAGCCGGGCCTGGGGGCCGGTTATACTACTCTCCCTACAACCTTGCTGGAGTACAGTAGGGTAATCCAACCGGGCGGCTGCGTGGCGGCGCCCCCCACCTCCCCCATTGAATCAGGCGGGCGAGCCGGGCAACGCTCGTCTCCTTCCTCTCTCGCACCTATCTGACACCAGTGAGTGGGAACGAGACAGAGGATGTGCGTAGCCCGATTCTGAGCACTCGCCGAAAATGTATGCAGGCAACCGGCATAACTTTCAAAACTTTTCTGCTTGTAAGTAGGCAAAAACCGGGACATCCCCCCCCCCCCTGAACCCGTTCCTAGATCCTGTAAAAAGATTCCGTCATTTGGTGTTTAAAAACATATGACGAATATTTTGTCACCTGAGTATAAAGTCACTCTACGACGTTATCGTCACGTGATTAAATATTCAAGTGACCAATTAATCGTCACCTTTTGCCAAATTGGTAACAGACATTCTTTTCTATGTCTTTCAGTAAAATATTCTGGCGACGACGAATGTGACGAGAAAATCCTGAACAAAATTTAAAGGCGACTTTTTCGTCAACAGACGTAGAAAATTTTTAAGATGGCCCCACAATGAGATTCATCACACCCATCACGTCAGTCGCGTCAGTCCCGTCACGTCCATTCACACCACTGAAAAATCATTGAATGCACATCCAAGTAGGGCAATCTGTGTGTGTGTGTGTGAGAGAGAGAGAGAGAGAGAGTCGACCAGCAGCACCAACTGTTGTGAGGAACAGATAAGTGCTGCACTGTGTTCGCAGAGTAACCTAGCAGCGAGGCTACAGCACAAAAGGGTTCCCGGCATGAGAAATCCATGCCACTATTTAAAAACATTTCTAATAACTAAATGTAATAAAATTAAGATATTGAGTTTCATTTATTTCACAAACAAAATTATACAAAACTATTTTTAGTTTGAATTAGAAAATATGTCAAAGAGATGGTGTAAAAATACAATATTTCCGGACTATTTTCTTTAAAAACAAAAAAAAACGCATTTTATTATTTTTTTATTTTTAAAAGCAATGTATTTTATTTTCTCCTATGTTTTGAAGAAAAATTATTTTCATCTTTCATTTTTAAGAATTCTTAACATTTAAATCAGAAAATTAAAAAACAATAAATAGGAGGGCGTTCCAGGAGGGGGCGTTCTAGGATAGACTCGTCAAGTATATGTTAAGTGATAATTTATGAAAATCTGAATATGGAATGTACTTGCTGTCATAGAAAAATTAATATGGTAGAGCGTTTGAGCCTTAGTGAACTGTTTTGTTCTCATATACAATCCCTCTCACATCGTCTTGTTTTCTTTCATTTCTACTCCCTCTTTGAGCTGTTACCTGTATTCATAAAAAGTATGTACTTAAACACACTGATATAGTAATAACTTTGGAATGGAAGTCTCATCACACTTGTATTTCTACGAAGAATGGCTTTTGTGGCATTCCCAGCTGAAAATCCCGGTTACGGTTACGATTCCGATCCTGGTTACGACCGTGTTACGCTTCCGGTTGCGGCCGTAATTTGGTACAAACGATTACGACTACGGGTCCGAGTACGACCGTAACCGTATTCTTAGTTACGATGAGAGGTACGACCGTAAACGTATTCGTAGTTACGTTGAGAGGTACGACCGTAACCGTAGTTACGATGAGAGGCACGACCGTAACCGTATTCGTAGCTACGGTCACAGGTACGACCGTAACCCGATTCGTAGCTACGGTTACAGGTGCGACCGTAACCGGATTCGTAGTTACGGTTACAGGTACGACCAGCCAATTTGCGGTTTCCTACATGTTCCACTCCCCGGTTGGCTGCACCGCGTAAGCGGGCGGCGCAGCTCTTAGGCGCCGAGCGCGGGCGCCTGCCGGGTAGGCAATCACGTCTTCAGGCACGCACGCGTGACGTGCGGGCTGGCCCACCCTCGCACTCCCAGGCGCCTCGTGCACCGAACGCCCTGCCGGGTGAACGATCACGACTTCTTGCACGCATGCGTGTCCAGTGGATTGCCGACACTGAGCACTTGCGTACGCGATTCGAAGCTGCGGCTAAGGCATGGAGCGAGCGGACCGGTGAGCGCTGTGCTCGGTGTTGCGATGGTAGGTGGACCATTTAGGTGCACGGAGAGCTGCTGCCCGGCCGCTAGTTACAGCGAGTCTACATCCGAATGTGACCCTTGTCAGACTCATGTTTGCGGAGGCAAACCGACTCCGAGCACTCTGGACTCTTTCTTGGTGGTGCTTGTCGTCTGACCCACGGCTGACCCCCTCACGTTCCATCTCTACCGCAGTAGAAGCTGTACATAGGGAAACGATAGAGAATCCAACAGAAAGTGGTCTTGAGTAATATATTCAGCACAAATCTGATACATAGAAATTGTATGTAAAACAAACAGAACATAAAACATTCTTCAAATTAACTGAAGAGTGCACAGTAGCACTAAACTAAAACTTTACCACTGACTCTTTAGTTGGTCCTAATTTTAAAAAAAATATATGTAAAAATTAACACATACTAATAAACATAAAAAAGTCTTTAAACAGTCACTGATCTCCACCTTCTGATTTCTGCCTTCCAGAATCATAACATTTCTGGGTAAGCCACTTTGGGGCCATGTTCTCAATGATGAAATTTTGGTGGGTTTCAGAGTCCCCTCCCGCTGTCATTTTGCCTCTCAAAATTGCTGAAAGTGGAACAGAAGAAACAATCACATGACAGCCAGATGTTTCATAAAAGTGTAAACAAAGTATTTCATCCTGCTTACCATAAAGTAAATTAACTTTCTTGGGCGTACAAGCCTTTTTCCCAGAAGTGGATCTTGACGCAGTGCGCATCTGCAGTTTTTCACGTCCCCAGATCAAAGACGCAAATTCTTTAAGAAACTTTGAATTGTCCGTCTTACGACGAATCATCTTCCACGCTTTGTGGCCAATGTACAGGCCCATCCCAACGTACACCTAAAAAGGAAAAACAAAACCATTCATATACAAAATCTTCCTTAAATATTTGCAATACAATGCATATCAGACAAAAAGAAAAATGGCAAGACTGATGAACAGTGGTGTGGGCACCCCTCAAAGAACAGGTGGAATACATTACTACATACTGAGCTAAAGACAAAAGAACACGTATACAAAATCCCCACAACTTACTCTTTGATCATCCCCTTTCAGGGGCCTTTCCCCCTTAAGGTCGGAACAAATTCTTTGTTTGACACCTTCCAGGGTGTCTTCGAAGTCATCATCACCTTCATTGCCATGATCTGGAACAACCATTAAAATTACAATTCCATGTGAAAGAAAAACAATTTCAGGAACCACAGCAAAATTAGCAAACTCACCCTTGTTAGAAGCAGAATCTTCAAATAGCTTTTTAGAAACCGAGCTGGGCTTTGAATTGAGGCCTAGGAAAGTTCAAAGCATGATACAAAATAGCTCTCCACATAAGCAGCAAGGGGATGGAAGATGTTTAAAAGAAGAAACTCACTTTTCACTACAAATCCTTCCTCCTTGGGCTTCTGACTCTGCTGCAAAGGTGACATGGGTGAGACCGCATGATGAGAAAGCTGCCTTGGTGATGAGTCTATGAAAATTAAAAAAAAGGCTAGAAGAACCAACTGAAAAACTTCTAATTACAACTTGCATAGAAATTATATTTACCTGAATTCTTTTTACTCAACTTCGATTTTAATTTAGAGTTTTCGAATTTCAAATCATTCAACTCTTTCTTTACAGTAGCTAAATAATTTTCTTTCTTTTCCAACTCAGTCTTATATGTTTTCAATCTTGATCTCAGTTTTTCAATTAATTCTTCAGCCTGTTCAAGCTTTAAACAGGTCCTACTGTGCTCCTTCTTCAAATTAGCCAAAATAACAGATGGATCATCATCATCACTAGATCCATTAAAATCTGAGCTAGACTGACAATAGTTCCCATATGCAGTGTTGCTCCGGGTAAATCTAAGATCACTCCCTTTCGATGTCTGTGATTCTGAAACACCAATATCAAAATGTATCAGTCAGTTTTAGGAAGCCTAACTCAAACAATTATTTCTGGACTCTCACCACAGTCCGATTGTTCTTCGATATTTAATTTCAATTCGGCTGGGGATGACTTCCTTATAGTCCCATCAGAGGAAGAGCTAGCACAGTAATTCATTGGTACTGGAAGTTTGGACTCAATTCCTATGAAAGAAAAAATACAAAATATGAATACAAAATAAACTGAAACTAAGTATAAAAACTTGAATTGAAGTAGGACCTTCCATCCTGTCAGTGGGTGCACCAGATGAGTTATTGGATTTTGCTGGTGATGCCAGAAGAGAAAGCTGGGAGCTACCGTACTCTTCAGTATCATTTAACTTTCTTTGATCATTATTTTCCATTGGTGATGATCCACTGAGCTTGCCTACAAGTAGCAGAATGATAAATTAAAGACAACACAAACATTAAGAAGAAACACAATTAATAATCCAGATTAAAGGAAAAACATACATTCATGCTTTTCAGAGAATTTCTCAGACAGCTGGTTTGGTTTGGCTGGTGAAAGAGCAGACACAGAAGACTTAGTTTGGGTCAAGGATTTGTCAGGCTTTGCTGCATTATTCAAAATTACAAGATTGAGACAAAACAAGTTTGGTTTGAAGAAAAAAGAAAAGCAAGTACTGATCTAAATAAGATGAAAGTAGACCTACCACATTCACGCTTGCCTGAGGATTTAACTGACGAATGTTTCGATTTGGCATCCTTGTTGACATCCTTGTTGACATCCTTGTTAACCAAAGCCAACGTTTCCTGCATCCTCCTCTTTTTCACCAGCTCTTCTGGGTCCTCCTCCTCAGGCTACAGACATAAAATTTAAATAAAAAGAATTAGTTGTGACAAACGCAGAACAAACGACGCTCTGTTCTTCCTTGCTAATATTTACCTTCCTGCGTTGTTTTCTGAGAGGCTTTTCCATGGGCTTACTGACTTTTGAGCCACTTTCAGGAAGAGGCCACTTGGAAGGCAACCTGATATTCAGCTCCTTTGCTTTGGCTTTAATTTCTTCAGGTGTTGCTGTTAAAATCAAACAAGCATGAGAAGACACAAGAGCACATGAAGACTACTAAGCCAAATACAAAATATTCTCAAACTAAGTATAAAAATTTGAATTGAAGTAGGACCTTCCATCCTGTCAGTGGGTGCACCAGATGAGTTATTGGATTTTGCTGGTGATGCCAGAAGAGAAAGCTGGGAGCTACCGTACTCAACTTCAGTATCATTTAACTTTCTTTGATCATTATTTTCCATTGGTGATGATCCACTGAGCTTGCCTACAAGTAGCAGAATGATAAATTAAAGACAACACAAACATTAAGAAGAAACACAATTAATAATCCAGATTAAAGGAAAAACATACATTCATGCTTTTCAGAGAATTTCTCAGACAGCTGGTTTGGTTTGGCTGGTGAAAGAGCAGACACAGAAGACTTAGTTTGGGTCAAGGATTTGTCAGGCTTTGCTGCATTATTCAAAATTAGAAGATTGAGACAAAACAAGTTTGGTTTGAAGAAAAAAGAAAAGCAAGTACTGATCTAAATAAGATGAAAGTAGACCTACCACATTCACGCTTGCCTGAGGATTTAACTGACGAATGTTTCGATTTGGCATCCTTGTTGACATCCTTGTTGACATCCTTGTTAACCAAAGCCAACGTTTCCTGCATCCTCCTCTTTTTCACCAGCTCTTCTGGGTCCTCCTCCTCAGGCTACAGACATAAAATTTAAATAAAAAGAATTAGTTGTGACAAACGCAGAACAAACGACGCTCTGTTCTTCCTTGCTAATATTTACCTTCCTGCGTTGTTTTCTGAGAGGCTTTTCCATGGGCTTACTGACTTTTGAGCCACTTTCAGGAAGAGGCCACTTGGAAGGCAACCTGATATTCAGCTCCTTTGCTTTGGCTTTAATTTCTTCAGGTGTTGCTGTTAAAATCAAACAAGCATGAGAAGACAGTAGCTAAGCACATCAAGACTACTGGGCCAACTGGTAATTACTTGCTAACCTCCAACTAGTAATACAGTTGCTGGATAGTAGCCATCATGATGGTCATCCAAATCGTCGAAACTATCTTGCCACTTGACAGGAAATTCCCTATTAGGGATGTCTTCTGGTGTGATAGGGTTAAAACCCTGTACATCTCTGGTAAGGACTAAATACTTTACCCGCCTTTTACCATCTCTGAATTGTACCAGGGATAATTTAGTGCTGTTGTTGCTGCTGTTGGGACCGAACACAAAAGCACGAGTAAAGTAACTTTAACGGCAGAACAGTACGATCACCATGAGGAACAGGCGCGACGTCTAGTGCGATCTAAACCGTCACCTAACCTCTCCAAATAAAATTTTAGACTCCCGCGGTGTCACTTAAACCCAGTAATAATTTATTTGGTTAAGTTCTACGCAGTACGAATGCAGGAATATTTTGAGGCAACTGTGAGTCTAGACTTGAAGTGAGATTGGACTCACGATCGAGTACACTTCACCGCAAGCCAGACACTGAACACAATAGGCTACCAAAAGACACAAATTCGATTTCAATTGAACTATCATTGAATTACATACCCCACATTAACCACATCCATGATGCGATGCTTCCTTGGTTCGAGAAACGGTACCAAGTATAGCCGTTTCAACTGCGTCGACAAAGCACTAGATTCAACCGCGCCGACGTGAGATGAAAGTCGACAAGATGGCGCCTCATCCAAAAGTGCAAATGGTGCCACTCGTGCACGGAAATCGTAAAGTGCACTTGGCATGCTTCGAACACATGCCTTCACAGTACAATAGGAAATTAAAATAAAATGAATATTCGCACAATTGTCATCTCTTCAAAATTTCCAACCTTAAATTTCGTATCGCCAGCACAAGATGACAGCTTCTGGTAAGTTGGTACCACAACGGACCACGACTATCGATTCTCAGTTGTTTGCGGATAGGTTAGGGGGGGGGGGGGCGGAAAAGGCAAGAACAAGGTGGTGGCTGGTAGTTGGAGTTGGTGACAGTGCGCTGTCTAGCGAATTGAAGTATAATTTAACCATGGCAGAACAGCCGCGTCCGAGCAAAAGAAAAAGATACAAGAAATACAACGACGCCGACAGCCAGTTCTTGGAAGATATTCCACGAATGACTCAGTGGAGAACGCAAGTGCGTATCTAGATTTCTGCTATTGTTGACATTTTTAAAGTTTCTGCTTTTTGACAATCTTCAGTTTTTTGCTGACAGTCACTAGTTTTCCGGTACTTGTCGACAATATTAAAAGTGAAGCCGTTACAAATATGTGGTGACTCGTTACGTTTTCAAATGTCAAATTTTATCAGTCTTTATGATTGTGAGCTAAAGTCAACTGCCGTAGGTGATCAAACTGTGCTTTTACTGAACCCACAGACCCAAGCTGTCCCCAAAAGAAAGAAGGATGTAGATCAAGAAGTACATGAAAATGAAGACGAGTTCAATAAGTCTGGACTCACTGCTGCTCCTGATGCACAGGTTAAGTGTCTGTCGTGTATTCATGTGGTCTAGTAGTCGTTGCTGATAGTAGTTTCTATTTTTATTAAATATGGCTGATGTATGTTATGCTGATCTCTGTTGACAAGATGGCCTGTTGAATAAAAGTATGTTTTCTCTCTCTTAGGGTGATTCTGATCCAGATACTAGTGAGAAATGCGAAGGCAGCAGCAGTGCCAATGGGAGTGATGGAACGAGGACACCTTCACCTCAGGAAATGTGTGGCGCTTCAAGCAGTGCTGGGCTTTTTCGGTCTGATCAGGATGATGCTTGTCAGGTTTGTTACATTCTTTATGTAGAATTACTGCAAAATTTGTTTGGCCTGTTAAACCAAGGTTTGTTTTCTTTTTCTTAGGGTTATCGTGATCCAGAACTTTTTCCCAAAGATTCTTTTATTAAGAAGAGTGACAGTAGCAACAGCAGTGGCAGCCCGGGTGATCGATTAGAAAGGATACCTTCACGTTATGAAATGTGTAGCGCTTCAAGCAGTGCTGGAGTTTTTCGGTCTGATCAGGGTACTGCTTGTCAGGTCTGTTAAGTTCTTTATGTAAATTGCCTGCAAAATTTGTTTAGAATATTATATTTAGGTTTGCTTTCTCCTTCTTAGGGTGATCCTGATTCAGATTTTTCTCCAAAAGATTCTAACAGTGAGGAGAGTGACAGTAGCAACACGAGCAATGGATTGGAAAGGACATCTTCACATTATGTCATGTGTGGTGCTTCGAGCAGTGCTGGCCTTCTTCAGTCTAATCAGGTTGGTTACATTCTTGCAGTACAGTGCCTGTAAAATTTGTGTGCCCTATTATATTTGAGATTTCTTTGTCTTTCTTAGAACGATCCCAGTCTAGATTTTTCTGACAAAGATTCTGACAGTGGAGAGAATGGTAGCAACAGCATGTGTGACAATACGAGTAATCAATTGGAAGAGGCAAATTCGCATCAGACTTTCAGCGTTGCTGGATTTTCTCGAGCAGACGAGGATACTGCTAATCTGGTTTGTGACATTGCTTTTAGAAATGGTTGATTTGTCTTACTTCACTAACATTCAAGTTCAAGAAGTCAGTGATTTTTAAAGTAGACTTAAATTAATGTTTTTTTTTTTTTTTCTTTCAGAAATATTCAGATTCGTCTTCTGATGCAGAGTCTGACAGTGATGACAGAAATCCACCTGATGACAATGGAGTGGACCTGAACCCATTCTCAGATGACAACAGCTCTACAGATGACAGTACTAATGAAGATGTACCTGACATTCCAGAGGAGGAAAATGTGCCCCAGGACCAACTTCCACAACCTCCATCTCCTCCTCCTCCGCCTCCACCTCCTGGCCCCAATGAATTGAGGGATAAACTGCGTGGTGAATTTTCTACAAGAATAGAGGAAAGAGCTGCAGCATCCCGTGGAGAAGTTCTCTTAAATTTACAAGAGTTTTGCAAACAGCATCCCCTACCTCTCACAGCTCAAGAGGACCTGTATAAATTAGTTAATACTATATTTTATAAAGAAATTGTTCCCGGCTCTAAGTATAAGGTAGATAAACTTTACAGTGCTCCATCAAGGGTAAAGTATTATTTCTTTTGCTCTGAGTGCTTTTTATGCTTTGGTGAATTGGACCATAAAGCTGTGAAGTCAAAGATATGTCAAGAGTGCAAAACTGAAAACATTATTCGTGATTTGACAAAAGCTAGTTTTTTTATTATCATAGAGTTTGTTGATCAGCTACAGCTGTTACTGCAAGACCCGGAAATAGGAGCTGAATTGAAGAATCCTAATGAATACCCTGATAATGGTGACTTAATGACAGATCTTCATGATGGGTCTGTGTACAGGAACTTTGTGGCCTCTTTGTTGTTTCGTGACGGCCAATATTATATGTCTTTCACTGGTTGCACAGATGGGACGCCAGTATTTAGTACTTCTTCTCTATCGATTTGGCCAATTTTTTTAAGTGTCAATGAGTTGCCTGTACATCTTAGAATGAAGAATATCTTGTTAGCTGGTTTGTGGTTTGGCAAAAGTCACCCAAAAATGGACCTCTTCCTGGAGAAATTTGCTGACCGTATGAGAGTATTGTCTATTCAGGGATTTCCATTAACTGTGGCTGGCCATGTACGACAGTACAAAGGGTTTCTTTTGGGTTTCTGTGTCGATTCTGGAGCACGTGGAGCAGTCCAGTGTGTCCATTCTCATACCGGCGAGAGCTCATGTAATTGGTGCCTTCATCCAGGTGAAACTGAGGGTGATGGGAGCAATGCCAGGAAGTTTATGCAATTTGACTTGGAGCCTGCGCTGAGAACTCAAGAGCAAATGTTGAGGGATGGGAGTGCTGTTTTAAGATTACCCGGAAAAAACAACCACATCAATGGTGTGATTGGTCTGTCCCCTCTCATGCGCTGTCCCAAATTTCATATTATTGATGGCATGGTTTTGGACACCTTACATTGGGCCAACTTTGGTGTATCACGAAGAATGGGCAAGCTATGGCTAGGAGAAACAAAGAAAAAGAAGAAGAAAAATAATGAGAATGCAGTTGATACGCCAATGCCTGTTTACTATGTGGGAACAGATGAAACTAAGGCTGTCATTGACAAAAGAATAGCTCACCTTCGACCTCCTTTAGAAGTTAGAAGATTGCCTCGAGAGACCGCCCAAATTCACGACTACAATGCAAGAGAATGGGAAAATTGGACTTTGTATTTCAGTGTTCCTCTCTTCAAAAACATCTTACCAGAACGTTATCTTAAGCATTGGACGCTCTTTGTGCAGGCGTTTTATTTATTGATGAAGTCTCGCCTAACGAAGAATGAAATTGATGTTGCTCGTACTCTTATGAAGATATTTGTTGATGGAGTTTTTGAGCTGTATGGGAAAAAAGAGCTTAGTTTCAACATGCATTTATGTGTACATGCTGCTGATAATGCCTTAAGATGGGGCAATGCTTTCAGCGTTTCCACCTTTGCCTTTGAAAATGGAAACAAAAATTTGAAGAGCAAAATCCATGCTCAACGAGGTATACCTCATCAAGTAATTAGGAGCCTGGGTAGAGATTTATCTCTATGTATTCTCAGGGCCGAGGCTTCCACGGCACAGACTGATGCATTTAGGAATAGTATTGCAAGAAAAGAAGTTAAGAAGTGCTTTTTTGCTGGAACAGTGCAGTGTATAATGCCAAAAAACTTCTTACCATCTAGAGAAGAGCTGTGGTATTGCCAACAGGAAGACATTATCCCAGACAATTTTGTACAATGTGGTAGAATAATTGCAGAGAATATATGCTACTCCTGTGACAAGGGCAACCCCAAAACAAACAATTCTTTTGCATGTTGTAAAAATGGTGAAATCGTGAAAATTAGGAAAATCATTGCTGATGAACAGTCTGGCAATGTATTCTTGTTTGTTTCGAAAGTAAGATGCACACCATACCAATTACCACCATTACCAAGAGGTTGCCAGAATTTTTCTCCATTTCTTTATACAGTTAATTTAATTGAACAGGGTATTACGGTAATTAAATGTGAAGTCTTAGAAACAATTTGTGTGTATGTGCAGATAGACTGTCAATTTTATAAAGGAGATTTCTTGTCAATTATGCCTAACACGTGTAATGTATTTTAATTTAAAAACAAATACAATGAATGTTGTAATAGACATATCACTATATGTTTTATTTAATTGTGATTTCTTGTGATCATGTACTTATGAAAAACTGATATACTGATAAATACTGATATTGTTGGAATAATTAATAAACCTCTATATAGTACTGTACTTGTATTTATTGTGTGTAGTCTTTGTTAAAAAATTAAGACCAGTTCCTATTCACTTGCCTCACATGTTGTTCCTGTATCCTGTAAAGCACTCTGCCTATGCAGAATCTCACCTCTGTGTTAGCTGTTCCAGCCTATAGATATGTCAACATTTCGCTCCTTACATCCAATCGAATCACTTGCAAATATTCACATATCGCTAGATTTACCCAGCATTAATTACACAGCAGATAAATTTCTATGAACATATCTGAAAGCCTGCAGTAGCCTTCATCACTCACATTTTATTAGTTATTGCATTTGCATTGCAATCTGCCCTCATATAGTCAGTACTGGCCAAATACCCCTGTTGACTGGCTGGTATAATTATTTAACAATCAAGATCTAGATTTGAGTGAGAATATAGAACTGTACGGACGATTACGAGGCAGTCGAGGAGTGCGCTGGAGCAGAGGGCAGCATCTCCCCGTCGACATCAGAACCAGGGGGAGGCCCGCCGCCAAGCTCGCGCCGGCAGCTGCTTTAGGGAAGGAATGGAGCCGCAGCTATCGCTGCTCCTTGGATCCCCGGTGCAGGGCGACGAGGAGAGAGGTGACACGTACCATATGGCCTACTTGGTGGGATAGAAGCGACAAAGCACCGGCTCCAACCATCTGAGCCATGGCAGCGTGGTACGTTGGAGCCATGTGCACGCCAGTATTGCCAGAAAATTAGGCAAAAAACCGCCCAAACACACAGGTGTAAAGATTGTGCCTACCCGCGCCTGCCTACTAGGCAAATTGCTAACAGCCGTGACCGCACATGTTGCCTAGTAGGCAGGCGCAGGTAGGCACAATCTTTACACCTGTGTGTTTGGGCGGATTTTTGCCTACTTTTCTGGCAACACTGGTGCGCGCCTGCGAGTGCCAGCGTAAGCCAGCCCGCACGACAGGCGTGCATGCTGAGTTCCGTAGTTGCTTAGCAGGCGCTCGGCGCCTTCGGGCCGGCGTAGTAGGCAGCGGCGGTACTGCCACCGCGGGCGCGAGCACGCGGAACTGAATTCAAGGCGGCGCTGGGCACCTAGCCTAGAGCGGTCTTACAGCGTAGCCGATCGTTCGAGCTGTCACCGCAGTGGCCGCACGTTTCCGATCGTAGTTTGCGGGGTCCCAGTCGTGATCGGGAGTGCTCCGGCGAGGATCAGGGACTTCCCATCGTAACCGGCAGTAGTCCGATCGTAACCGCCAGGGTCCTATCGTAACCGAGGGGAGTCCGATCGTAACCGGGAGGGGTCCGATCGTAACCGGAAGGGGTCCGATCGTAACCGGGAGGGGTCCGATCGTAACCGGAAGGAGCCCGATCGTAACCGGGAGAGGTCCGATCGTAACCGGCAGGGTCCGATCGTAACCGGGAGGAGTCCGATCGTAACCGGAAGGGGTCCGATCGTAACCGGCAGGGTCCGATCGTAACCGGGAGGAGTCCGGTCGTAAACGGGAGTATTCCGGTCGTAAATGAACAAGTTTCCGATCGTAACCGGAAAGTCACCGTGTGTTTACGACCGTAATCGGATAATTTCTCCGATTTCGTAACCGGAATTTTCAGCTGGGTTACAACTGCTAAATCTCGAATTTCAACCCTCTCCGACCATCCCTTTATTTTGGAGGGGGATGAGGGCTACTTTTTGAGTAAGGGGTGGAACGGTTCCAAAATTGATCGGCAGCGGTAGCGATGGACTCTGGGGTTCCGATTATGACTGCCGCGACTCAGATCAACCCCTTAAAAGTGCCAAAAATTCGAAAAAACTAAAAAATTTGACCGTTTTTAATGATCTTTTCTTGTTCTGCATTGGTTTCTCCTGATAGGGGTAGCAAGGCGCGGAAGCTGATATTGTTCAGGGAAAGCCTCGAAGATGTGGAGTTCAAAAGTGCAGCGGTTTATTTCCAGACAGGCAGGCAGGTACACAACAGCGGAGCTAGTAGCAACCGCGCACCGACAATGGGCCACCCGAAGCGCGGCCGCTCGGGGGCGAGTATAGCCGAAGAGGCTCGGGAGTGGGAAGGGGAACCCCAATCCGTAACACTATCCCCCCTCCCCTCTGGAAGACGCTGCGGTGATGGACCAGCTGGTCATCGGTTCGGGAGGCGCGACACGACGGGGGCGAGACGGTGCACCGTCTTGGGCGTGCACGCGGCTTCCCGGGGTGGCGCAGCCGGACGACCACGTCGTTCAGCAGCGCCACGATCTCGTAGGGGCCGTCCCACCAGCAGAGCAACTTGGAGCTCTGGCCGACACGACGCCGCGGGTTGTAGAGCCACACGCTCTGGCCCACGGCGAAGACGGGGCGCTTGGCGCGCACGTCGTAGCGCTCCTTCTGCTGGAAAGCAGCAGCCCGGCGCGTTCGCGCGCCTCGTGGTGCAGTGTGTGCAGCCTGTCCCGCAGCCACACCGGGTACCGATGTCTGAAAGGGACCCGCTCGTCCGGTGCGGCGCCGCGGGCCAGGGAGGACGGCAGCTGCAGGTCCCGGCCCAGCATCATCATGGCCGGGCCGACGCCGGTCGTCGAGTGCGGGGCAGCGCGCAGGCTCAGCAGCACCAGCGGCACCTGCAGATCCCACTCGTTCTGAGCGTCGACACTGACTATGGTTAGCTGGCGTACCACCGTCTGGATCAGCTTTTCGACGGCGCCGTCGGACTGGGGCCGTTGCGGGGTGGTGCGTGTCTTGCGGGTCCCCATGATCCGCATCACTTCTCGGAGCGTGTCGTTCTCGAACTCACGGCCTTGGTCCGAGTGCAGCTCCGAGGGGGCGCCGAACCTGCAGAATACATGGTCAACGAGGGCGCGTGCCACGACCTCAGCGTGCTTACTGGGGACGGGGATGGCCTCGGGCCAGCGGGTGAAGTAGTCGATGACCACCAGCAGATACTTGTTGCCGCGAGGAGTTTTGTGGAAGGGCCCGGCAAGGTCGATCGCTACCCGCTCCCAGGGCACGCCTACGTTGTAGAGGCGCAGCGGTGCTCGGTCTCGGTGGTGTGGCCCCTTCTTGCGCCGGCAGCGGTCACACGACATGCACCAGAGGCCGGCGTCCTGGCACAGGCCGGGCCAGTAGTAGTGGCGCCGAATCTTGTCCACGGTCTTGTTGCGGCCCAGGTGCCCACCCGAGCCGGGAGCGTCATGAAACTGCTGCAAGACACGGGCGACGTAGCACTGAGGGACCACGAGCTGGCGGATGACGCGTACACTCTTCCCCCGGGCCTCTTCGAAGTGCCGGTACAGGACATCGTCGACGAGCCGGAGAGAACGCCACTGTAACCAAAGGGCCTTAGTACGCGCGCTGGCGTCGCTGATGGCGGTGGCCGGCGGCCGTAGGTTGAGGCGAAGGCCAGGAAGCAGGGGAGAGATGTCGGGGTCGACGAGCTGTGCTCGGGCGACGTCCTCCCATGACGGGCCGTCCGCGTCGGCCACCCGCGTACGGCGAACCTCCACGGCCACAGGGTCCCGGCGGGAGCAGTGGCGGCAGGCATCGTCACATGGGCGGCGAGACAGCGCGTCGGCGTTGGCGTGGAGACGGCCTGCCCTGTGCTGGACGGGGAAGTCATACAGGGCCAGCTGTTCCAACCAGCGCGCCAGCTGACCGTCGGCGGTGTCTCGGAGGGAACGTAGCCACTGGAGAGCAGCGTGGTCACTGCGCACGAGGAACGGCCTCCCGACGAGATAGGGGTGGAAGTGCCGGGTCGCTGCTACTAGGGCGTACAACTCCTTGCGGGTGACGCAGTAGTTCCTCTGGGCCTTGTTCAACGTCAGGCTGAAGTACGCAATCACGCGCTCCGAGCCAGCCTGGACCTGTGACAGAACCGCGCCAACACCCCAGTTAGACGCGTCGTTGTCAAGGATGAGCGGGCCGCCGTCAGGATCCGGGTACGCCAGCACAGGGGCCGACGTCAGCAGCTCCTTCAGGGTTCCGAAGGCCTTGTCGGCTGCTGGGGTCCACTCGAAGGGGTGCGCGCCGTCCTTGAGCTGATTAAGCGGCGCGGCGACTGTGGCGAAATTGGGGACAAAACGCGCGTAGTACTGGGCAAGGCCCATGAAGCTACGCAGCTTCGTGCGGTCGCCGGGTATCGGCCAGTCGCGCACTGCGGCCACCTTGGCCGGGTCGGTGGAGATGCCCTCCGGGCTAATCACGTGCCCCAGGTAGGGCAGCGTCCGACTGAACAGCTTGCACTTAGCCGGGTTCAGCAAGAAGTTGGCAGCCCGCACGCACTCCAGGACGCTGCGGAGGCGGATCAGGGCCTCCTCGAAGGTCGTTCCCGGTACGACCACATCGTCGAGGTATACCCGGGACATGTTTCTCGGGATGAGCCGGTCCATGAGGCGCTGAAAAGTCGCGGGAGCATTGCACAATCCGAACGGCATTCGCTTGAATTCGTACAGGCCGTGTCCTGGAACACGAAATGCGGTTTTCTCCCGCGCATCGGCAGCCAAAGGGACATTCCAGTAACCCCAGCGGAGGTCGAGACTGGAGAACCACGAGGACCCCTGGAGGGAGTCGAGAGTCTCGTCGATTCGGGGCAGGGGGTAGGCATCTTTCCTGGTCACCGAGTTCAGCTTTCGATAGTCGATGGCAAAGCGTGGCTCCCCATCCTTCTTTGTGAGGAGGACAACGGGAGACGCCCACGGCGAATTGGAAGGGCCGATGACATCCTTCTCGAGCATGTCCGCAATGCACTTGTCCGCTTTCGCCTGCTGCTGTAAACCAAGTCGACGAGGAGGTTGCTTAATAGGGGCCGTGTCACCTGTGTCAATGCGGTGTTCCACGACGGTGCAGTGCCCAATCTCCCCGGAGCAGGAAAACACGTCCTGGAACTCCTGCAGCGTGTCGACCACGCGGCTGCGCTGCTCGGTGGACAAGTCCGTGGAGCAGGACTCGAGCAGCTTCCGCAGGGGCTCGGGGAACTCCTCGGTGTCCGCGCCCGCCGGCGCGGTGGCAGGGGCCGGCGCAGGGGCAGCGGATGGAGCCGGTGCCGTTACCTGCCTCACGGCCGCCCCGGACTCGGCCAGCGCAAGGGTCATGACGTGTTGGCGCCTTCGCAGGGCCTGCTTCCTGCCGCTGGTGTTCCGAACGGTGACAACCATGTCCCTGCCGTCCGCTCCTGCCAGGATCTCGCTGGTCACCTCCAGGCCGGCGGGCAGACTGGGGCGTAAGGTGGTGCAGGCAACCGATCGGGCACTAACCACTTCATTAGGGTCATCATGGCCACCCGGCAACTCCCCCCAGTTACTGAAATCGTTCTGAATAGTCGAGTGTGTATGCCCTTCCCCGGCGTCAGAGTTGGCCACCTCAGACTCCAGGTACTCGGGGATGCAGCACCCGACCACTGGGACACCGGCGGCGTCCCGCCTGACTCCCGGGACACCGGCATCTCTTCTCGGCCTGACTCCCGAGGCAGGGGCGTCCCGCCTCCCCGGGACACCGGCCTGTGCACCTTTGTTTGAAGCGCCTGGCTCCCGGGACACCGGCGTTTTCCTCTCGCCTGACTCCCGGGACACCGGCGGTGCGACGCCTGACTCCCCCTTACCTTGGCGCATCTTTAGGCCTGCCTCCCGGGACACTGGCGCCGCCACGCCTGGCTCCCGGGACACCGGCGTTGTCACGCGAGGCTGTCCCTCCGCGTCCCAGGTAACTATGTCGCAGCCGCAGACGGTCACCGGCACGGCCAGCTCAGCCCCCGGAAGAAGGACGGTGTGCCGAGTCGCCTCCACCCGCAAACAGGCGGGGGTCACAGCGTGCGCCTCTGTGATGCGAGTCAACTTCACCCGATGAACACCGTGCTCGCCCTTGATGGTGACGGTGTCGTTGGCGACATCGAAGTGCTGCACATGTGCGGCCCCCAGCAGGCATGGGTCGTTTGTGTCCGCCTCGTGCACGTACACCGGGACCGTGGCCGTGCCCAGGGTGATGGACGTCATCCTCGGCCCGTACAGCGGCTACGAGCCGCCATCACGCCCGGCATTCTGCATGCAGAAGAGGGGGGACGGCGGCGACCCGCTTGGAAGAAGGCCGCGCTGCGCAACCGTGAATTCAGCACCTGTGTCTAGGACGAACTGGCACGGCTGGCCACCAAGCAGGCCGTCACAGCGCCATGTCACCCTGGTGATTGTGGGCATGGTGCGGGCTCTCTTCGCGCCAACAGCCGTCGTCGTGCCCTCCGACGCGGCTACTTGCCGTTTCCCGCGTCTCGGCCCTTGCTGGAGCGACGGTCCGCGCTAGTACCACGGCGGCGGTCTGCGCTGCCATCACGGCGGCGATCATCGTGGCGCCGGTGATCGTTGCGGCGGTCATCATGGTGGCCCCGGGTGTCCCGCTGCAGATCCGGGCAGTGTCTCTTCAGGTGCCCGCTGCGCCCACAGCTGAAACACTTCTTCCAATCGCGCTCGCCAGCGGCCCCGTCACGGGGTTTGTCGCGGACTTGCCCACCGACGCCATCTCCTCCACCAAACCTCTAAGCTTCTCCAGCAGCTGGTTGATGGCGGCCGGGGCCGACGATGGTTGCCGGGAGGTCACCGCGCGCCGAACGTCGACGTCCACGTCAGGGCGCTGCCAGAGGGGACGGCGTGTCCGCTGCAGCAGGGCTCGGTGCTGCTGGAGGAGCCACCCGTGCAGGTCGCCTGGCAAACCTTTACCAACTTGGCGGTAGGTTTCTCCAGCACGTTCACCGTCTGGATGCCGATGGCCGCCGCCAGGGCGTCGGCGAGTGTCGCCGGTTGGCGAAGACGGGTCTCACGGCGCACGCCCGCATCAGCAATGCCCCGGACGAACGTCTTGCAGGCGACGCTCTGCACGACCTCGTCTTGCCAGGTGGGGTGAGCCGCCCTCGCGAGGCGGAGGACATCTGCGGCGAATTCTTGGAGAGGCTCACTGTCCAGCTGCTTACGCTGATCCAGCTGGGCGTCAGCAATGGCGCTACGGTGGGGGGAGTCGTAGTGGCTCCTCATCAGGCTGCACAGGGCGTCGTAGCTGAGGTAGTCTCCCGCAGGCAGGGTCAACACTAGGTCCGCGGCGGCTCCTTGCAGGGCGTTGAGGAGGCGGTGGCCGCACTCCTCCACCGACCAGGTGTACGACGCTGCGGCTCGCTGAAATTGAGCATGGAAAATCGCCCACGACCGTGTCCCATCGAACGTAGGCACGTGAATACGCGCCGTGTCCGGGCGGTGCTGCCTGGCGGCCAGGTCCGAGACGTTTCGGACGAGCGCCATGCTCTGCTGCTGCAGGTTAGTGGACACCTCGGCCCACCGGGCGAAGAGCTGCCGCATCGCCGGGCTCCGCGACCTGGAACGGGATCGGGAACGCTGCGTCCGCCGCTCCTCCCGTCGCCGCTCTTCCTCCTGCCGCCGCTCTTCGTCGCGACGCCGCTCTTCTTCCCTCTCACGGCGCTCGCGGGTCGGCATAGTCACGTAGGCTCGAATTCCGCTTCCGACACCAAATGTTCAGGGAAAGCCTCGAAGATGTGGAGTTCAAAAGTGCAGCGGTTTATTTCCAGACAGGCAGGCAGGTACACAACAGCGGAGCTAGTAGCAACCGCGCACCGACAATGGGCCACCCGAAGCGCGGCCGCTCGGGGGCGAGTATAGCCGAAGAGGCTCGGGAGTGGGAAGGGGAACCCCAATCCGTAACAATATTGTCGGGTTCCAACCTTAGGGAAAAAGATGTGAGACTGAGAAATCGATATCTCCACGACTTCAACCCTAAAAACGCCACGGCAAGCCATTGTTAAAAATTGAGACTCAAATAAAGGCCCTTTCAGTTCCAAAAACGCCTGAGAACGATGGCGCGTAGCTTTTTTCGATGTTTCTGGCGCCTGCGCTTAGCATCAAACCATTTCTGGTAAAAAAAAAAAACGTTTTTAAAATTCACTGTTTTTAAAAATGGCTCGCGGGGGTACATGCCGTAGCATTTTAGGGGTAGAAGTCGTTAAGATATCGACAGGGTCTGAAAAAAGTGGACCGCTCATGACGCCCAGTGTATTACGAAGAATTGCCTTTGTAGAAATGTAGCCTACGGAGAAATCAGCGGCTTTGTATTACAAAGAACTGGCTTCGTAGGCTACGAAGCAGGTGTTTGTAATGAAAAGTTGCGCTTCGCAGCCTACGAAGAACGGCTTTGTAGGCTACGAAGTCAGTCTTCGTAATACAACGACATGCTTTGTAGTACGAAGATGTTGTGTTCTTTGTAGATCTACGAAGACTTCGCTTCGTAGGAATTTAAAAGTGATTGCAGTTTTGCTGGTTTAGGTTTTTAATCTAGCCCTGTAATATTTATGTTTGGACATGGAGTACAAACAAAACACTATTATTTACCACATCATGAACTTTTAAAATGGCACATTTCAGATTTTAAAAGTGAGAACCAGTTAATAGCTCCGGAATTAATATAAAATAAATAAATAACAACGTGGTTGCTAGTCTAAAAATATAAGTTTTGCAACATTTTGGCGTTACGTGTTAAGTTATAGACCTGAATACCGGTACAACGGTAATTACCGGAAAACCGGTAAATCAGTAAATACAAACCGGTAAACAAGGGGGTAACCACTCCGAAAATAGGCGTACAGGGCAATCCCTAATACGATTATTACGCATAATACGCGTTAATACGCGAAAATACGAGCTATTACGCCTAATACGCGTTATTACGCAGGTAATACGCGGTAACACGGTTATTACGTAGTATTACGCACAATACGCATTAATACGTCTAATACGTTCTTTTACGGGCTAATACGGGTTAATACGGTCCTATTACGGCCAAAATACGGACTATTCTACCCATATTGCTCATCAATTCGACATATTTACGCTGCATGGTGACTCCCCTGAACCCTGGCGTGTTTAAATTACCCGCGGCGACAGTCACCGCCCTCAAGCCGAAGCGGAACGGCCGCCTTCCACTTCCCTTCCCTCTCCTCTCCCTGTCCTCGTACCACCTCGTACCCCCCGCCCCTTGCAAAGATGTAAACAAGCAAAAACGGCAGAGACCATATTCCGTTTAATTGTCATGATTGGCCTGTCTGAATTAACTAGTGCGATTTGAGGCATGGACCGTGGTTTAATAGATGTACTGCTGCCGTCTTACAACGGCAAGTCAAGATGACATTAAGTTTTTCTGGAAATATGGAACGATTTCTAGTGACATTGAGGTTACGACTTCACGACTTGATGAATATTTAATCTGCAAACCAATAAAATCAAATTAAGTTTCGTATCCATTCATGACTCAATGAGAAACATCTCATGATTTGTGGAAAGCCCCAGCAGAATATTTCACTGGAAATAATCCGAGGCACAGAAATTGAAAATAATGATGATACATTTGTCGATAAATTACCTTTCCTCAGTGAGCTGACTAAGTAACAGACGCGGCTTCCAGTGCACACACTACACACGCGTGCCCACGCTCAAAACAAGTGCTTTCATGATCCGCTCGAGGATCGATGTTGTGAGCGGTTGTGAGTCGATAGTATCGATTTCCCCGACCAGACGCGGAACGGCCATGGAGGCAGGCAACCAACCTTGTTGCCTAGTTGTTGCTCTGAAGACGAATTGGTTGACTACGGGGCTCGAAAAAAATGTGAAGAGAATGCCGCACAATGTAACTTTTTATGTTGAGCTTCGATTGGATATCGATAGGATGAGGAAAGCAGGAGGTTCAGAACATTTTGGCACACTTTGCCGACTACCACTTTAGAGGAGGGGCGAGTGACGGTGGAGGGGAAGAGTCAGCCGAGTCAGCAGGTCACCAGGCACTGTGCAGTGGGAACGGGAACTGTCGGGTAAAGGTGTTGTTGTGTGGGACGCACGTTTATTAGGCGAATTTTCTCGAACGACGGCGACGAGCGCCTGCGAATGCTGGGTTAGGCCAGCCCGCACGACATGCATGCATGCAGAAGTCATGGTTGCCTACCCAGCAGGCGCCATACGTGCTCAAACTGGCTAAATTAAGGTTTGCGCTTGCGGCAATATCGTGGACGTTGGCGGGCCCACGTAATGGATGATCACAAATCATCCTACGAGTTTTATCCAGTGATTCCCATGCCTTGAACACGCGCATTATTCCGCGTTAATACGCGTTCTATTACGCGTTAATGCGCGGTAATACGCGGTAATACGCGATAATACGCTGTAATACGCAGTAATACGCGGTAATACGCGATAATACGGTTATTACGCGTTATTACGCCCAGAGTGTACAGGGCAATACGCGAGTGGTTACCCCCCTGCCGGTAAATACCGGAATACCGGTACAGCGGTAATTACCGGAAATCCGGTAAATCAGTAAATACAGGTAAATCGGTAAATACCGGAATACCGTATACCTTTTCGCCATACGGTTTTTTTTTTCAATACCTTGTACCGGTTTCGAAAACCTGATACCGTCCAGCCCTTCGGGGAATGGGATCGGTTCATAGCTCGTTGGTCTTTTCCGCTCGGTTCTTCCGCTGTTCCGTAGCGGCGCGGCTGCATTGGGGCGGGGGGCGGCGCGGGCGGGAAGCACAGTCCTCGCTGACGTCGCGGCCGGTCAAAATTTGAATGAGAGTATGAATTAACAAATGCAAGAAATTGCAAAGCGTTTGAAACGAAAAGCTGAGGACGGGATGAAGGTGTGTGGGGCTAGGCGTCGAGTTGGGCGTGGCGTGGGGCTCATTCCGCACCGAGAGGTCGCAGGAGAAGCACGGCAAATATCAAGGACCTGCTCTCTTAATGGCATTCATGCACCCTCAATCTAGCGAGTGTCTCCGCTCCGAATTGGATTTGTGGTTGGTTCCACCAACTCAAACCGTTCTGGAGGGAACACACTGGGTGCCTTACAAACCGCTTACGACACTCGATGCCGCAAACACGGTAGAATTTTCCGTTTCTCGTGTAGGTCATGAATACATCGAGCCCGCTCACACTTTGTTGTATGTGAATGCGGACGGTGCAGATCTAGTGGCTAGCGATAGTCGAATGAGTTAAAGCAGATCATGGTCCTGAGTTTGTGGGCTACAAAGTTCGTAGCCACAAACAAGCACGTCAACTACGATGTCATTGACGGTTAAAAAAAAAACTTTACCACATGTGCACGACAAATTGATAAACAACCATGATAGACGGTAAAGCTAGTTTTCCTCTTTTAATACGAAAGCAATTCAAACGCTGTGCCTCACTAACAGAAAGACTCATGATCTTTCTGTCGATAAATCAGCCGTCCAATATGGGCTCTCGCGCTTACCCTTGCACGCTCGGATCCGTCTCTTAGAATGTTGTTCGAGGCGCGAGTAACCTGCATCTGATGCTGGCACCATCCGTGACCGCGGCGAAATCACGTCACGTGGTGACTCTGTGACTTGGATCGGGAACACTTCTATACCCGTCAGAGCACGTCTGAAACAAGTAAACTAAGAAATTTCTTCAGGCTGTTGGCACCAAACGGCCAGAAGCGCGTGCCTTTTGAACTAACAATCGCAACTGACAAGGGAGTGCCTACAAGTGTAAATTAGCAATCTGGCTTAAACTTTAGGATTGCATAGTACTATCATAGGAATGAATGGATTTCCAAAAAAATTTGGCTGAATTTGTTTTAAACACAGTTTTATAAGGCATCAAAAACTGCAAAAAATACTAAAAAAAAATTTTTTGTTTTTTTACGAAAAAGTTTCCTGAGTTCATAAAACGTCGAGAAATTGCAATTTTTTTTATTGCTGACAAAAAAAATATTTTCGTCTCAGATCACGGAACTTGTACATTTTTCAAAAAAAATAAAATTTCATTCATCACTTCATAAAACGTCGAGAAATCACAAAATTCGTCATATTTGAGACAAAAAACAATCACGGAACTTAAAGTTTTGAAAATTTTTAAGAAACTTGACTTCCCGAAAAATCATTTTCCGCAATCGCATTAAAAACGCGAAAATATCGAGATACTGGCGTCGAGGTTTAACGGACGGACGGGCCAGCTTGTTAAAGTACAGCCATAGTAATCATTTAATTCCGGACGATTTAGTTCCCAAATTGCCTGCAACTCCGTACGGATTTCACGACGTGGAGCACGTGGAGCACGTGGAGCACAGTGGCGGATCTGGGAGCGGCTTGTAGGGGGGGGGGGGGCAATGCACCGCTTTTTGCCTACTAACAGGGGCAATGTCCCTCCTTTTGCCTACTTACAGGCTGAAAAGTAATGCCGCCCATGTCTGAAAATACCGAGCTACCAGTGAAAATTGGCGCACCGTACTAACGGGATCCGATATGATACGGAATCCCTTTCGGTATTCCATAAGGTATCCCGTTGCCCCTGTAAGTAGGCAAAAAGCGGTGCATTGCCCCTCCCCCCCTACAAGCCGCTCCCAGATCCACCACTGTACGGAGCACGTCGTGAAATCCGTACGGAGTTGCAGGCAATTTGGGAACTAAATCGTCCGGAATTAAATGATTACTATGGCTGTACTTTAACAAGCTGGCCCGTCCGTCCGTTAAACCTCGACGCCAGTATCTCGATATTTTCGCGTTTTTAATGCGATTGCGGAAAATGATTTTTCGGGAAGTCAAGTTTCTTAAAAATTTTCAAAACTTTAAGTTCCGTGATTGTTTTTTGTCTCAAATATGACGAATTTTGTGATTTCTCGACGTTTTATGAAGTGATGAATGAAATTTTATTTTTTTTGAAAAATGTACAAGTTCCGTGATCTGAGACGAAAATATTTTTTTTGTCAGCAATAAAAAAAATTGCAATATCTCGACGTTTTATGAACTGAGGAAACTTTTTCGTAAAAAAAAACAAAAAATTTTTTTTTTTAGTATTTTTTGCAGTTTTAGATGCCCTATAAAACTGTGTTAAAAACAAATTCAGCCGAATTTTTTTGGAAATCCATTCATTCCTATGATAGTACTATGCAATCCTAAAGTTTAAGCCAGATTGCTAATTTACACTTGTAGGCACTCCCTTGTGAGTACCTATTGCATGTCGGTATCGAATTATTACAGGGCGCATCACTAGCATAGCAGCCTACACTGACCTATGCCAACAGTTTTCCTGCACAGAATGTTTTGGCGTGTCGCCTGGTGATGGTTGTTGCGTGCCTGGTGGGATGCGCCGTTGTTGTATTGCGCTACACAAGCGGTGGCGCACGGAAACCGGACCGCCGACCAGGACCAGTGACGATGGACCGCCGGATGCGTCTCGTCCTGCCCGCCGCCTTTCTGGCGATCCTCGCGCTGCAGTGCCGTTCCCAGAAAATCGGCGCCATGGCTGTGAGTGATTGCATGGCGGGGCTCCAACCAGGGGGAAGCAACCACGTGCGAGGGCCTGGTTCCATGCGGTAGCGCTCTAATATATTCAAATTATCTTCAAAACTAATGATCCGATTTGCTCCGGGTTGGTTTCATTCGATAGAGGAGTATTTACATTCGGTAGGATACTTGTGTATCTAGTTAACTCATATTTACTGCGTAAAATGGTCGATACTTCGTGCCAAATGGCAAATCTCTGTGAAAACGCAGAATCGTAGACAAGATTTGCGACCCTTATAACTCAGGAAGGACAAGTGAAAATTCATATATCGATGCATATTAGCAACTTCCAAGGCATAACCTGTGCTAATATCTCAATTGCAGGTCTAAAGCATACAGCTGGCCTCTGTTATAATAGGAACTATTTGCGTAAAATTTCAGCTCGCTACCGCATGGAACCAGTCGCTTTGACGCTGTTGCCACCCCCTGCTCCAACAGTCAGTGTACAATCCGGTGGTGTTGAAATTCACCATCACTTATTGGGCGTTTTTTTCTTAGAACATTGTGGACACGCAGGTTCTAGATAGCGTTTTGTAGATTTTACCCGCAGGTCTTAATTATAGGTAATGGTGATTCTTTATTTGTTCATGCATGCGTGGATGAGTGCACGTGTAGAAGTACTTGCTACACCCTCACCTGCATTGAGGTTGATTAGAGGCCGTGCCAATACTACGTGACCGGTTTGAGGGGGGGGGGGGTTCGGCCAAATACTACGCCCTATCTTAAATGCATGGGAAGGTTAGGTTGTCCACGTCACAGGGAGGGGGGGGGGGGTCAAAAAGTGGCCTAAAATCGGTCACGTAGTATTGGCACGGCCCCTTACGGGTGGTGTGGGGAATGAAAACGGTGGGCCCCCTCCAGTACCACCTGGATGAGTTACCGTAATTGCCTTTGCCTATTGTTAGTAATTCGTCAATGACCGAGTACACGCTAAATCTATCTTCGGCGGCATACGCCGAAGGTTCGGCGTCAGACCCGTCTTCGGTTTGAAATTTCTCGCTGACGCCGAAGCTCGGCTACCGGTCACCGAAGCTTGGCTACTAGTCACCGAACGTCGGCAATCTGTCGCCGAATCATGTTTAACCCATTACGCACATCAGATTGAATCGTGGCGTAAGCCGAACCTCGGTGTTTGGACGCCGAACGTGTTGTTAATTTCAGTTTTTGTATTTCGGTGCTTCGGCGACGTATTGCCGAAGCCGCCCCGGGCCATCGAAATGGGAGTAGGGGTACGTTCTCGTCCGAAAGCGGGACGGAAGCAAATCGTGACACGGTGACTTGTTGATGAGAATTCCGGTTTCAAAATCGACGAAATAAAGCGAACGAAGGGTCTAAACACAACAGCATTGTCCACAGAATACCATTGGTGGTTCGGTTTGCCCCGATGCACATCCATTTTTCGGATGCAAATGGATTAATATCACGTAGCACCGGCAGCTGGCAATGGCCGCCTCCTCGTGCCGGAACCGGTACAGAAGCGAATCGTGACACGGTGACTGTTTGACGAGAATTCCGGTTTCAAAAACGACGAAATAAAGCGAACGAAGGGTCTAAACACCACAGCATTGTCCACAGAATACCATTGGCGGTTCGGTTTGCCCCGATTCACATCCATTTTTCGGATTCAAATGGATTAAAATCACGTAGCACTCGCAGATGGCAATGGCCGCCTCCTTGTGACCGGTAATTTTAATCCGTTGGAATCGGAAAAATGGATGGGCATCGAGACAAATCGAACTAACAGTAGTATTCTGTGAGAAATTCTATTGGGTTTTTGACCACTTGTTCATTTTCTTTCGTCGAGTTTAAGACCAGATAGTCTCTTCAGGAAGTCATCGTGTAACGATTGTCCCGCTTCCGGCTGAGGACGGGGGACGCCGAATAGCTTCGGCGAGGGAATGCCGAAGGTACGGTCCGGAATTTCTTGCGGCTCACGCCGAAGATTCGGCTATGGATGACCGAAGCGCCGGAGAAAGTTTTAGAGTGTAACAGACGAGTTTGTCGTTACTCTACGTGTATTTTAGCCAAAATAGCCAGAAATGCTTCTTTTATTATTTCACGTATAGAGGACGATAATTGCACATTGCGCACCCGAATATTCGTCACGTGACGAACCACATCGTGCATGGGCGTAGGAACGGGGTGCCATATTCGCCCTCGGGGGGCGCCCAACACGGGCGCCGAAGGCGCCCGCAATTGGATAACACACAAAGTTACAGGCGCCCCGCAGGGGCGTCGAGGGGGCGCCGAAGGGGAAAGGCGCCAAAGGCGCCCGTGGGCCGCCGGTACGCGAGGTGATAATGCGAAGTGGAGTGCCGACGGCGCCCACTGGTCTGGTCACAGGTGCACAAGATACGGATTTCAAGGCGCCCCACGGGGGCGCCTTAAAGGGTGCCGAGGGAGCCCGCGCGCGTGGCATGTGCGATGGCACAAAGGGCGCCAGATAGGGCGCCGACGCCGACGGCTTCTACAGGTCACAGGTGCACAAATACGGATTCTGAGACGCCTCAAGGCGGTCACTAAAGGGGTGCCAAGGGGCATTGGCGACGGAACGGGTCGATTGCTCCGGACAGCATTGGTTGTCTGTCATAACAGTTGGCGTCCCTAGGATTGTTGCGCGCGTGCGTTTCGCTCACGTCTATAAATAAAAATAATTTTTATTACATTATTTCGCCTTCCCACGAAAACTTTCTATCATTTCCGTCGATTTTCGAAAAAAGGGGGGGGGGGAGGGTTGGGACGGGGGGCGCCGTCGAGCCCGTGGACTCTGCCACCCCCTGACTTCAAAACGTTCCTACGCCCATGACATCGTGTAGTTCCGATCTACATATTACAACTGACAAAAATTTCGTTTCAGCTCAAAAATAACAAGAGGGCTGTTTTGGACATGTATCGGGATTGCCATTGAAATTAATAAATAGAAGGTTCCCATAAAATCAAGTGAGACGAGCCTAGCAAATGATTCGTCAGGTCGCATTTCCGTCACTTATGTAATGCCCAAACAAACAAGGTACGAGTACGACAGAAGAAGGGGCATAACATGCTTCGCTTATCACAAAGCCCTGCTCCGCGCCTGACGGATCCCTACCGTGCCCTGCCGGTGGCAGTCACAGAGTTCTGTAAGGCCCGGCGGGACAAACAAGTCACTTGTCTAGCACTTTACTAAAACCGCTCCAAAGAGACGTCCCGGAGGTCCCCAATGCCGAAAACCAACTTCTAAGCCATTAGAGCTAATAATCCTAGAATAGAAGGTTATGTTCCTCATGGGGGATTCTCGCGAAACGGTCCATTTTGGACGAACAATACTTTTGAAAAATAAAAGTTGTCTCTTGTTATGAAACGTCGAGAAATCGCACAGGGTTGTTACAAGATCCCATTTTTCGAATTTACTGACTTTTTCCTTACCAAATTTTTTCCTGACTTTTCGACAAATTTAGCCATGACAAACTGAGAACTGTAGTGACGCCGCTTTGTGCAGTGTAGCGTCTGGCGTGTTGCTTTTCGCGAGTGTCGACCTACGTCAAAATTTCCTTACCCTTTCCGCGATTTTTCCTGACTTTTCCTGACCTGTAACAACCCTGTCGCAGTTTGAGACGATTCCGGGCGCTCTATACGTCTGGGCAGGCTCAAATGTAATTTCCCTACTAATTTAACCCAACAAGCCGCGGAGTTCCCATTTTTTTTAAAAATTTTTACCACAGTTGGTTGAAAACGCAATGATACGGGGTGATACTTTCTCCAGAGCGACAGTCGGACATCGTGAGACAACGCTCTGCAGCGATATTTTTTGGATGCACCATTAACACTGCAGACGCTGCATAAGCAATTTGCGGACTCTCCAGTTTTCATTTATAAATGCCACCGTGTCTCCGTATGGTGCATATATTAAATAATGTTTCCATTGCTGATATTTGTATACTCATGGTTCATGAAAGTGGTGAGATCTAGATTTTTCCAAATGCAATCATTTCCGTGCAGTAACGATCGATATTGAACTGGATTTTGAAAAAGTTAGTGAGAACGACTTTGAGCCCATGCGGAGCGACTGAGGTAATTGTTGGGTTGAGTCTGTGGCCTAGAAAATCTTCCCTGAGTAAGTAGCTTCTAGTCGAGATACAGCTCGAAAGTGATGTCAGTACCCGTTCCCACGAAAACAGTCCTTGTTTAGATCAACCCAGAACGTAGGAACACCATGGAGTTCACATTTTGACCATTTACTACGTTGTGGACCCACGATCGTAGGAGGAAGGTTCGATTTTGAGTTGAAACCATTCAGAGGAAGTACAAAGACACAATTTGGTGAAAAAATTGCGAAGAAATTCGCAAACATAAACTAACGGGGGCCTGAGGAACGCAAATGGCCCGTAGTCGGAGAATCACCCTTATTATTATCCGAAAGAACCTCTTAAATCTCTCCGCTGTGCGTCAAACCGTTTTCGGGATATCGTGCGAACAAGGAAACAAACAAAAAACATACATGCGGTCTCCCGAACAGAAACATTTTTCAGCCCCACCCGAGTGAGGACTTCGCGGTTGCGAAATGAAATCTTCCTACGATTCTTCGTAAGATTCATTGTATTACGAAGATTTTTTTTTCGCAGTTGAAAGTGTTCTACGAAGGCTTCTTATAGTGGTTCTTTTGTTCACCTACAACTGTAGCCTTGCGTGTCGCTGTTGGCATGAGCAGATTCTTGAATCACGCGATATTTCAGCCTTGAAATTAGCACCTCCAACTCTGCAAACCGTGTAGTAACGTGGAAACGGCATGCGAACACAGGAACCAGCTCCTGCCTTTAAATTAATTAAACAACCTGTCTTATTGCGCTATGATTAACAGTGATGACGTACACGCATGTATTCATTCACGCATGACCCATGCATTTCTGTTTGAAACTTAATGAAATGTTACGTAATGTATGCGTATGTGAAGAGAAGAGGGTCCAGGTTATCTCGCAGTTTTTCCAGGGACCATTTCGAATAATCCCTGACCACTTGGAAGAATGTCCAGAAGGAATGCAGCCGCGAGTCAAGATCGTAGAGGGTCTCATCTACACTGCTTTTCGAGATCGCAAAGACCACGATGTGTGGTACTATTCCGCCAACGCCACCCTCCGAAAGACGACGGGAGACGAAAACACGGTCAGTTATCCGAATTTTCTCAGCAGTCCTTGGCTACTGATCGAACCGAAGGATTTTGCAGGACGGATCTGATTTATTCCGATATTGTGGTACATTAGGACCACAAAACCCCGAAGGATTTTGCAGGACGGAGCTGATTTATTCCGATATTGTGGTACATTAGGACTACAAAAACCCCGTTCGGGTTGTGCCACTCATGTGTTACACATAAAAATAAACCAAAGATACAGCTTAGTCTGGTGGCAGTTTTACCACATGATAGGCGGTACAAGCATAATAAAGTTTAGGTATGACAAGACTATTTACCAAATGGATGCGTACTGAAACATGCAACAAGTCTTCAAAGCGCCTTAGCCTCTCCAAGAGGTCGATGAATTTATTTCCAGGTGAAGTCAAAATAAAGCTCCCGTGTCGACTCCCTATCAAAAATAAAGACTCAATTTTTGGCTTCATCCGAGTATGCTGTATCAACATTGTTCACACATCCTATTGCCGGTCGACTTTAAACCGTGTTATACGTTTGTTGTGCTCGTTGTTCGGTACCGACCTTCCCAATGAGGTGTAAATAAAATTTATATAAGATTGCAAAGCTTTTAAGATTTTATTACTGACCGGCGATCATATTTAGCGGTCCACTTTTTGCAGAGCCAATCATTTCGTTCTAAGTTAATTTGAGGCCTCGGGAGGCGAGGCATGTCCCACGGGCCCGTCTCGAAGGTCCCAAAACATGAACTTCGTTGATTCATTGTAAGGGATGGAACGATCTCCTACGGGTTATTGTCGGCCGCGAAGCCTCGCCGGCCCCTCCGTGCGCCGCTTTCAAAGGTGATTTCCTGTCACTCAACAACATCGCTCGCTACTCGTTTCGTATGGGACGAATTGGTCTGAAACTTTCTGACTTAGTAGGCAACGCTCCAATCCATCCAGCGACAATTTTCTCCTTCCTGGGAAATTGCCCAGTGTTTCAGGAAAAGTCGTCCAAGTACCGTACGTTTCCTCGGCTGTCGGGCGGAATATTGCAAATCGGAGCCTGTACAGCTCTCGGCACACTCTTTCTGTGCCCATCCTTGTGCTTAGTTTCGCGATACATTGAACGGTGCGCCTAAAATCCTTTCTGGTACCCAGCGTGTCGCGGCCTTCACGAGGCCTGGGTTAGGGCCTGCTGGGCCTAGAGATCAAAACTTTCGGAAACGAAAATTTTTGAATTTCAGACGGAAATATCTCCGAAATTTATGGAAATTTTGAATTAATTGAAACGCCCCCGTTTGTTTGTTCGCATTGCAGGTTGCTGTTCTTTTCACAAGTAGAAAAAAAAATCAAAGAATAGTAATTAACACTTAATTAGCTGGGCCGTGTCGAGCCAGTCAGTAGGTCTGGCTGGACCACCAGATATCCGAGTGGCACTGTGCCGCGCGGAGACCGTGGGCGTATTTATTGCACTCTGCTCTGCAAGCAGTGCAGTAGGCTGTTGGCGAAACCCCCAAAAGTCTTCAAATGGCGAAGTTAGCGATAAGTATACAGATTCATACTTAGATCACCGGTACGGTTGATGCGCAGGAGTAAATCCTGTGAGTTTCATTGAAATTCGTGGGGGGTACGAGGTTTGAATCGAGGGTCAAAGGTCAAAAATGGCTATAGCTGTTTCCTGACTTTGCGACACTTTGGCGTGAGAACGATAGAAGCTAGAAACGATTTCTTTTCTGCGCCGCAATCCTTGAAATGTTCTGCACATTCCGTTCGTTGATACTTATGGGGTCCGACCATCCCTTCCTACCTTAAATGGACCAAATTTAGAAGGCATTTGCCGAAATTTTCTTAATCATTTTAAATCTCACATCGTGACGCCGAAATAGGATCAGATATCAAAACATTACTCGAAGCAAACCATGTACGAGCAATTTTCAGCTACGTTTTTTCGTCAGTTGAACGGTTGCCGACGGTTAAATACGGTTTAATACGGTTTAAAGTTAAACCATGGTTAAACGCTGCAGCCTGCCCGCGCTGGCCCTGGTGGCAGCCGAACAGCGCGATCGCCCTCCCTCCGTTTGCCTGCCCGGCCGTGCGAGCGACGAAGATCTCTTATTATTTTCGACTCAGGGGTCCTTGAACTTCGCGTCATGGAGTTCCCGAGGCGGATGGAAGGACAACGCTCACCTGGTTGCCTCACCGAAGGTCTGCTCTAACGCCAAGGCACTCGCTGCGAACGTCTGGCGCACTATATCCGAACAGTGTAGCAGCCGAACCAAGTTTGGAGAGTGCCCATGGAAACATGTAAGTCGTTGACTTACAAACGCGACACAGAAGAGAAGTAATACATAAGGAAATCATTGAAACACCAGCCAGCTGCTGAAATGTTGGTTTATATCGACTAAAAATGAGGTTGGATCTACTGAAAAAAAATTATCCTTTCTATTTGAAGCTGTTTTGAATTATTTTCTGGGAATACAGTTCACTTTTAACACATGGTGTGCGTACTCGCATTGCTAATTTATATGTTTGTTTTTTTTCTAGGGGGACTACACGTGCACTAACCTGTCAACAAACTTCGACTTTGAATTCCCGCCCTCCTTTTTCTACGGCAAGTGGCGAGGAACCGCGAAATTATACAACACGGTGACCAAAGAGGTCAGCTTCTGTATACGCGCCTACTTTTCAACAGCTCCAAAGAAAAACAACGGATCCAAACGCAAGCCGCTCAAACTCGATCTCCCGGATAAAATCGTCATTACCTAACAGGGCGTTGCTAGCTTAAAAGTCTACAATCATTGCGGTATTTCGGTGTGTTTCGGTTACGGTCGCCCGGTCGCTCGGATGATGCCTGTTCATTCACGGACGAAGAACTCCGTGAATCCTTTCAGATATCGACATTTTATGATCGCCAAGACTGTAAAAGGGTATTTCAGTACATCCTATACGGAACCAAAGAAGAAGCTCGTGGCTGCCATAACTGTATCCGGTAACCCGCAACAGGGTCGCGCCCACGCCCCACACCAAAACGCACAGAGTGAGGAATTGCACTCCGCTTGCTCAATCTGGAACACACGACCGGCCACCAAGCCCGGCCGACTGCCAAAGCGCCTCGGGCTCGTCAGTCGGTGTCAGCCAAGGGACCAAAGTGCTGCCCAGGGGAGACTCAGGTACCAAGCTTCTGTCGGGCTACTCAAAGGTAATCCTGGGCTCATTGCCCCTTTTTCCTGGCTATATCTAAGGTCCCGCAGACCAGAACTGGGCTACGTACCCTGACTGTATGCGCCTCTGGGCTAAAACGCCTGTCCAGATACACGTACCTGTACAGTATGACGAATCGTAGTGGCAGCGGAACAGCATGGTGACAAGGCCGTTGCGAACTGGTTGTACATGAACGGCCTCGGTTTATCACATAGGATACTGTTTGCGGCGTCATGGTGCTCTTCTCCGGTTACGGTTTCGATTCAGTGAAATGCCCCACAGTACAACACACAGAGCGCAACATTCAATAGTACTCATGTTGAATTTAGTGACGAATGTCTGCGAATGACTGTTTTGTCGATCGTCAGAAAAATCGTAAATCCTAATGAGAATCTCCTGTGAAAAAAGCAACAGTTTTCTTTGCGATTAAAAAAAATTACGATACAGAACCGTCATGAAAGCCATGATACTTTGGGGTTATATTTTCATGTTTTATTCCTACTTTCCTTCACGTTGCGACGTTGTGCGACGAAAATAAGACACGCCACTGATGTGTGACTGCAACGCTATGGCACTGTGGGCCCTGCGGCCGGGGCAGCCATGGAAGTTTCGGCTCGGCCAGGCGGAGAAGGATCGGAGCCGGGGTACCTGCCGGGAGAGCCCCGAAGGGATTTGAATTCCCGCGGGCTTATAGGATGAACGAGCGACCGGATGCATTCGATTCTCTGCCTGCATCGCGGGTATTGGCCCCTGGCGACCGGACAACCGGCCGCGAGGTGAAGCCGCTGCCGGCGGAGCGGCAGACGTATCTTGGCCCCCTTCTGTGAAACACCTCAGTCGGATATCGCAAAAGAAGTAAGTGCTTGGTGGTCACCAACTACTCCCACAAACATTGATTCCTTATTCAAAGAATCCCCCCATCTGGGTTACATTCAGCCGCAACGGTGTTTTACTCAAGAAGAGTAAGTACTCGTTAGTAGCAGATCACTCTGGGAAAGTTGCGACTTGGTGGAGGAGTACGGCGTCCGATGCCCAGGCCTGCGCCGAGGGGGTATTCACTAGCGTAATAATCTGTTCACCTTAGGCGTAATAATGCCTGTAATAAGTTGTATTAAGGCGTACTAACACGTAATAACGTGTAATAATGCGTAATATTGCGCAATAATGCATAATAACAAGTAATAATGTGTAATAATGCGTAATGAACGCATAATGTACGCATTACCTGAGAATAAAGGGAAAAAATGTGACGAGCAACTTTGAATTATCTCCGTCATTTCAAGTTAACTTCTGCTGTCCTGCCCAACGGGGGCGATCTGCCATACGTAGCTATCTCGGCAGAAGTGCGTGGCGGGTCTGCCTATCGATCAGTGGATTTGTCACTGGGTGTGGCGACAGTACGTTAAGAGGCGGGTACCTAAATAGGGGCCGTCCGTAAATGGACTAAGAGGCGTTAAAATATAATCCGCTCCGACCGGGATCGAACCCTGCTCGCGTGCCACAGCCGGCCACTGCCTCGCTCGCTGTACACCTAGAAAAACGGTTTCTTGATTCAAATAAACTTTGGGTCAAGGTAATTTTTCCCTTGAATCGAGGGAGGCGCTTTTGCTGTTAGATAAATTTTCTATTGTACGAAAGAAAACTCCTTAAAATTAAAGAAACTATTTCATTGTCCCCCCACGAAGGTCGGCGTCTTTGAATTAAGGAAACGGTTTTCTGAGTGTATTGCGGCTACGGTGACGGGTGACACGCTCGTGCGATCCGAGTCCGATGGGCAGTTAAAGAGCTCTCACCTGCCTATCACGGCCGACTGGAATCATTGGACACTCAGTTGAGTGTTTTGTTTGCAGAGATCGGCACGACTAGGTTTAACGTACAGACGGTGACGGGTGACACGCTCCTGCGATCCGAGTCCGATGGGCAGTTAAAGAGCTCTCACCTGCCTATCACGGCCGACTGGAATCATTGGACACTCAGTTGAGTGTTTTGTTTGCAGAGATCGGCACGACTAGGTTTAACGTACAGACGCAGCAGCGCGTTGTCTATCTCGCACTCACAGCGTTGCTAGCCCGCTCAGTGCTCACTTGGGCCCCGTTGCCTGTCTTCCCTACAGCCCCCTCCCTCCTCTCCTTCCTAAGTTGCGCGGCAAACTGCGATGTTTTTGCAGGCACGAACAACAGGTGAAGTTTTGAAGCTTTCTGTGATAGCCTTCAATTCAAATTAAAGCTCGTGATCAGGATGGTGATACGCTAAAAAGCTCGTTCATAGGTTCGACGGTTAATGCATTTAAGGTTTCGAAAAATACTGGTTTCGAAACCGGTTAACCGTTTAATGCATTAATCGTCGAACCAATGAACGAGCTGGGTTATCAAAACCTTCGGACCTTCAATAATAACCGGCGGAAGTTACGATACTTCTCTTTGGAAACTGCGCATCTACCCAACTAAGAGAGCAGTATTTTTAAATAAGACGCAACTGTGGCCTTTAATCTGTGTACTTCACCGCAATAAGGAGCATAATAACGTCTGTAATAACTCGTAATAATGCGTAATAACTCGTAATAATGCGTAATAACTCGTAATAATGCGTAATAACTCGTAATAACTTGTAATAATGCGTAATAACGCGTAATAACTGTAATAAGCGTAATAGCGATTAGGCTGTTCGCTCATCTTCGAAGTGAATACCCCCTCGGCCTGCGCACGCAGCTGCAAATACTGCCAAATGACTGATGACAGCCGGGATAAACCGGGGCTTTTGAAACCAAGCCTCCCAACTCGAATGTTTTCTAAAATCTCATGTGACTTTGTCGGTAGATTACTGGTGACTGCGAATAAATTCGAGCATGTATGTGTAATAGTTGACCATTATAGTAAGTTTATGTGGACAAAAGCAGTTAAGACGGCGGATACCAGTAATGCAGTTTAATGACTATCCAGTTTTAGTTTGTCTGTCGGTATGTGTGATGAGTACACGACAGATAGCGCGTCCTACTTCACGTCTTTTGCCTTTCTTAAGATGTTGGAGAAGTGGGACATTTTTCACAATGCGTTTCGCCGCGTTCCCCACTGCAATGGCCAATGTGAACGGTCCATCATGTCATTGAAAGATATTATGTCCCAGTTTTTATTACAGTTTGGGGACGAGTGGGATCAGTATTTGGAACTTTCCACCTTCTTTTCTTGTATAATGTCAACTACCACAGCACAATCGGATGTAGTCCGTTTTTTGCAGTGCACGGGTTTAATCCGGTTACCCCAGGTATTTTGCAGATGTAACCGTCCGGTGATTTGCCCTTGGTATCAAAATTAAAATTTCATAAAGACCTTATTCAAAATTTGAAAGTTCGGATTAAAAATTCTCAGCTCAAGTACAAAAGGTACTACGATAAAAATAGGCACCCCGTCTATTTTTCAGTTGGGCAACTAGCACGCATTCGAGTTGAGGATGATATAATTTCCTGGCCTAAAAAGAAAATAAAATGGAAAAGGCCATATAAAATTGTAGGAAAGAAATCGACAGCGACTGTGACGGCGGTACGCGCCCCCCCCCCCCCCCCCCCCCCGTGCGGTATAATATACTTCTGCGTGCTCGCCTCCTCCGCATGAGAGTACAAGCCGCTGACACATTATCTTTGCATTATTAGTGTTTCTTTTAAAGCTGATAAATGTATCATATGCTAAAAATAAAGGGGATAGTTCGGGAGACGAGAGGGAATCTGGAGAGGTTAAGACGCTGCACGGACTATTCATGTAAACGCCATTGGCGTTTGCCCTACCGTGAGCACATGGAATGCACACAGAATGCGGGAGGGGGTCGAAACGGGGCAACAGTATGCCCTATAGTGACAAGTAAATAGTCCTTCCTGTCCCCGTGTGTTGGCCTGTAAGAATATTTTTTTGAGACCAACCTTGGCAGTGCTTCGCTATTGATTAGTCATCCAAGAACCAGGTGGTTAAGTCAAAATGACATCAAATGCGAAGAAATGCCTTGCTTGTAAGTCATTTTGCTTTCCTTAGGTGGCGGAGGCATTCCACAGAATGTTGTGTAGTGTGTCCGTGCTTCAAGTCACGATACGGTTTGAAGAAGAAAATTCGAATTTCAAGGCGAGGCGTGGATAAATTGGCACCTACCCCAGACGCTGCAGCTTGAATTCTACAACTTATCTATCATGATGGTTTGTGGCATAAACCATCTGGTATAACATGTAGTCCCAATCCGTCAAGGCATTATGACCAATTTCGTGTAATGAAATATTTTGAAAATGCTTCCTGCGTCAAGTGAATGTTCCGATCATGTTAAATGGTAGCTCCGGTTAGCTCATAAAAACCTCACTTTGTCATTTTAACAAAGCGACAGCGAGACATTTGTGCTTTTGTAAGCCGAGTTTTTGTTTTTTACCTACCGCATTTGGCATCTAATCTGCAGTTTAAACCACACGTCCCCTAACGGCGCAGTGTTAAGAAAAATCTTCCGAACTCCCTAATTTCCGCGCAACTATTCTCGAACCTTTTGGACGCTTTTAAATCGAAAACAGAGCGGTCGATTTTTCCATTAAAAGATTTTTCTCCATACCAGCGGCACACTGTATTTCCAGAAACACCATAGACAATGTAGGTGCTAGCAAGACAACACCGCGCCGTGATGAGCGCTGGCCGACGCGTCACAGTGTGGCCTGGGGTACGCCTGTTTTTGGCCGCGCCTTCACTTAGTTTTCGGAGCTGTCCGCCCACTGGTTTGCGACGACGGCCCATACCGTCCATACGCTTTGGCGATTGAGCACGTCTGTTACACTGGACTAGTGCGGACACGCCTTGAACCTTCACGGACCAGTGTCGAAATTCCTGTTCTATCTCGCACACACATCACAAGCCATTTGGCTGGGGACCACAGGTTAGTAACGTAGTGGCTTTAAAATACAGGAACAAACGTTTACGGCTATTTCAAAGAGAAAAGTTCAAGTGTGTACCCAATTTTCGTTTTTCGGCTCGCCCTTCAGTCTACGTGCAAGACATTTAAGGGAGGCAGGCTAATTATGTAAATGTTCCTGTGACTGTTTGCTAGTGTCGGTGGGTGCGTTTGCGGGCGCCGAGAGGAGTGATCTGAGTATCTTATGGTACTCCCATGGCCTGATAGCATTCAGTGCCCGCTCCCTGCCCCCCCCCCCCCTCCCACGTTCCTACGCCCATGGTCCCCGCCCCCTTTAGCCCAAAAAATAGCAGACCATAAACGGAAACATAGGACGTTCTGAGTCGAAAAGACCCTTTGGGGTACTTTATAGAAGGCGTACTCCGAATTCCCAGAGACCAAGCCCTCACTATTATTTCGCTACAAAAAAGAAACACGGGCGATGGTCAAATTGCACACCGGAGATGAAGGGGGGGCTCTTAGGGCGCAATTTTTTTATCGGGACCGAATCGGGACAGAAAAAATTTCGAAGTGTCCTTGGGTAGGTGACGGAGGACTGAGTATGAGCAAGCATTTGCCCCTCGGACACGTTTTGTTCCCAGGGGCGTAGGAACATTCGGCCGGGCGCAAGGTGTGCCCCCCCCCCCCACCACCACCACCTTCATCCCCCCGTATATGACCAGCAGGCACGGAATGTAACGGGTTGCCTACTGTCAGGGGTAGACAGAGTAAACATATTTGCCAAGTATGCACTGCAATTGAAATGGCTTCTTCGTGTGATTGCACGAGTTTCGATTTTTCCTACTTTTCCCACCTCGCTCGGTAGATTCAAATTACTGATAATACTTCCCAAAACACTCTGCAAAATCAAATGCGTAGATTAACGCATTACTTCCCGCGTGGCCTGAGACCACGCATTACGTAATGTGTCGTCCCACACCATGCATTAGCTAGTGCGTGGTTGTACACTCCACTGTGCATTAGCTAATGCGTGGTCATGCACCATGCATTAGCTAATGCGTGGTCATGCACCATGCATTAGCGAGGACGTATTCATGCACTGATAATACTTGCGGAGCTCCTTCTTCATAATGCGCAGAATCTCCTAGGAAACTAAATTATTTAAATATTTTCATTGCGAAAACTTCCATGAACTTTTTTGATCGGAAGCTTGGAACCAAGTTTGCAAGCATGACCTAACATTAGTTAGTAATTTCAATCAGAATTCTTCGCATCATAAACGTGCTCCAAAAGTACTGTCAGTGCATGCTACACCATCAACACATTAGCTAATGCTGTAAAGGTTTTTTTTTTTGGAATGCATGGAAGAATCACTTCCGCAGCCCTTCCTTTCGTCAAAGTGCTACACGTCATAAGCGCCCGCGCTGCGTGTGCAAAGCGATGGGCCCCAAAGGAGCGCTGCCTGCGCAGTGCTGCCTGCGCGGATTCCCCTTCCCTGTTGCTGCTCCGTTCTCCGGTTCGGCCCAGGCTGGATCTCTCAGTCACATCCTCAGCGACAGCTCCGTCGAGCGGCGGCAACCCGCTCGATGGGCCAAGAGCGGCCGTGTAAGGAAGCTGCCGCGGCTTGACCACCACTTCTTCGACGGACTACAGCCGGTCGTTTACGCTATCGCCATATTCGGAGTGATACCGATCGCCTTCCGCCCGCGTAAGTACACGGCCAGTTTCAGCAACACACATTTCAATGCTTGTAACGATTTACGACCCCCACATAATTTAAATCGTACGTGGCGGGAAGTGGCAAAAACGTTGTTCACGACGGCCTCCGACTCTGTTCAGGTGCGAAAACGAACGACTTTGTCACTGTAGCTGTTCAATTTGGCAAAAAGTACAGTGCGTCTGTCGGTTATGGAGCGCCTTGCGCGTTGTGGAATACGTTGCGCGATTTGTCAACGTGCATCGTTAATTGTTCTCGATTGTTCTCCATTCGCGGGTAGTTTCAAGTGCTGTGTAGTACGTGACGCAGAACATACGTGTAGTATTCAAATTATAACTAAAAAACTATAACTACAACTATAAAAGAGTCTGTGGTACTGGGCAGTGAGTTGAAGACTTACATGTTAGGTAGGAATTTATCATTTGACTTAACCGTGTCCGTGTGCCTAGGACGCATTGTAAAAACTGACCTGTTAATGCCATTCTCAAACTGTTAAAGAAGTGCATGAACACAGTTCTATGAACCGGTAACAAACTCAATTATAGGTGCACAAGGTAGTAATTTGGCTGTGATTCATGTGAACTAAGCTGTGCTCTGCTGGTGGAGGTTACACCATGGCTAGCAATTCCAGGCAGCTAGTACGCGGCACGGGCGCCTGGTGGGTGGGCAACCCAGCATGCACGCGTGTTGTGCGGGTTGGCCGACCCTGACTTCTCGCAGGCGCTTCCGCGTCATTTGAGTTTCGATGGCGATCCCGCGGGAGGAGGATGGGCACGAAGCGTGTTTGAGAGCTGTTATAGCAAGGTCCACGGGGACTCGCATTAGTTGCAGCATGGTTGCAGACTTTGTTTAAAAAAAAAAATGCAAAGTAAATTAACTGAAAATAACACGCACCTATCACATAACAACAGTCCTGTAGTCGTTTATGTTTATAAGCTGTTGCACACGACAGCGACCGCTATCAACGTATTAGTTATTTAAAAAAATGTGTATTGTTTGAAAATACACCGAAACAAAACGACACTAGAGATTTGAAAATGAATGGCTATGTGTTGTTGACATCAAGCTTTTTAGTGCCGAAAGCCGAAGTTATTTTTTGTTAAGTAGTGGTATGGACGTGCTGGACCTCCTGGACTCGTTCGAAGTAGTCTTCGGGAGGGACGGGGGCTGTGTTTTAACAGATGAACTCCAACAGCACAACAACAACACACAAATTTCAAGTCTTGGATCATGGGGAAAAAGTTTATTTCATTCTCTCAAACCCTTGTTTACTGTGAGTGTTGTGTAAGAAAGAAAAAATGGAATGATTAACCACAACAGTGGATAAATCACCAGTGCTTGCAGTGAGTGACCTGATCAGTGTACTAAGTTTTAGAAAACCACAAAGCAAACTGGTATATAGCCATCAATATCTGTATGTAGAAGAAAGTTGTGTCAATTCAAAGTGATAGACTGTAGATTGGTCCTATATGATATTATTGGCCGTTAAAGCTATGTGCTGTGGCAGATTTGAAATAATATGTTGAGAGAATTTCTGATTAGCTGAGCGATAGCGAAGCCCTTACCCCACTGGCCCAAATATGTTTTGTCTGTTTGTCTGTCTGTCTGCGTGTCTGTCTGTCCGCGCGATTTCTCGAGAACGGTTCATCGTAGAGGGCTCATATTGGGACTACAATCTCCTTGCATCATACCCTCACCTCGGCGGCATCCTACCTCAGAGCAGGTGCCGGTTGACAAACCAGGGCCTTCTTGTGCAAGAACAACCTCACCTCGGCGGCATCCTACCTCAGGTGCTGCTGCAGGTGCCGGTTGACAAACCAGGCCCTTCTTGTGCAAGAACTGGAACAGGAGGGCTAACTTCTTAATTGCTGCCGGTTTTCAAACTTCAACATGGCGACCGACCCCGTTCTAAAATCACCCAAAGACCCAAGTCAAGATGGCGAAATCGACCCCAGGTGCTGCTGCAGGTGCTAGTGGTCAAAACAAGGCCTCCTTGGGCATGAGCAGGAACAAATAGAAAAACTGCTAAACAAGCTGTATTTTGAGCTCAAAGATCGGAACCGACCCGCTCAAAATAAACTCAGAACTTCAATTACAATGCCGAAAAGGATCTCAGGTGCTGCTGCAGGAGCCGGTTGTCAAAACTGGACCTTCTTGTGCAGGAACTGGAACGGGAGGCAAACTTCTAAATCCGTATTTCAAGCTTGAACACGGCGATCGACCCCTTCAAAAATCACCCCAAGACCCCAGTCAAAATGCCGAAATCAATTCCAGGTGCTGCTGCTGGTGCTGGAACGAATAGGAAAACTGTTAAGGAGGTCGTAATTTAAACTTAACGATGGGAACCGACCCCGCTAAACATATACTGAAGACCTCAATTACAATGCCGAAGAAGACCCCATAGGTGCTGCTGCAGGTGCCAGTGGTCAAAGCACGGCTTCCTTGGACGGAAACTGGTTAGGCTCGGGTAGGTAAGGTTTGAGCAGCATTGAATGGTGAGAAGTCTTCAATGAGTAGGTTAGTCTAGGTTAGGTTAGAGTGGGTTAGGTTAGAGTAGGGTAAGTAAGGTTAGATTTGAGCACAATTAAATACGGCAGAGAATCCCCAAATACGGTGGGAGTAGGTACGTCCAGCGGTTAAGGATAGTTTACACAGTTACTCGGAACAAAAGTTTTCGCCGGTAGTCGATTTCATGGCTTTAGAACCGAGGCACTTAGAGGCTCCGGGATCATTCCATGCGATTCAGCGACAATCAAAACATGGATATGCAGCTTGCCATGTCCAAAAAATATCTCATTATGCCCGAAAACCGCTAAAAACCGCGTGTGTTTTAGCACAGGATGTACTTTTGAATTTTTTAGCCAACTTCTGAATGCCACCGCGAACTGTCCAGAAAGTGCGAAAAGTGAAAGATTTTTACTGTTGAGGAGTGTTGACAGTTTGTCCCCTTCACCTAGAATGCTAACGCTGCTCTGTAATTGAACTTTTATTTCATTTTCGTTTGTTAAATCACTAATTCAAACAGATTTATGAGCACCTTAAACTTCGCAACACCGCCTGAAAGGTGGTTATTATTTCGTTGCAGTGCGTTGGCCGCACTGGCTGTTCCATGGCTGCGCGCTCCGTCCATATTTCAACTCAGACTGGAAAATCAAATCAACCGAGCATTTTTACAAATAAATATACATTCTTATATCTTCATCGCACAACGAAACGTCATTCCTGCTGCAAGATGTTCACGGGAATATTGGTTATTCCGTGGATGCAAACGGATTGGCGGCCGTCCTAACCTCTCCCCGCTCCAGCGCAGCTCAGCAGACAGCCCACCCGAGATTCCAACAGCAGCAGCCCCGCCGCCACTGTGCGTGCGGGGCGAGTGGGGCGGGGCGGGGGGGTCCCTGCCTGGTGCAGTGGTGCCGTACTGACCCGAGGTGCCCCCGGCGGACACGCCGTTTCAGTGCATTTTGCCATGTTCTAGGCCATCTAGCTCTAAATCGAAACTCACAACTTTCTCCAAACTCTGCCCACCCTCTCTTTACACATCTAACAAGCCATCCTCAGTTTCTGGTTGAAATCTTATGACTCCTTCTGTCAGTTCAGGGAGTCCAAAGTCCGAGCGGTAACCGTCGCCCCGCTTACTCCATGCGTAAGACGGGCTAAATTCGACCACTTCAGACCATCGTAGCGTGGCTCTCGAACTCACAATGTCTCTGAGAATTTGGAAAATGGCGTATCGAGTTCTACTCTCCACCTGATTTGAATTTCATCAAATTCTTATGACTATGCTGAATGTGTGAACTATCCTTAAGTTGGAAGCGCAGCGAACCCCGCGCCCTAAGATCGGCAGGGCGCCGTACAGACTGATTGGCCCCGCAGGGTCCCACTCGCCCGGTGACAGCCGCCGGCAGGCAAGGTAGGTGCACGCCAGGCGTGGAGGGGCGGAAGAGTGGTTCGCGGTGAGCGAAGCCTCTTACGCCCCGACGCGGTCTGGCGTACACCTACCTTGTCTACTACATGACATGGATCTGCCTGGTATTCAAACGCAGAGAGGAGGGGATAAGGTTTTTCTCGCACCTAACTGGTTTAACTTCTCGCCTTCTCTTCAAACTTGTGATCTCTCATATTTGATACATCCTCAAAAAATCTCCAAGTAAATTATCATGATCAGTTAAGTACAGGAAAACACGAATAAAAATATGGTCCCCTCAGAGTGCCAAGCATACCGATATATGTTCTCCCATTATTACTCTCCTTTTCAAGCGTACCAAGATATTTGCTTGCATCAGTACGCTCCTTTTCAAGCGCAGCCTTGGGTACGCTTCAAACCAGGCGTATAGAGTACGCTTGAAGATTGTACGCTTGAAGACAGGCGTAACCTTACGCCTTAGTTTTACCAGTGTATTTGAGCTCACTTTTTGTTTTCAGTTCCTTTCGGTTTTAGAGCTAAACGAATTCGTTTTCGTTCGGATGAGCGAGACCTTTCTTTCCCTCGGCGGCAGCTGAAAGCATTTTTCCTACAGCGGACAGCGGGAGCCAAAGAGCGAGACAAATTTCTCGCTCCATACGATGCATATATGAAAGGGACGGTCGCCGAGCACCAAGTATCGAACTGTGAGTATACTCATAGATTTTCCCGTCTATCTTTTGCGTAGATTTCCAAAGTAGTTTTGGAATATTTTCCCGAGGTCGTCTTGAGGTTCCGACTCGGGCCTCAACTTTAACACAGCAAGTCCCATAAAAGACAACGCCAATATTAAAAATACAAAATGGCCGCCATTTCGTCAAATTTACTTGCCCAGAGCTCCGGAATAGCTTATTTCCGCTGCACTCTGACTTGCTGTCAAAAACTTTCCAGATTTTAAATATCACATCTGGTTTTTTTCTGGTGTTTTTGGCAGCAGACCCTGAAAAACACAAGCCAGCAACAGAAATCTACGCCACACGAATGCCTGTGGAGATCTATGAATACTCACAATTTGACACTTGGTGTTTCACGACCGTCACTAATGAGCAATTTAACTGAAAATTTGTTTACAGATTGACACGTTTTCTTCGATGGTCTGGTGGGGCACTCCAGTAACTACAATTGGTGGTTACTTCGACGTGGATAGGAACTTTTTTATCACGGTACGTACTCCTTCATTAATAGGTAGGCGGGCGCCAGACCACGTAAAACCCAGCCAGAAATAAACTTTCGATTCGATGTTGATTTCGACGCCGTCCACAATCCGGTTATGTCGATTTCGGTATCGGCCAAATCATAATTTGCAGCCCAGTTGTTTGGAGGCGTCTAACATCTCAAGCCGTTTCCCTCACAATTTGTCTTTAAAATACCTTGAATTTCCCTTCCACGTCCCATGATTCAACTGACAGATTAGAGTGGATACGATACGACTTCGACATTTTTAGTAGACAGCTCGAGCGTCTATACGGTTTCATGTGATACCGATATCCCTCGATTCGACATCAAATTTCGACCGATTCTCGAAGTCCATCCGCTGGCTCGAATCGACATTATATTTATTTTTTTTTAATTTAAGAAAGAAAACACATCCCAAGAGCCAAGGCTGCATTATGGGGTTTGATATGTAGACAGCATAGACATATGATCATGGCGGGCATCCACAGCATGATAGTATAACAACAGCAAACAGTACAAATAATTTACCAATAATTAACAATATAAAGGATTTGATAATACAACAAAGCAAAAACAATAGCATAACAAGGCAATATTTACAACACTGCAAGATATTTGTATTTATATAGCAGGCAATGTAGTACACAGTTAACAGCAAAATTTTCTCTGGAGGAGTGGGTCTTGCAGAAGATGGCACTTGAGTTTACGTTTGAATTTTTTTCGTATCTTTTTCTTTTCTTATGAGGTCAGGTAGACCATTATAGGCGTGGATACATGAGTTGACTATCGCATGCAGGCCACATCTTATAGAGTTTGACGTGATTGGGCGAAGCTTATCTTGGTTTCTGGCGTTGTGGTTATGGAATTCGTAGTTTAGGTGAAAGGTAGTCTGGCTTATTCCTTTCTTCATTTATGACAAGGTACGTAAACGTTGATGATGATTGATAAATAAAACTTCTGACTGGCATGAGTTGTATGTCAATGTAGAGATTTCTTGATGGATGTCGGTAGTCAAGGCCAAATATCTGCTTGATGATTCTTAACTCTACGAATTCCCATTTTTTTCACTGAAGTATGTGTTCCTCTTCATCCTCCTCATTGCAAGAATGGCATTTCTGCATGCTTTATAGTCTTCCTCTATACGACTGTTGTCAGGATGTAGTTTGGTTTGCGCATATGGTTTATTTTTCTTCATGGCCAGATCGAGGTATTTCTTATGTTTCCAGGGTGTATCAGATATATTTTTTTCTTCTGGGATGCAAGAGGTGTATATGATCACTGTTCTACCCGTATTGATAAATTGGAGCAAGTCTTCGCAGAGACTGTCAACATCCTTTTTGTCTGACCAGAAATTATTGGTCTTGCAGTAACGCAATAGCTTCTGGTAGCTGTTTTTTTTTGGAGGGGGGGATAGATTGTCATTTTCTTTGATCCGCGATGTGCTACCCCAGCTGGTTCTGGTGATTAGCAGGTTGTGGTCACTGAAGTCACTGATTATGTTTAAGACATGGATTTCTTTATTGTTAAAGTTGGCAAACACATTATCTTTTAATGTTCCATGTCCATTTTGGCCAATTCTTGTGGGGCTTTTGTTACAAAGTGAGTAGCCACAACTTTCTAAGGTTGATAGATTTAGGGTGCTGTCAGAGCTGCTGCTAAGTGCATTGATGTTAAAGTCTCCAATAATCGGGGTATTGGGCTCATTTACCCTTACCTCGTTTAAGAGGCCATCATGGAAATTCTCTAGTTTATTATCAGGGGGATTAGAGGCCAATTATGTGAAAGCAATCAGTACCATTCAAAATTTTTATTTTAATAATATCATGACCATTGTGAGCTATAGACAATTTTCTGTTCTAGATCTTCACTTATGTAGATTCCTAGGCCACCTCCTCTCATTTCTGGTCTGCTGGCGTGTTCTGCATTATATCCAGGAATGTTGAAGTATTTTTCCATATCAGGTTTGAGCCATGTTTCGGTGACAACAAGCACATCAACTCGGCCCAACAGTTCAATAATAGTTTTAATTTCTGCAAGTTAATTTTTTTGCTTGATAGACCTTGCATTTATATACAGGATGGTGAGCTCATCTAGGGGTTGAAGCTTACCTCGCTAATAATGTCATAGTTTGTTTCATAGCAGATTATAGAGGGCTTCAGGGAACCTGTATCTTCATCCATAACTAGCTTTCTTCTTCCTCAAGATTCAAGTTCTTGAGGTCTCCAATGCTGGCAAATGTGGTTTTCCCTGCTTTTCCATTTTCTCTAATGATCACTTTTCCAGTTCTGACGGATACTGTTTGGATTTTATTACCTCTTTTCAGTTGTCTAGCTTCATAGTATACTTGTTCCATCTTCGGTGTTAGGTGATCCAAAAGATATACATACTGACTCGGGCCATCGTAATTTAGTGCTGTCGTTTTCATACCACCTTTCTTTGCTTGTATAATGTAGGCATTCGTGATTTTTTCTTAAAGCCAACGGTTTAGGAATGTCACAACTATTTTTGTTCCGTTTCTGGATGGTAGTGGATGGGCAGCATTCATGTATGATTCGTCTAGCTTAATACCCAGGCAGTCAGCAATATCGATTATAACATTGATGCAGTTATCCATGAGTTTATCAGGTATCCCAGTTGTGATGAGGTTGTTTCTTCTTTGGTAGCTTTTAATATTCTCAACTTCACTTTCCACCTCACTGAGAAAAATGGTTTGACCTGGGAATCAAAATTCTGGGTGTGGGCATCGAAGTATGTTTTATCCGTGCCGCATCAGAACTAGAATCAAAGTTTCTGTTTAGCCGGCCCGAAGTTCTAGGGTGAGTAACGGAACAGTTTGATTGCAGCGGTGATGCGGCACGGATAGAACTTTGATGCTCTGTATTTATCATTTTTCTCAGTGCTCTTGGTTCTTCTGCTTCAAATTGAATATCTCTTTATCAGCTTCATCCAGTCTGGTTGCAATACCATCTATGGAATTTTGAAGTTCACTGATCTTAGAGGTGTCATTCCCTATGTTGTCCATATTACTGCAGATGGCATTCATTTTCTGATCAGCTGACAGTTCTTGGAATGCATTTGGACGGCTGCCATTTTTCCTAACCTCACCAGCACATGGTGTACATACATATGTTGTTTTTTTTAACTCTTGTATATCCCCATATTTTATTTTGGCACATGTTACTGCATGACACCAGCCATTGCACTGAGTGAATTTATTCGACGCTTCTTCTTTGACTCTCGGCTTGTCTTCGAACTTCTTTTTTATTTCTTAGCTTTATATTTTAGGCAGTTTTTGTTAGCAGTTAGTTATTGTATTATTTGATATCGTGTGCTATGAAGACGAGGGCTGACGTGGACAGGTTCTTCGGTTGACCTGAGCTGTCTGGCCGTGTGCTGCCGACGTTTGATGATGTAATGCGCCTTTGGAAGTCCGAAGACCAGAAAATACGGGATCTGCAAGGAACAAACTGTAACGATTTGACCTACAATACTTAGAGCCAAGCTCTCCACTCCTCCACGCCACGGCTCCGAATTGGTTGAATGGGGTGGGTTATAGGGTATTTCGGAGAAGCTCAAACCGGAAGTGGAGAAGACCATGCCGTGACATACTCTATCATACGCTCGACCACTGCCCAGTCCAATCTATCCCGGCCACAAGAAATGCGGGGCATGGAGAAAGACGTAAAATGTAATAGTTCTACCCACCGGGCCAACTCTACCAGAGTGCACTCTTCCAGGTCACTATAACGTGGTTTCATGAAATATCCCTCTTTGGTAACTAACTAAAATATAAAGTTATCCCCTTCCTGCACCCTGGCAGCAAGCCCCACATTCCTACCTCCCAGCCGTAACTGACTCTGGCGACCATATCTCTTTATGAACTCGACGGCGATGCGTGCTGACACATAAAAATCAGCAGACACGCAATGAGCCATATGGTCGCCAGAGTCGAACAGTTCACCCCTTATTTCCGTTAGCCTCCTTGTAATAACAAAGAACAGACGAACATAACCTCTGGAAGGTGTTCTCAGCGAAATAAAACAAATGTCAATCAATAGTCACGACCCACGTGACGACAACAACAAACAAAATAAACAACATCACCCAGTATAATAATATTTGGTAGAGGAAACAGCGACACGACGAGGAGAGAGACATTCAATTGCAGACATGGATGCAGGTTGATCTAACAATGGCTCTGCCCAGATGTTACTGGCGGCCATGGTTGCTGCCTCTAGCTGCTTCCACGCATCCATGGCCGGACGGCGATGCCGGCTGCTGGCCGGTCTACTCCCTCATCTCCTCGTCTCTCCATTCAGTCTTAAAGGTACCGGCGGAAAGATTCATCACGCGACCTAGCAAAACAACTCCGCTCAAACTCCACTCAGGCAGGCGGGTACGATCTGACCACGAGTGCTGCACAGCTGGCGAGCTGGCCGGTTCGCGACGGCTCGAGGGGCGGGCAAGGGGGTAGCGGTTGGGAGTAGTACAAGGAGCGCCCTCTGTCGGCTGCGCGATCATACACGCCGGGCCGGCGCGCGCCTGGCAGAAATACTAACTAGCGCAAAGCGTTACAGAACTTTAACCCGGCGGCCAAGGACCTGGCCCCGATTGATGCTGACAAGGTGAAGGCGGTGTGGATGGCATCTTCAGTCCCGGCCATCTCCAACCGCGGGATCGTGGCGGCCATCCTGCGCTTCCACGAGAAGTGCAGGTATATGATGAACGATAGGACGACGAGTGCTAAGCTCCAGCAAGATATAGCTCACTTCAAGGCGAGGGCGAAGTCCACCCCTTTGATTTTGCTTAGTGCAAATGCCTTCCACAGAAAGCCAAATGTGACTGCAAGCCTGCAGAAGTCATCAATCCAATGGAAATGCCATTTATCATTGATCAGAGGACAACGAGGAAAATGGTTATTGGTAACAGTGATAGGGAAGAAACGAAGATCCTCCAGAGAGAAGATCGCCGAGGCAGAGAAGGCAGATGAAAGGGCAACTGCATTCAAGTTCGTAAGCCATAACGGTGCAAAACTGCGCGCTTAGTGCGGCAAGGCGGAGGACGCCGACGAGGACGAAGCGACAGCGCCCGGTGGGCGTGGCAGTGTTGGTCATCCTGACGGCGACTGGAGTCCAACGCCGCGGCCGTCGTCGGGGTGCTCCTCTTCTTCGTCTTCTCGCCGCAACTTGATAAACCTGCAGTCGACGAGCCGGGTGGCGGATCGCTACAATATCCCTGACGGTGCTGCTTCCGCGCTCGTGACCGCCGCCCTGGAGGACGCCGGCCTTGTGTCGCCCGACGACACAACGATGGTGATCGACAGGAAGAAGTTGACGCGGCAGCGGAAAAAGTACAGATCCCAGATCACCGATGAAGAACTTCAGGGTCTCCGCGCGGCGCCGCTGCGTGGGCTGTCCTTCGACGGCAGGAACGACACCACCAGGAGCAAGGAGGAGCGCAACAACAAAGTGTTGATCCTGCCCCAGACCGAGGAGCATTTGGAAGCATTTGAAAGGCCCCATCCCGATTCCAAAAACTTGACGATCAAAATCTTCGATTAACGTGTGAAAAAATGTGATTTTTGTACTTACTTTTTTTTTCAGCTGGGCGGTCGAGTCACGTGACCTTGCATGTCCCTGTACATGGTCTTCTAAAAAAAAGTGCCGAAAAAGTAACCCTGGCCGAAGACGCCGAAAATAGTCGAAAAACCGGCAGTGTGTTGCGAGTTTCCTTCTCTCATTTTAAATGGCCCCGTCGTCAACCCTTATAATTGTTTAAAACACTAAATTCGTTGATCCTTTCGTAGGACGGGCTTCAAGATGCGCTATGTCGAAATTCAAATTTCGATTCACATGTCGCCATGACCGCCCCTGGTCCCGGGGGTGCGTTTATTTGATTGAGCATGGTCTAACCCCCACCCCCAACCAAAAAAGTAAAATAAAAATAAATTGACAAGCTAGCTCAAACGGTTTAGTTTTTCGAAAATGAGTGCTTTTCACCATTTTGCCCCAAATTACAAAAATCTAGTTCTTTGGAATGTCTGAAAAAAATTAAAATATTTTCAAGACAGAGCTTCCATCACTTCAGATAGTAGAGGATGCAATGGTTTGACATTAGAAACCTATCTGAGCAATTCACGCAACTTTATGCCTCAAAACGTTTAAAAATTTGCCCAAAAACAACATCGTAAAATTAAACTCAAGTACCTCATCATGGAGAAGCTTGACAGGCATGGTCCTTCGGACACTGTAAAAAATGTCCACACTCTCCATATACATGGGACGCAATTGCCGGACCTGGCGTATCCGGACCATTCAATACGGTCAACGTACCGCAATTCCTTTTGAACTAAGATTTTGAGGCGGTATTCGGTACATTTGCCTTCCGTTCTGGGCCACGCTAAAAACTGTCCACCTCACTTCTGTTATTCGCGGTATCGGCGATATACCGACCCGGTATATATACCGTCGATATCGCGATACCGGCCCGCTAAAATACCGCCGATATCGCGATACCGGCCCGGTAAAAAACCGCCAATATCGTAATACCGGCTCGGCAAAATACCGTCGATATCGCGATACCGGTCCGGTAAAATACCACCGATATCGCGATACCGGCCCGGTAAAATACCGCCGATATCGCGATACCGACCCGGTAAAATACCGCGACATTTTGCAGCGCGTAAGTACTACAATTTTGCACAAAAATAATGAACGAAATAAACCTGGTGGTTGCGTAAAATGCTGCGATATCGTGCAACGAAGGTAATATACTGTTAAGTGTAAGTAACTGTAAACAATCATGGTAATTACCATGCGCGGTGACTCTGAATGCATGTTAAATTCTGAGGATGAGGCGGGAAAGGAAATTACACGAAATTGAATTCAATTCAAAGAGTAAATTTTTAATAGAAATTTACATTATCGTATATACATTAATTTTGACTGTTATACTCCAGTATAAAATGCAAAATGAAAATCTCACATTAACAGTTCACAGTTACATTAAATTACTTTGGCAATTTAATGTGGCCCTGGTTCATGACCATAAAGATGAGCATCTCTGCATGCTCCCCGGTCAAGCAGGTTCTTTCGTCTGTGACAATATCATCCCCCCTGATGAAAATTCTTTCAGATGGAGTACTAGTTGCTGGAACACACAAGTACTTCATGGCAGCCCTGCACAGGTTGGGGAAAGACTTCTCATGATCCCGCCACCAGAGCAGGGGATCCTGGTTAGGGTCTAGGGATGGAAGGGCTTTGTATTGACCGATTTCCCTCGCTACCTTCTCCCTTTCACTTAACTCGGGTGCTTGCTAGCTGCCCACCCGACCGCTTCGCAAAAAGGGCTCCGAATCCTATCCTTGCCTTCTTCGGCTCGGGTTGGCCTGGTGGCAGTCCTGGCAATCTGACGACCGACCCCTCCTGAGCTGCTGCACCTGTTTACAGTTAAGAATAATATGTAAAAGTTGCACCGCACGACACTCATAAAACAATTACAAAATCAATTTGTCAATACGGGGCGTAAACAGTAAATAATATGGCTGATTAGATGCGACAGAAATTAGAACGGAAACCTGTACGTGCCATTTTAAACTCGCATGCCAAAGTGACGTCCTCTTCTGCTTCGTGCTTAGCGCTGTGTCTCCGGAGCTGATGGCGGAACTTAAATGTCTGATCACACACCCCGCACCGGAGATCGTCCCCACACGGGTTGGCCTGGTGACTGGCAAGCCGCCCACGCCTCGGGAAAGACCGTCCGCACCGATCACACACGTGCTGTGGCGCCATATTCCCAAGTCCAATGTCACACGCACACGGCACTCAATTTCACTATGTCACACGCACACACTGCACTATACACTGTAATCCACAACGGCGCAGCACTCGCACTTGACACGCGTGCAACCACGCACACACGCACACACACGGGTTCGAGAGCACAACACCCTGAGTGCGAGTTGATCGACGCGGCCACTGCAGACGTCTTCACGCCACGAAAACAAACTCCGAACTGAGCGTAGAGCGAACGCTGGACAAGCACAAACAACACTCGATGGTCAGCGCCGACAAGGGTGCAAGATGCAACGACGTATGACATTCATACATGACCACACACACACCACCAAATCCCCGCGCATTTCCATACCAACATCAGCACCTGCGTCGTTAACCCTTTTCTCTTCCCTCCAACGGACAAAATACAGACAGGATCAAACTTGCATGGACGCCATTCATCACCTCTGCCGCGCCGACGCAGCGTCCACCCTCTCGGAGACCGTCGGTGTGTCGGGGAAAGGGGTGTGGTGGGGTGGGGTGAGGGGTGCGCGGTCCGTGGAGGGGGAGGGGAGGGTGGCGCAGTGGTCAAGAGGGGACGCGTGCGGAGAGGGAGAGAGAGGGAGTGTGTGTGTGTGTGTGTGTGTGTGTGTGGGGACCAACAGCCACGTCTCTCACCCAGGGTCTCGGAAGTATCGACTCAGCGCCACCATAGGCAAGTCGGAGGTTCGAAACCGCCCGAGTCACACTTTATTTTTTTCTTTCACCGATTCCTTTCACTGCACTTACGCCCTAGGAATGATTTAAGATTTTATTGTACTTACGCCCTTGCTTCACGAGGCCTTAAATATGAACTTATGCCCCTGTGGAAGTTATGTTCATCCATTCACTGCACCATCAGGTCCAAAACCGCATTCAGGCCCCATCTGCACTTACGCCCCTCCACGCCCCATACCCATTGCGCCTATGTATGGCTTACACGCACTTAGGCCCCACCTTTCACTGGCGTGAAAGGAGTGGATGGGGGGATGCTCGAGCCACCCCTCTGGCTCCGGCTCCCCTCCCGAACCGAGCGGACACATCGAACCGGTTTCACACCACTTAGGGTGTGCGGACACGCGGACAGGACGGACACTGCAACATTGCAACTGTGCTGGTAGCCTCATATTTATACACACAATATTATTTTAGGAAGCCCGTTTTGATCAAGAGGAGTTGTGGGTCTCACAAACAATTACTTCCAGCGGTGGGTTTATTTTCAGTCAGTATTTCTTGGCTTCCTCTATTCTGAAGTGGCATTCTTCCACACGACCAGATGAAAGTGAGTTTCCTCTGCAAGTTAAATGAATGAAAGGGGGAGTGTTGCGCAAAGCATTCCGTACAACTGGGGACTCCAAGTACAATACAGCCAACGGGGGCGAACAGCATTGTTAAGAGAGGGCTGTACAGGTGTTAAGCGGGTTGCCGAGCCCCGAGCGCCTGTACGTTAATTTTGTTACAAAATTTTCTAGACACATGCCTAATTAATCAAATCCAATCAAAACTGTTGTAAACATTCCCTCATATCTCCTCAATGTGAGTTGACCTGCAGTGACCACGTGACCCCCGGTCACCACCAATCACAAGCCAGACAGAGGTCATATAAGTGCAAAATTTTGATTACACTGCCCCATTTCATCGCTGTCCGACACCTGCTGACTGCTGCTGACCCGACACCGGCCACGCCGGCCGGCCCTACACTTTATTGTCGCTGGTAACTAAGAACCCAAGCGATGGGAAGAAACCGATGTTGTGCGCGGAATTGCGGAAATATTCAAGGCATCAGCGGCCGTCGGTTTTTTAATATACCTAAAGAAAGGTGAGTACCAGTAGGACTAGGTAACTAGGATAGGGCCTCATGACTGTGCAGAATATGTTTCTGAACATGTGCTTACCGTGTTTACTCTACTTTTCTACTCTACCATGTGCACATCAGTAAATGAAAATTCAAGAGCAATGAAATTTAGGGATGATTTTTTAAAGTGTTCACCGTGACCATGTATCCATGCCGTATGTGCATTTCATGCTCATCACATGTGCTGTACACATGTACAGGGTAAATGGAAGTTCAATAGCAACAAACTTTTACGTAATTTTTGACAAAATATGCAGTTACTAGCTGGTTACTAGTTACTATTTCTTAAAATTTTTAGCCATGTGCTCTCTGTGCATGATATGTGCAGACATGTGCTGAACATATGTACAAAGTGAATAAAAGTCCAATGGTAGAATTTTTTTGACACTAGTGTTGACCTATCTAGCACAATAATTGTTTGTTTAAATGCTTGCTCCCCATGCTCCCACTAATTCATACACTCTTCCAGGTACCAAGAATGGGTGACACATCTTGGCAACTCCAAATTGGCAGGCCTAGCCCCAGATGCTGTGGCAAGGCGGGTGGTGTGCTCAGACCACTTTGTAGCGTCGGATTTTAACAATCCTGGTGTCAAACTGACGAAGCACACTAGGCTTCGACATGATGCTCTGCCCAAAGTGAGGGATGCAGGTAAGCCAAAACTACTTTGTACTTTAGGTCCCATGGACACAAATATAGTTGACGTGTTCATGTCGAGGGGGAAATAGGTCCTTTAAAAAACCTACACCGAAATTCAAAATTCGAATTTCGGCGAATTTCAACTGAAATTCCCGAAATTCCGTCAAAATTCACAAAATTTCGAAATTCTTTTCGAAATTTCCGAAATTCATCCGAAATTTTCGAAAATCAACCGAAATTTCCGAAATTCAACCGAAATTCAACCAAAACTTCACCCAAATTTCAGAAATTTGACCAAAATTTCACTTGAATTTGAGAAATTCGGCTAAAATTTTCTAAATTCGGACAAAATTTCAAGAAATCAACTAATATTTGGTCGAAAGTTCAGAAGTTTGGTCCAAATTTGAGAATTACGGTCACAAACACACACAAATAATTCTAAATATTTTGAAGTGAAAATCAGTGAAAATATGCAACATGCTAAATAAACTGCATGTCAAACTCGGTTCGGGCAATATCAAGAGAGTTTTGACGGTGTAGACTCTTGAGGCTGATGTAAAACTATTTAGAGCTTTAAACGCAATTGCAAACCAAAAGGTACAGCGCAGCTCAATTAAAATAGTTGAAGCCAAACAGTACAGCACAATCTGGATCTGAATAGCACAAGATTAAGAATAACTTGAAAAAAAACAATAACTAAATATTTAATCCCTATCCAGAGGTGACTGTGAACCGCAGCACAGTAGAATCCATAAGGTTTATAATATATTTATAAAACTCCGACACTTGAGTCATTTGGTTTTATGTGATATTATAAAAATACACAATTTGCAAACCATGTCACATATAGATGTACTAACAATAACTGGACAAAAACCTCCGAACTACTAGTCCTTGATAGAGACTCACCGGATTGGAGACACCTTGCCCCCATACTGTAATCTAAAGTGAGTAATCCAGCTGGATAGTGCACTTTCTTCACACACACACACACACACACACTCCATGTATGGGTGCGCTAACCCTAGCCATACACATGACGTCACATCACGACGGGTGGACTAAACACAAAACACAAAAATAGTGTCACTTTTCCCGAAAGGGTCACATGACACTAAAAGCACGACGTCTTCGATCTTGCTGTCCGCCGACGCCGACGGTGACAACCCGGGGGCTGGCGGGGGCTCTCCTCGCCGGCTCCGCAACCGAACAGCTAACGTGGCGCGGGCCTACCCCATGCTACGGCGTTACCCCGTGTCCTGGCTTTGGAGCGCTTCACGCGAAGCGGCACCCTGTGGCACCCGCCGCCCTGCCCGCCTCGGCCTGGCTCGTCTCGGCCCGGCTCCGAGCGAACGACGCCCGTCGACGAGTGTAGTGACACCCTGTGGCACCGTCCGTCTGGCCGCCTTCCTTTGTTGTTCCTCCGAGAGCTTCGCCGTTCGCCGCCGCTCGTAGCGCAGTATCGCCGCGCAAGCCAGCGAAGGGTGCACGCGCATCAAACAAGACTCGCGCCTGCGGCGCTCGCTGGGGGCTCCGCCCCCAGACCCCCCGAGGCGGCCTTCGGCCGCCCAGTGTGGCGGGCTTCGCCCGCCCACGGTGTCTGTGGGGCCAGGTGCCCGGGTAAACGCCAGAAACGCCAGGGAAAACGAAAAAAACAACCCGCCCCACTAGTATTTGAACCGCCGACCTTCACCACGCCCGAGCGCCGCGCGAGCCCGCGCGGCTGGCCAGGCGTTGTTGACCTGAACCTCCGCGGCCGCCCAACACAAGCGAACGACGGCCAGGCGCCGCGCGCGCCGCACCGGGCCTATTCCCCCAGCCACACGTGGTCGACAATGCCCGTGCCCGATGCACCTCCAGACGCAGCCCACGCTTTGCCAAAATCTTCCACTCGTCCTCGTTCGCACCCGAAAATTTGAAACACCGAAACCGATACATCCCCGAAAAGGTGTTGAAAAACCCCAGAAAACCCACCCTGTCCGAACTCTGTCGGACGCCCCGTTCAAAAATGGCTGCGTCCGAAACGTCTCTGGTCCCCCGATTTCACCCCGATTTTACCGCGTCGGCGAAATTTTTTCAACGGGATCTCGTTCTCCTCCATGATTTAAGGGGGGTCGAGAGAAGTCATTTTTCGTTTAGCTCGCCTCCTTGTACGAGATCTCGTGAAATTTGACGATTTTATCGCATTTAAGGTAGTAAGGAGGGGAAAATGTAAACTTTTGACAGTTTTTCGGTCCCCAATTGTTGAGCGTCCGCGTCGAATGGCGAAAACCGCGATGAAATCGGCCGGCCGGTTCGCTCGGAACATTTAGGTAAGAGATCCGTCAGTCAGCGTTTGGGAGGGGAGGGTTCTGGTGAATGGCTCGAAGAAAGGTTGTGCGGGCGCATCAACACACTCGAGACACGAGACCGCATCGGTTTGGACGGAAAATCAGTGCAGCGTCTCACACATTCGTATAGACCCGACCTGACTAACCCGCAGGCAGCTCTGCTGCGTCCACTAAGTACAGATTTGGGCCGTAATGCAATCCAAATTCGCAGAAGTTATATCGAAATTTCGAAATTCACACGTAATTTTGAAATTTACTCGAAATTTCGAAATTTACTGGAAATTTCGAAATTCAATCGAAATTTCAAAAATTCAACCGAAATTCACGAAATTCGCCGAAATTTTCAAAAACCTACACCGAAATTCACACCTATTTCCCCCTCGGTTCATGTAGCACACCCAACGTTGTTTTGCCAGGGTTTGCAACAGCAGCCGCCTCTGCCCTGCCAACTGTAGATGCTGTGGAGCGCAGCAGGATGGGGACCGTTGTCAGGGGTCAAGCCCGTCAAGCCGCTTCTCAGGTTACAGCCTCTGGTGAGTGAAAGTTTTTTCTGCGAAGACTTTTAACATTCAGCTGTTTGAGACAGAAAACAAAAACAAGCTTTAGTAACAACTATTGAAGCACACTACCTACATTAAATGTGTCACCAATCTCTTGAATTATTTAACATATGCAAGAATTGTATTTTAGCTTTTATTAGTATTCTCTTATTTTAAAGTATTTCTACAAACTTTTCCAAAGATCAAATTTCCTGAGACCTGATTACTTAAAGATTTACATGACCCTATTTTTGTCTCCATGGCTTTCTATATTTTCCAAACTTGGGGGAAATGGAAAAAATAATATGGATTTATGTCTGCCTTAAAAAATAGTATCTGTCATTAAAAATTTTTTTGTTTGACTGACCTCGTGATTTTCAACAGATTCTACACGGGACTTCCATCTCCCCATGGCAGTTGGACTGGACCACAGTTATTCTGCAGCTGGTAAGTAGACTCTTGTGGATTCTGAAACAGACGTTGCAAAATGGTAAATTGTGAGGGAACATGCAGTTAATTCTGATTTATTTTTTCTTTGTGAACAGGTGCAGAGCAGCCACAGCAGAGTGTGGGATCTTTGCCCCCGGCACCTGCGCTGCAGCAGGAGACTGAGCCTCCACCATCTTCACCACCACCATCTTCACCATCACCATCACCCCCCACAAGAGAGCATCTGGAGCGTCTTCCACCTCCACCTCCACCACCACCAACCACCCCTCCGCCGCATGCGTACTCACGTCGTCCGGGACTGAAACGCGGGAAGAACCGTCCACCCCTTCCCAGGACAATCCACGTCCCGAAGAAGGAGAGGACCCCGCTCGTCGAGCACCTCCTCGTCACCAGCCGCCGCGCCAAGCAAGAGGCATCCACGATGCGGCGCAAGTATCTTGCGAAGTGCGAAGAGGTGCGCCGACTGAAGGACGTGAAGGAGGAGCGCCCCCTGGCCGTCCTCAAGCAGAAGGTCTCACCACGCTTCTTCGGCTTGATGCGCGCTGAGGTCTGCAATTTCAGCAGGAAGCCGCAGGCCAGGCGCTGGACTGACGGGGAGCTTGCCGAGATGGAAAGCATGCGGCAGAGGGGGCCCAGGGCGTTCCGCGGCTTCCCCGTTGCCAAGCCCACCCTGAAGACGTTGAAGGCACCGTGAGCGAAGGTGCAGCTTCGTCCCGGCATCAACGCGACCATCAAGGGGTCCTGAAGAGGAAGGCGGAGGCCATGCCCGCAGTGGAGCGCATCTGCTACATTGTTTTCGATGAGATGTCCCTGCGGGTGTACCTGTCCCTCCTCCTCGGGCCCGACCTCGTTGAGGGCTTTGTAGACCTGAGCAAAGGTGACCGGCGGCTCAGTCTGGCCGAAGAGGCCATGTTGGCTATGGTGAAGTCCATTTATAGCAAATGGAAGCTGCCATTTGCTTTTTGGTTCACCGAGAAGAGGACTTCCTCGGCGGCATTCGCCAAGATCTTCCTGGAGGGCATCCAGACCCTGCAGGATGTCGGCTTTAAGGTGGTCGCCATTGTGACGGACGCACTACAGAAGAACCCCACAGCAGAACACATCCTGGGGTCGACTTACGAGGAGCCGTGTTTCTTCGTCGACGGGAAGAAGATCGTCACCCTCGCCGACGTCCCGCATCTCCTCACGTCCCTCAGGAATGCTTTGCTGAAGTATCTTCTGCTGCGCCCGGACAGCACAATGGTGGTCATCAAGTTTGTGAGGGCCTTCATCCTGCAGGACCTGGAACAGATGCCACGTCAGGCGCCGAAGGTCACGATGCGGCACGTCACCCCGAACTCGTTCGAGAAAATGAACGTCTCCCTCGCCGCTGAGCTCCTCAGCGGCTCCGTGGGCACCGGCATCGTGAACCAGATCTTCGGCGACCTCCCTCCCCGAGGCTATGGCCACCGGCCGTTTCTGCCAGGAAGTGAACAACTTCTTCGATAGCTTCAACGGGAAGGTGCACAAAGTAGGGCGCACTTGCAGTCTCCGGATCCCGGAGACTACAAGTGCACCCTCACGGCAAGCAGTAGACATCTTGACCTGTGGCACAAGATGTTCGACGAGATAAAGGAGTGGGAGTTCCTGGGGGCAGCAGAGTAGAAGTTCTGCGGAACTGGCGGATGACTGGAGGCGTATGAAGAGCTTTGTAAGGACATGTAAATTAGGTACAGTGTCCAGTACTTGCCTGTGGGGGACATCAACCAGGACTGCCAAGAAAATTTGTTCTGTGGTGTTCGGTGGAACGGAGGCTGCAGGGGCAACCCCTCCGCAGAAGATTTGCCTCCGGCGTTTCTTCGCTTTTTCGTGAAGTTCGCCACGACGGGGTCGAAGGGCAAAAACTTCCGAGATGACGAGGCTGTCAATCAAGTCAGTCTAGAGGAGCTGCTAGAGGCGTTGCAGCAGGAAGAGGATGAGCCGGCTGCTGTTGTTGACCTGGACAGCAATAACAATAAATAGGTAGTTGTGGTCGACGATGAGGACTACATGCTGGAGGAGCCTCCCTCGCCCTCACAGCCTCTGGAGGCAACAGCCGCCTCCAGGGCTGTTGAGCAAATTGTGAAACTTGCAATGCGACGAGTGCAGAGGCCTCCTGCAATTTGAGCCGCAGTTCCCCCTCCACCTGCACCACACCATGGGTGCTAGTGCCTCAACCACCAAATTGCTGCCATCACCACAGTTCGTGAGCCTCGTGCAGGATGCTTACATCATGGCAGAGAAGTTCAAGCACACACTCCACCAGAACAAGGTTATTGAAAGATTTATTGCCGGACTGTGGCACTTACCATCTGTGGAGAACTTCCAGCTGTGCGCAGTCCACAGAGCTGAAGTAGACAGTCTGCTTCATGAAGTAGCTGGGAAGGTTCTGCGAGACGTTTTGCAGCAGATCAATTTAGCGTACAAGGACTCCAAGAAGCAGAGTGCCCCGCAAGATGGAGATGATCCGCAGGATCCTCGGTCTTGTCCCAGGCCCAGGAAGTCAGCAAAGTTTCAGCGTGTGGCCCACCTGTGATTGTGTTTGAATTATCAGTTTATTAATTCAGATTTAATTTAAAATTTATTTGTAGTTTATGACACTGTTGGCATGAGCCATTTCCATTTTATTTTTGACATGCTCATGCATTTGTAAATATTGTTATGTTTTGAATGTACATAATATGTAAACTGCATTATCGTACATTTCAACATTAAGTATTGAGGTTATGTTCATTCTACCCAAAGTCGAAGTTACTTTCAATGTATGGTATTAACTGTTCTTTAATTCAGAACAATTCAAAACTTACCTCTAGAATAATGAAGTTGCAAACGTCTCTTACCTTGTCTTTCTTGCTCCCATCTTGTTCCGTGAAATTATGACACGACTCGCACATTTTTACCTTGCACATTTGTTGATTCGATATTTCCGAATAATGTTTCCAAAGCACATCACTCTGGCCAATAACGTAATGAAACACACGCAATTTACGCCCGTTCGCATTTTTGAATATAATCACAACACGTCTCGGTACACAAAACGAACGAATTACCAACCTCGGCATGACAAAGGTTTCGCATGAATGGATTTCCTCCAACGATATTTCGACGCAGCATCAATATTTGTTAACTTTATTGCTACCTAACCTTAAATAACTCAGCTCAGCCATATTACATTGTCCTAGACAAAAGTTTAAAAACAACGCAGAGAAAAGTCGCCGCGGGCTACGATCTCCTCATTGTTGGGTTTTCCAGACTAGGTTTAACGTACTGACGTCACAACAATGGCGGAGTATGAAAAATTACAGCGACCACTCGCACCTTACCGCCCCGCTCAGTTCGCCCCCGTTGCTTTCGGCTCTATTCGGCTCGCGAGGCTCCGCTGGTCACTCGGGTGTCGCGGCGCGAGGCGCTAAGCGCGAGGCGCGCTAATTTGAATCGTGCCGCGGCTGCCCCCGCAACAGTTCGGGAAGGTCAAGGTAGATTTCAGAATTTGTGTGCTACCGGAATAGTTGCTGACATGCATATTGCAGCAAATGATGATTACATACGTCGTACGTTGACATTATCTTACCGTTGGGACCTACCCTTCTCAGGTTCTGACATGACCTGTCATTAAGGTACGTGGTTTTTAAAAAGGCCTCCTGGGGAAAAAGTTTTCCACGTTAAAAAAGACTTTTAAGTACTGCACCTAAGAGTTCTAAAGCAGTACCTGTAGTAACTCCTTCTCCCTCTTGTTTTGAATTTCAATTTCCTGGCTAGCCTCCTGTAGCACACTGAGGTTGTTTTGAAGGGTTTCGATTTTCCCCTAGTTGCCTAGAAGACAAGCTCATTATTCTTTTCTTCTGGAGAGCGGTTGTGGGCTTTTTCTACCTCACTCTGCTTTTCCATGATTTCCCAAATTAACCTATCCAGCAGCTCATCTATGTTGCCCCTGGGCCCTGGGCTCTGGGTCGTCTGGAAAAAGTGCCCTTAGCTCCTGCATTACTCGCTCTGCCATTGTAAACCTGTAAACCCATGAAGCTCTTAGACAAAGGAAAAAAGTTGATCAAGGTAGGTTTAGTTTCTGAAGCCGAACATAGGGATTTTAAAATAGGTTATGGATGAAAAACTGAATGTAGAAGGACCCCAGAAAGTTAAAAGCTTTGCGATGAGCGAAGCCTACCACGCCTCGACGTGGTCTGGCGTACTCGTACCTTGGATCGGATTACTCGGAACACGCGTCTACCATTCGCCGAGCAGGAAGTTGAGTGCGTACTGCGGCGCGTCATATGTGGTGACCGGCTGCTCTGTTATCTACCTATCTCCTGTGCATGAGGCCCCGGGTGCCCCGCCGCGACGCGGTCGTATGACTCAGCCCCGGCGGCGGCTCCCAAGGCGTCCGCCTGCTCTTCTCTATGTACCGCTAGGTCCGCTCCCGCAATCTGGGGCCTTGGCCGTCAGCCGGCCTCGTGTCTGGACAGGGCACCCTTCGGCCGGACACACTGCCGCGCGCGCCGGCGATATCTTATCTCCCCGCGGCTCGCTCTAGTGTCGTATCGTGCGACTGATAGGTGTGCGAATTTTTTAGTGTGGGCGCAGAGTCCGCGGCCAGCGGTGAGTGATCCCGCAGCTCGTCCGCCGGCACCTGCTCTGGTACGTTGTTGACCGCACCCCGGGGGTTCTGCACCGGCCTCGTCAGCTGAGCCGCCCCTTTCCCTCCCCGTGGCCATCGATCGCTCCACGCGCGCAGCGAACCAGCGCGCGTCACGTGACCTTGGCGCCCGGCGAGCCCCGTCATGGGCACCCCGTCAGAATCAGCTATTCCCCCAACCCCCACCCCCCCTTTTCCCGGCCAGCTTTGGACTGTTGCTCCGGACTGGCGCGAACGTGACCCGTTTTCGTCCCAGTGCGATACGCGCGGCGGCGTCGTGGACTTGGTGAGGCGCGCGCTCCGCCGGGACGGAGACGGAACGGACGGCCTCGGGGGGCCGAAGGGGCAAACCGGCGGCTCCCTGCGTGGGGCAGCCGGCCGCCGACGTCACCGACAGTCTTCCTCGGCAGGTTTTGGGGTGGGGTAGCGGCGTCGCAGCGGCGTGCTTTTCCACCGCACCTGGCAATGGCCTTCTGGTGATTAAGAGTGTGGTTACACAGTGAAGTGTCCGTCAGTACCCTCGTTTAAATCTCCCGATTTTCTGCCATGCACTGTAAATTCTCAGCTCAAGCGCGTTTTCATGCGTAGTGGGTAGCTTTTCGTCACCTTTATTGGTGGAAGCATGCTTTGCTTTTCGCACAGATATCCCCTTACAATGCTGTGCGCAGAGGTACTTGGGTGAAGCATCGTGGTTTAGCTGGTAATTCCTTGCAGTATTCTTGCCATGCACTGTAGAGCAATATGAAGAGTATGACACTTTGAGCTCAATGAGGGCTCTGCACCATCGCGATTCCGTGCACCGCACCTTAGAACGACTTGTGTGTTAGTACATTTGTGCGACAGCTTCTGTGACACTCGGGTGCAGTTTGTACAGGTTAGGTGTCCCTGTTGACTGGAGACCACGTCCGACCAGTCTCAGCCTGGTTGGTAGCACTGCCTGATCTTGGGCTGGCAGCGCTGAAAGACAATAGAGCACCGCTTGTCTGGTGCTCGGTAACCGCCTCTGAAATGCCCCGAATGCAGTGTTCCGAGGGAGGCAAATTAGAATTTCTGTCCGATTGAGTGCCCTTTTATTCCCTTAAAAGCGACCCGAACGTACGTTTTGATAAGGACAGCGGGGAAATGGAAAAACAAGGTCATATTTTGGTATAAACGAGGTATAAATAAGTGAAAATAATTATAGTTCATGCTGGGATTAAGTGCCATTTTTTTTTTAAATTGTTTTTGTCATGTTCGCATCCGAATTGTTGATTTCTGATATCCTTGCGTTCATGCTTAAGCTTTTGCATCTCAGTTCATGAATTGTCACAACAGGATCCATCCAAAACATACGAAAGTAGTCAACTCAATTTCAAAAAGCGCGAGCTGTAAGTAAATTACACTGTTGACAAAGTGGGTGCAAGTCTGGAAGTGAACAAACTGAGCATTGATCGTGCACACGGAGTGGGTGATGTCAGACCAAGGGCAAGCATTGTCAAATGCACTTCCTTTACTCATCGCCGGGAGATTATCTAAAATAGAAGAAAGCTGAAAGGAACCAAAATTTCTGTGGCTGAGGATCTCACCAGGGTGAGAGCCATGCTCTTCAGGGCTGCCAGTACAACTGCTCCATTGAAAAGGGTATGGACAAAATCGATCAGCAGCGGTAGCGATGGACTCTGGGGTTCCGATATTAATGACCGCCGCGACTCAGATCAACCCCTTAAAAGTGTCAAAAATCACACCGTAGCATTTTATTAGTTAAAGTCGTTGAGAAATTGATTTCTCAGTCTGACACCTTTTTCCTAAAGGTCGGAACCTTACAAAGTCGGCTTCCGCGGCTGCCTACCCCTATCAGGAGAAACCAAAGAAAAGCAAGAAGAGATCGTTAAAAAGTGTCTTATTTTCAGGGTTTGAATCGGATTTTTTTTTCACTGCTAAGGGGTTGATCTGAGTCGCAGCAGTCATTATCGGAACCCCAGAGTCCATCGCTACCGCTGCCGATCAATTTTGGACCCATCCACCCCTAATTCAAAAAATACCCCACACCTCATCCAAAATAAAGGAATGGTCGGAGAGGGTTGAAATTCGAGATTTTGCAGTTTTAGGCACCCTAATGCCAAACTGTAAGTTTGCTAACTTTCGCCCTACAAATGGGTTTTAATGATCCCCTTCACGGCGATTTTCGACAGTGTCCCATGTGAGGGGGTGGGTCAACCCCTTGGAATGAATCACCTAAGTTGCGGTTTTGGAGTATTCCAAAAGGGCCCTCGGTACATGCCTCCTCAAAATGTGAACGCGCTCGCTAGGTCTATTTGGACCGAAATGACAGGCTCTGCAAAAAGTGGGCCGCTAAATAAGACTCCCAGTGTAGCCTAACACCGAGGTTGTTAACCACCGCGAGGACTATGGCCCAAACAATGTTTTTCATTTTAAATTCGTTTCTGCTCAGGAGATCAAGGCTGTTATTCTAAGCATTACCTCTAATGTAGTTGTTGTAGATAGTGTATTATTTAAAATTCTAAAAATGTGCTTGGATGAAATCATCTTTGCAATGAAGCACATTTTTATTTGTATTCTACAATCAAGCGTCTTCCTGTACTGTGCAAACTGTCAGCGACCCTTGCCTAAGTAGCCAACCCACAAAGTTGTAGTGATTTCAGACTTGTTAGTATTTTGTGTGCCTTAGCAAAAGCTTTTGAGAAAGTGGTTCATGGTCAAATCTTTAACTTTGTCCAGGAACGTAAGCTTAACAATCCATTATTACAGACAGCCTTCAGAAAGGCTCACAGTACCACAACTGCACAACGAAAGGTAACTGAAAATCCATCGATAAAAGAAAGTTGACATTGCCTATCCCTCTAGGTATTAGTCAATCCTGTGACAAAGGGTTAATCATAAGTTACTGTTAATTAAATTGAAGAGGCTGTGATTTCCCTTATCTGTGATTAATTGCTGGCAGCTTAATTACTTAATACACTGCCGGTCAAAATTAGCGCCCCACTTTTTCCGATGCTTGCCATTTCCACGTTTTTCAAGCTAGGAAGTTGCCGTTTTGCATGCAGTTGCCCCCATGGTTGTACTTGAAGGTCCCAAAGTGCCAGATCCGGGAGCCACCCCTTTCGGAGGGGGTTGGCTGTGCGACTGCGGCGGGGTGGAAATTTCGACCGAAAAAGGTCCCAAAAACACCTTTAAATTTGCTGGAATTTCAAAATTTTTGGTGAGCAGTGCTAAATGACGGCCCTTGACAAGCTGACGTCAAATTTTCACGATCGGTCATACCCACCCCCAGCCCCACCTACCCCTAATCAACCCCCACCCCCTAATGGGGGTTGGTGTGGCGGGTGAAAAAAATGGTCGCATTGCAAGCCCTTAGTCCCGGGCCATCTGCACACCAAATTTCATGCCGCTAGCACCAACCCCTGCCGAGCAACCCCTAAAAAACCAAACTCAATTTTTGAAAATTTGCTTTTTGGGGCACTTATCGGTATGCGAGGGGTCCAAAAATTTCGTCAGAGATGGACTAGGGGTGAAACATCAATCTCCCGTCAAGGAATCCGGCGCTTAAAATTCGCAGCCCTTAGCATGGGGGTTGTCACCCCCAGCCACCCCTTGCTACCCCCGGTAGGGGTGGAACTGATTTGGGGCTACGAATCGTTGAGGGCACTTCTGATGCACCCCCCCTCAAATTTGCAGCACGATTCGACCACCCGTTCGTGCTCCAGACCCGCAAAACCATCAAAAGTGTCAAAACCCACCCCTTACTTCAACCCCCCATATCGCCAATTTCGGGTGGGGGTGGAAACCCGGCTAGCATGATGGCGGGTGGTCCCGACCCTTACCTCGATACTCCTAAGCGGAAAAGTCGCTGCGGCAAACGGTTTACCCGTGGGGAGAGTTAAAGTGAGAGCATTGCATTCTTCGCCCGGCCTGCGCTGCTACCGAGCGCCTGGTAGGCAGGCAAATGACATGACTGACGCGCCGGCAGGGCGCGCGGGGGGAAATAGGCTCCAAAAAAAACGTACACCTGGAATGCAATTCAAAGAAATTCAAAGAAATTCAAAGAAATTCAAAGGAATTCAACGAAATTCAAAGGAATTCAAAGAATTCCAAGAAATTCAAAAAATTCAAAGAAATTCAGGGGAATTCAAAAGAAATTCAAAGAAATTCAACAAAATTCAAAGAAATTCAAGGAAATTCAGATGAAATTCAAAGAAATTCAGAGGAAAATGAAGAAAATTTACGGAAATGCACGGGTATTCCAACACAACCGTGAGATTGCGTGTCGTGGTGTCCACTGGGCTTAAGCTTAGCTCCTGTGGCATTCCATAGGGTCCCCTGAAGCTCGCGGACGCTCGAAGCGAACGTCCGTCCACCAGCGCGCGAGCCTATTCCCTTTGCCACGTATAGTCGACAATGCCCTTGCCCGGGCCACCTATCCGGACTTGCCCCCGCTTTGGAAGTATCTTCCACGATTCCTCCACGCTTCACCCGCCTTTGGGGCCAGGTGCACAGGTAAACGCAAAAAAAAAAAAAAAAAAAAAAAAAAAAACCTCCACTGGTATTTGAACCGGCGACCTTCAACATGCCCGAGCGCTGCGCGAGACCGCGCGGCTGACTAGGCGTCGTTGATCTGAATGGCCGCGGACGCCCAACACAAGCACAACGCCCTCCTACCGCAGCGCGCCCAGGCTGGCAGGTCAACGACCCCGACCCAGCGCGTCCCGTCTCTGTTGCACTTATTGTTGCCCTGCCGAAGAACTGACGGGCCGGCGGTGGGGCATCGGCAGGAGGGCTCGCCACCCCTCTACCCCTTCCGTGCTCATCTTCCGCGGTCAACAACCCGGCGACGCGCCCGGCGATAATCGCGCCCAGTGAGCTATCAGGAAGCGCAACCCTTTGCCTGCTCAGTTGGGCTCTGCACTAGCCAGTGGTAGTCGCTGTTGCGGTCTTGGTGATAAGCTGTGTGTTTCGCGGGAGTGAAAGCATCAACTTCAAGTGCAAAATGACTGAAACCGACGCGGAGCAAGTGCCTAAGGTAAGTTCCTTGTGATAATGTATAGTTTTGAATAGGGTCGATGAACTCGATGACAGCGTCCTGTCCGAGGACGGTGTCATCCTCCTGGCGGTGTTCGGCGCGAGCGGTTCGCCACGACGGCGACCTGTCTGGTGACGATGTCATCCGTCTAGCGGCACAAGGGGGCGCGTCGCGTGTCGTTCTCAACGACGGCGTCCTGTCCGGTGGCAGTGCCGTCCCCTTGGCAGCCTATGGGTGTTCGGTGCGAACGTTTCTCGACGACGGCGTCCTGTCCGGTGCCAGTGCTGTCCTCTCTGCGGGAGTGTTCGGTGCGAGGGTTTCGTGGTGACGGCGTCCTGTCAGGTGGCGGTGCCGTCACATTGCCAGCACAGGGGTGTTCGGCGCGAGCGGTTCCCGACGACGGCGTCGTGTCCGATGGCGGTGCCGTCCCCTCAGCAGCCTAGGTGTGTTCGGCGCGAGTGGTTCCCGACGACGGCGTCGTGTCCGATGGCGGTGCCGTCCCCTCAGCGGTGTGCTCGGCGCGAGTGGTTTCCCGATGGCCGTGCAGCAGCCTAGGTGTGCTCGGCGCGAGTGGTTTCCGACGACGGCGTCGTGTCCGATGGCCGTGCCGTCCCCTCAGCAGCCTAGGTGTGTTCGGCGCGAGTGGTTCCCGACGACGGCGTCGTGTCCGGTGGCGGTGACGTCCCTTCGGCGGCCCAGGGGTGTTCGGCGCGAGCGGTTCTCGTCGACGGAGACCTGTCCGGTGGCAGTGCAGTCTCCTTGGCAGCTCAGAGGTGTCCGGCGCCAGCGGTTCTTGACGACGGCGTCCCGTCCAGTTGCGGTGCCGTCCCCTCAGCAGCCGAGGTGTGTCGGCGGGAGTTGTTCCCGACGACGGCGTCGTGTCCGATGGCGGTGCCGTCCCCTCAGCAGCCTAGGTGTGTTCGGCGCGAGTGGTTCCCGACGACGGCGTCGTGTCCGATGGCGGTGCCGTTCCCCTCAGCAGCCTAGGTGTGTTCGGCTCGAGCGGTTTTTGACGACGGCGTCGTGTCCGATGGCGGTGCCGTCCCCTCAGCAGCCTAGGTGTGTTCGGCGCGAGTGGTTCCCGACGACGGCGTCGTGTCCAGTGGTGATACCATCCCATCGGCAGCCTAGGGGTGTTCGGCGCGAGCGGTTCCCGACGACGGCGTCGTGTCCGGTGGCGGTGCCGTCCCTTTGGCGGCCCAGGGGTGTTCGGCGCGAGCGGTTCTTGACGACGGCGACCTGTCCGGTGGCAGTGCAGTCTCCTTTGCAGCTCAGAGGTGTTCAGCGCCAGCGATTCTCGACAACGGCGTCGTGTCCGGTAGCGGTGCCGTCCCTTCGGCGGCACAGGGGTGTTCGGCGCGAGCGGTTCTTGACGACGGCGACCTGTCCGGTGGCGGTGCCGTCCCTTCGGCGGCCCAGGGGTGTTCGGCGCGGGCGGTTCCCGACGACAGCGTCCTGTCCGGTGGCGGTGCCGTCCCTGCGGCGGCATAGGGGTGTTCGGCGCTAGCAGTTCCTGACGACGGCGACCTGTCCGGTGGCGGTGCCGTCCCCTCAGCAGCCTAGGTGTGTTCGGCTCGAGCGGTTTTTGACGACGGCGTCGTGTCCGATGGCGGTGCTGTCCCCTCAGCAGCCTAGGTGTGTTCGGCGCGAGTGGTTCCCGACGACGGTGTCGTGTCCAGTGGTGGTACCATCCCCTCGGCGGCCTAGGGGTGTTCGGCGCGAGCGGTTCCCGACGACGGCGTCGTGTCCGGTGGCGGTGCCGTCCCTTTGGCGGCCCAGGGGTGTTCGGCGCGAGCGGTTCTTGACGACGGCGACCTGTCCAGTGGCAGTGCCGTCCTTTCGGCGGCACAGGGGTGTTCGGCGCGAGCGGTTCTTGACGACGGCGACCTGTCCGGTGGCAGTGCAATCTCCTTGGCAACTCAGAGGTGTTCGGCGCCAGCGGTTCTTGACGACCTGTCCGGTGGCAGTGCAGTCTCCTTTGCAGCTCAGAGGTGTTCGTCGCCAACGGTTCTCGACGACGGCGTCCCGTCCGGTGGCGGTGCCGTGCCTTGGGCGGCCCAGAGGTGCTCGACGTGAGCGGTTCCCGACGACGGCGTCCTGTCCGGTGGCGGTGCCGTCCCTTCGGCGGCACAGGGGTGTTCGGCGCAAGCGGTTCTCGACGACGGCGACCTGTTCGGTGGCAGTGCAGTCTCCTTGGCAGCCTATGGGTGTGCGGTGCGAACGTTTGTCGACGACGGCGTCCTGTCCGGTGCCAGTGCTGTCCTCTCTGCGGGAGGGTTCGGTGCGAGGGTTTCGTGGTGACGGCGTTCTGTCAGGTGGCGGTGCCGTCACATTGCCTGCACAGGGGTGTTCGGCACGAGCGGTTGCTGACGACGGCGACCTGTCCGGTGGCAGTGCAGTCTCCTTTGCAGCTCAGAGGTGTTCGGCGCCAGCGGTTCTCGACGACGGCGTCGTGTCCGGTAGCGGTGCCGTCCCTTCGGCGGCACAGGGGTGTTCGGCGCGAGCGGTTCTTGACGACGGCGACCTGTCCGGTGGCGGTGCCGTCCCTGCGGCGGCATAGGGGTGTTCGGCGCGAGCGGTTCTTGACGACGGCGACCTCTCCGGTGGCAGTGCAGTCTCCTTGGCAGCTCAGAGGTGTTCGGCGCGAGCGGTTCTCGGCGACGGCGTCCCGTCCGGTTGCGGTGCCGTCCCCTCAGCAGCCTAGGTGTGTTCGGCGCGAGTGGTTCCCGACGACGGCGTCGTGTCCGATGGCGGTGCCGTCCCCTCAGCAGCCTAGGTGTGTTCGGCGCGAGTGGTTCCCGACGACGGCGTCGTGTCCGGTGGCGGTGCCGTCCCTTCGGCGGCCCAGGGGTGTTCGGCGCGAGCGGTTCTTGACGACGGCGACCTCTCCGGTGGCAGTGCAGTCTCCTTGGCAGCTCAGAGGTGTTCGGCGCGAGCGGTTCTCGTCGACGGCGACCTGTCCGGTGGCAGTGCAGTCTCCTTGGCAGCTCAGAGGTGTCCGGCGCCAGCAGTTTTCGACGACGTTTTTCGCGTCGTGGCCGATGGCGGTGCCGTCCCCTCAGCAGCCTAGGTGTGTTCGGCGCGAGTGGTTCCCGACGACGGCGTCGTGTCCGATAGCGGTGCCGTCCCCTCAGCAGCCTAGGTGTGTTCGGCGCGAGTGGTTCCCGACGACGGCGTCGTGTCCGATGGCGGTGCCGTCCCTTCGGCGGCCCAGGGTGTTCGGCGCGAGCGGTTCGGACGGCGACCTGTCCGGTGGCAGTGCAGTCTCCTTGGCAGCTCAGACGGCGCCAGCGGACGACGTTTTTCGCGTCGTGGCCGATGGCGGTGCCGTCCCCTCAGCAGCCTAGGTGTGTTCGGCGCGAGTGGTTCCCGACGACGGCGTCGTGTCCGGTGGCGGTGCCGTCCCTTCGGCGGCCCAGGGGTGTTCGGCGCGAGCGGTTTTTGACGACGGCGACCTCTCCGGTGGCAGTGCAGTCTCCTTGGCAGCTCAGAGGTGTTCGGCGCGAGCGGTTCTCGTCGACGGCGACCTGTCCGGTGGCGGTGCCGTCCCCTCAGCAGCCTAGCTGTGTTCGGCTCGAGCGGTTTTTGACGACGGCGTCGTGTCCGATGGCGGTGCCGTCCCCTCAGCAGCCTAGGTGTGTTCGGCGCGAGTGGTTCCCGACGACGGCGTCGTGTCCGGTGGCGGTGCCGTCCCTTCGGCGGCCCAGGGGTGTTCGGCGCGAGCGGTTCTTGACGACGGTGACCTCCCTGGTGGCAGTGCAGTCTCCTTGGCTGCTCCGAGGTGTTCGGCGCCTGCGGTTCTCGATGGCAGTGCTGTGCTTTTTTGGGCGCTAAGCTCACTCTTATCAGCACTGTTTTCATATGCCTCAGTGATTTCCTTGCAAATCATGTGCGTCGTGAACTAATTTCTCATCTTTTTTGTTCCAGTTTTGGCAGCGGTTGGCAGAACAAGGCCTGGAGGTGCCGTTCCAAAAGCTTCTGTCGCTCTTTGGCTACGACAACGACAGGTCGTTATCAGAGCTGTCGAGTGAGGATATCGATGAAATGCAGCAGTATGTCCAGGATATGCCTAGTGTGGCTGAGGCTCAGGCACTTTTTGGACCATTGATGCTGCCGCGGGGTCTGAGTCATTTTCAAATATTTTCGGGCCACCGCCGCTCAATGATGGCTGCAGCCCAACATTGCAAGAGCAGGCTGCAAGTTCCTGACGCCATGAAGGTGAAGGGCAAAGTGGCACGGAAAAGCATTGAATCCCCGGCCTCTTGCCGCTCCTCTGCGGCAGATTCATCACGTACGTATTTTGAAAATGTGAATTACTTGGCTTGACAAACCTCGCACATACTTATGTCTCGTTTTCATTCTCTCTCAGTGACACCCTTCAGCCCTGTCCGTGACCCCGACCAAGAGAAGGCCATCACGGCCCTCCTCACCTCTGGGGCCAAGCGAAAGGTATCGGAAATTTCCGAGGAGGCCGTTAAATCCACTCCCGACATGCAGGTGCACGTTACTAAGGAGGCACCTGCATCCTTCACTGCTAAAGTGGGTTGCGCGCTGTGCAAGTCAACTTTTAGCCTCATCAAAGACCCTCACCGCACATGGGTGGTGTCAAATGTGGTGACGCATCTTGTGCGGTGTCACCCGAAAGAACCTCGTGAGGGTCCCAAGCCCAAGCGAGGCAAGTTCGATCAACGGCGAGCCGGAGAGAGGAGCATCCGGGATGTTCTTGGGACAGCCTCTCCGAAGGCAAAGACACCCGACCGTGCATCTGATCCATCAACATCAACAATGACAGGTACTGCAGCTCACTGCAAGAAAAACAAGCGTGTTCTATTGTGAATCTTCTTGTGCCGCCTGTCAAAGTAAAACACCGTAGGGTTCCTCTCAAAATCTTGAGCGTTTATCGTTAATCACACAGCAAGCGCTGTACGACGGTTCACGGTAAACGCCGCAGGATTTACATTGAAATTACTGAGAATACCGTAACAGCGTTTCACTGTTAATAAATTGACAGTGCGCATTGGAAGATGTGCAGTACCTCACATTTGGTTTAGCTGAGAAAACTGATCACTTACTCTTGTAAACTTAAAGGATTTCTTTTGTTTCTATTACAGAGCAGGAAAGGAGGTTCTTCGAGGAGGGCGTAGACAACGACCTCGAGGAAATGTTTAATGATAGTATGGGTGAGGAGGATTTTCGAGCGACGGGACAGACGAAGGGGAAGGGCTGTCCCGCGAAACAGTAAATTCCTCACGCTCCTCCAAGTGGCAGCTCGCGACTTTCAGCCGGGCGGAGCGTGCCAAGCGCGCACTGCAGCTGTGCGCCACGGGCAGTCAGCCCTTAATCAGTGGCTACCTGGAGGCGGACCAGGCACAAGTCCGCGATACCTCTGAACTCAGACAGAGACTTGAGGCGCTCCAGAGGCCCGAATCAGAGCTGAAGGGAGCGAGTGACTTCATGAAAGCTCTCTGTAAAATGGCTGCACAAAACGCTGGTAGGAGCAAGTACGGAAGAAGGTGAGGTTTACTTTATCAATCATTTAAAAACCGTTTTGCAGTAGTTTATCGGCGTAGACGAAATATTAGAAATATTGCTTGAGCGTGGAACATGTAGAAACGACTTAGTGCATTTGTATATTTAATTTCGATAAAAAAAAATTCCCAAAAATATCAAAATAATTATTATATCGAGCTTACTGGTTTTAATTCTTTACTCTAACATCTCATTTGGAATGCCCCCAGGTACGACCCGGACATCAAATTATTTGCCACATACCTGGAAGTTATTGGTGGAAATCGTGTCTACGAGACCCTTCAGGCAAACTTTGAGTGCGCCCTGCCCGCTCTCTCCACCGTATCCCAGGCCGTGGCAAAGGTCAAGGCACCTGCAGTGGAAGGCGGTCTGCGCTTAAAAGAGCTTAAGGCGTACTTGGATGAGAGGGACCTCGGAAACGTGGTTTTTATCCAGGAGGACGCGACCAAAAATGTGCCGAGGGTCGAGTATGATGCGAAAACCAACCGCTGCGTGGGCTTTGTCGGCCCTCTCGATCGCCACGGAATGCCTGACCTGAGCTCCTTCACAGCATCAAGTGCCGAGGTCATCCAGGAGCTGTTTGGATCTCACAGTGTGGGCGACAATGCGTATGTAATCATGGCCCAACCGCTGAGAAAGAATGCCGCCCCCCTCTGTCTCTCTATGTTTGGCACTGACAACAAATTCACAACCCAAGATATTTTGAATAGGCATCATTTTATTAAACAGAAGGCAGCTGAGGCAGGAATTGTTGTGATAGGTTTTGGATCGGATGGTGGTAAGTTATCCTCTTGTGTTTCTCCTTTTCTATCTGTTCTGGTTTAGCGGTGCCCAGAGATTCATCCCTTCTAATTTTATTTCAGATCCGCGACTTCTAAGCGCCATGAAACTCGCTTGTTTTGGCTCTGATCCCTCAAACCCGCCTGACTGGCAGGGTTGGTTCGGGCAAAGTATTAGACCCAACACACTGTATTTCCAGGTGAGTCTTTCCTGGTTCTTTCTCGCATGGATAGGGTTAGTCATGAATTCGCTTCTTTACTCTGCAAACTGACCTGTGTGCACTTACGCACTAATAAGAATATAATTGCAAGCACGCGATAAAAGTACAGTGACTGTCAAGCACGCCATGAAATACAGTGTGCTTGCATGACGCACGCTGATTAGTGCGCAAGTGCAATGTATTTTGCAGCGTTCTAGAAAGCTCACGTTTCGTTTTGTGTGCACACAAGCGCACGATAATAGTGTGTGCCTTGCACTCAGTAAAGTTTACATAGTACATTTATTAGTAACTTACGAGCTGGAAAGCACATGAGACTATTGGCATTACGGACCGTAAATTGCAAATACTGATACTAACGTTGAAATCCATGTTATGACAGGACACGGTGCACATAGGCGCCAAGCTTCGCAGTCGCCTCTTGAAGCCCTCCACGCTGCTGCCTATGGGGCGTTACTCAGTGTCTCTCGCCCACATCCGACAGCTCGTCAAGGACCAGAGCAAGTTTGACCACGGGTTGGCGGAGTCAGACTTGGATGCGAGGGACAAAATGAATTATCGGGCTGTGAGGAAGCTCTCCAGCGAGCGCGTGCGGAGATCTCTTCGAACATCCGAACACACGGCCGCTACAGAGATGTATCTACAAATCATGGACGAGACCTTAGACACTTTTCTCGATGAGAACATCTCTGCAGAGAAGAGAATTTTCCTGATTTGGCGAAGCCTGTTCTTCTTGCGGCGGTGGAGAGTTTGGCTCGAGGAGGAGGGCTACAACACCGATGCAAACTTTATCAGCCTGAACACCTTCGTTTGCATTGAGCTCAATGCTCACAATCTGGTGTCGGCAGTACGGCGGTTCCGGGATGAGGGCACCCCACAGTTGTTTCTACCTTCCCTTCTCGGCAGCCAAGCTTGCGAGGAGTTTTTCCGCGACGCCAGGTCCCTGACATCGACGAACAACACCGTGGTCAACTTCAGCCTATTGGAGCTTTTGAGGCGATTGGGCAGGATTGAGCTGCAAAGCATGGTTGCTAACAAGCTCAAGCACAAGTTTGAGTTCCCCAGGTAATATTTTACTTTTTACGACCGGAAAAAGAAAACATATAGTATCTAATCCCACGATCTATTGAGCGTTACCACTTGATTAAAAGTAATACCAGATGGTACACGAACGCCTCAACACGCTGAAGGCAAGCAACACTTCGGACAGGCCGCCAGCAGCAATCGCGAGGTTGGGCGCCGTGAGGCTGTTGGCATCTAAAGCGCCCTCCCCGCCAGACCACTCACCTGGCGCCGGCGCCCTGCCTGAAGTGTTGCCTACCTTTAGCGTTTTGCGGCGTACGTGGGTCATTTTAATTTTTTTAAATAAAATGATAATTTGAAGCCATGCTATTATACCAGGTGTATCATTGGCCCCGGGCAGTTTCGGTTTTAGGCAGTCCCGCAAAGCACTATCTCCGTCTCTTTCTGTCTCACGCGTCTGGCCGAGCCAGAAAGAGACGGAGATAGTGAGTTGCGGGACTGCCTAAAACCGAAACTGCCCGGGGCTAATGATACACCTGGTATACTGCTGTCACTTGCCACACTTAAATTTTTCTTTGATTCGTGGTTCGATTTTGCCGTTATGACAGGGAAACGCGGCGACAAATGCAAGGGCAAGAGGTGCGAGAGGTCCTTCAGAGTGTCGCACTTCCAACTGACGAGGCTATTCTCACCACTATCGAGGAGGCACGGCAGTCTGCAGCAGAAACTGCTCTGTATCTTGGGATGGATACTGCAGCCCTGCCCGTCCTCCCACGCTGTCTGTCTACGGAGCTCATTCGAGCCACTTTGCCAGATCAAAACTCGGATGATGAGAGTGACATTGATGAGGTACTGGTCTTTCCACTTACATCCCACTAAATGTTGCTGAATATCTTAATGTACCAGCACTCTTTACAAATGGTTTGTATTTCCTTTTTTCTCGTAGCCTGCCGTACGCTTGGACACCAATGATGTGTCAGTGCTGGTGGGAGTTGAGAGGACGGCCAGTGACTGTGAGGAGACAGCCGAGGCCATGCCGACTCTACCCACGTCGAGCCCTTTCGCGGTGTTCACTAACAGCCAAGGAGTCCAAGTGACGGTCAGAAAGACGACGCTGTGTTGGCTGTACGGGGCGAAGGAGCGGCTCAGCGCGGATCGTCTCTTGCGTGTGCAACAGCAAGCAGCACACAACGGCGCCCGATCTGCTCCCACCAACACCGTGGTCGAAGCGGAGGAGGTCGCTGTGGACGAATGGGTGGCATTCCGGGGCCCGGGCGAGGACATTCTGGTCGGCCGTGTGCTGGGATTCCGCTATGCCACCGGGCGTACCGAACGGGACCGCCAGTACACCTTGGAGTCTGCCCCAGTGTCCGCCCCTCCCGGCATTACACCGCGGGGTATTCACGTCCACTGCAGCTGGTTTGAGGTTGACAAGACCACAGGTTACCTCCGCTACACCCCGGCCCATCACTACAGAAACATTGACAACTACAAATGCACGCTTCCACGGCCTGAAATTAATAAGAACGGTTTGAGGTATTCGCGGTTTGCCGTGTCTGCTATGTTTAACTTGTGATTTCATTTGTATAATTGTGTTTTGTTAAGGTTTGCTCTCAGTTAGTATTACTTGTGACGAATTTCTACTTTCAACGCGGAGTGTGTCTTAATGGGGAATTCCGAGAAGGTCGAAGAAATGAAAAAGAAGTCTAGAAGAACATCAGCGGAAAGAAAACGCGGGTATCATGAAGGCTACCGTAGCAGAGAGTAGCTCTGCCACAGCATCAGCCACGAGCCAACGTCAAAAATTAAGAGGCTTTAGCTCTCGCTGACGATATGTCTCGACCATGTGGTAGGGTCAGACAGCGTTGGATCCACCCCTCGCGGCCTCAGGGTGCACGTCCCCGGCTCGCGCTGCTGGAGTATGCGCTGTCTGACCGTACCAAATGGTCGTGACATATCGTCAGCGAGAGCAAAGCCTCTAAATTTTTGACGTTGGCTCGAGGCTGACGCCGTGGCGGAGATACTCTCTGCTTCGGTAACCCTCATGATACCCGCGTTTTCTTTCCGCTGATGTTCTTCTTGACTTCTTCTTCATTTCTGATTTGGACCTTCTCCGAAATACCCAATTCCTAATTTGAAACAGCTGTTCATGAAGTTTCATTATTTAGGGTCGTATAGTTCTTATCTAGTCCAAAGGTCTGGTCCCTATGTCTTCTCGCGTGTGAATGTTATTTTCTTATGCTGTAAAAGCCTTCAATCCTTAAATTAGGGCAGAAATGTAAAAAAAGAAAATCACTCTGCTGTAGTCTCAAAAATTTGTTCCATAGTTGGTAATTTATTTCTGACACTGCCACAGTGCTCTTTACATACTCAAAAATTTGGGAATTTTTCTTGAAAATATAGATTATCTGCAACAGAGAGGCTTTACTGCCAGCGGCTTTAACTGTGGTTTATTGATTGGGACTGTGCTAAAGTCTTCACCAAAGTCTGACTGTTCACATATCCATGTTTTAAGTTATTTATTTATTTATGCATATTTTTCAATTGTTTATTTGTGACAATATTTGTTAACCTGTATATAACATTCAAGTTGTTGGTAAAATTGATGCCCTGTGTTGGGTTCTCAGAAACGTGACCTCATGAATTGGTACATTTAGTTCACTATCAGCGGCTTTGACTAGTTTCTTAAGTTAGATTTTGCCAAAGTGTTCACCAAAGTCTTATTGTTCACGTATCTATATTAAGTTATTTATTTACTGATGCAAATTTTTCAATTGTTTATTTATGACAATACTTGTTAACTTGTATATAATATTTGAGTTGTTGGTAAAATTGATGCCCTGTGCTGGGTTCTCAAAAATATAACGTGACCTCATATATTTGTACATTCAGTTCAAATTCCTCTCTATAATATTCCGGTAAACCCTGAAACACTCTTAACGCTGCATTCGTTTTCCTTCTTCCTTCAGAATCATTCGCTTACTGGCCCTTTGCATTGCATCTGCTATTACAAAATTTGGCTGGGTTTGTTGCGTCCCTCCAACGAGAAAATTCAGATTGCATACAGATCAAACTGCAGACACAACTGCATACGAGTTGGTATGCAGTTCGGTCCAAGAAATTCAAAGAAATTCGACAAAACAGTAAAGAAATTCAAAGAAATTCAAAGAAATTCAAAGAAATTCAGAAAATTCAAAAATTCAGAAAATTCAGAAATTCAAAAAATTCAGAAAATTCAAAGAAATTCAGAGAAATTCAAAGAAATTCAAAAAATTCAGAGAAATTCAAAGAAATTCAAAGAAATTCAGGGCAAATTTGAATTCAAGGAAATTCAAGAAAATGTACACCGAAATTCAAGCCTATTTCCCCCTTGTAGATAATAGATACTGCAAAAGTATCTCAGATACTTGTATAGATACTTTTTTCTAAATACACGGGGCGTCAAAATTAGCGGTCCACTTGTTGTTGGCGCCACTATTTCTTAGTTTTTCAAACTAAAACCTTGAAATTTGGTACAGACCGGCGTTAAAAATTGAAACTCAAACAATGGACCTTTCAGTTCCAAAAACGCCTGAAAACTATGGCGCGTCGCTTTTTTTCGATGATTCTGGCGCCTGCGCTCAGCATCAAACCATTTCTGGTCAAAAAAATCCGATTTTAAAATTCCCTGTTGTCAAAAATGGCTTGCAGGGCTACACGCCGTAGCGTTTTAAGGGTTGAAGTCGTTGAGATAACGACTTCCCAGTCTGACGTCTTTTTCTTAAAGGTTGGAATCTTACAAAATCGGCTTCCGCGCCTTCCTACCCCTATCTGGAGAAACCACAAAACGACAAGAAGATATCGTTAAAAAGTGTCTAATTTTTCAGTTTCCTCGTATTTTTGGGACTTTTAAGGGGTTGATCTGAGTCGCGGCGTTCATTATCGGAACCCCAGAGCCCATCGGTACTGCTGCCGATCAATTTTGGAACCGTTCCACCCCTAACTCAAAAACTACCCCTCACCCCCTCCAAAATTAAGGGATGGTCGGGGTTGAAATGCGAGATTTGACAGTTTTAGGCACCCATACTGTTATTTCCCCAATTTTCGCCCTTCAAATGGGTTTTAATGATCCCCTTCGCGGCGTTTTTCGACCTTGCCACACTTAGGGGGTGGCTGTAGCCGATGGGGGAGGCCCATGAACTTGGCGCTTCGGAAGGCCCGAGACCAATGTTTGGGGCAGGTCTGTACCAAATTTCAAGGTTCTAGCTTGAAAAACTTTGAAGTGGTGGCGCCAACAAAACGTGGGCCGCTAATTTTGACGCCCAGTGTATATGTATTAAGTTTCCGGTAAAGGTCTGCTCGCAGTTCCAGGGATGTAGGCAGTAAAATCCAATTTTTTTAAAGAGACAAACTGCAGGTAGAAATATTTTATTTCTTAATGTAAAATATTTGTGTTGACTTAAACTTAATTTAGGTCATTACATATATGTATATTTTATGGCATAGTTGCCGTATATAAAATACAGAAAATATACAAATACAGATAAAATACAAATTCAGATACTTTAGTAATGTAACATTACATTCCATAATTACTGGTAGAATACAACATATAAAACAAGGTAAGCACTTCAAAAATAGTGTTACTAAAGCAAATCTGAATAAAATTTGTTGATTTTGAGAAGCCAGCTCCCAGGTAGAGCTGACGCGAGGGAAAAGTGGCGTTGCCACATCGTACACGTAGCGTTCCGTCAGCTCTCAGCTGCGATCGAAATGACCGCGGCGCGGGGGTATTAAAATACTTCAGGCCACGAATATCTACGAGGGGTATCTGGAACTGCAGATAATAGATACTGAGAAAATTATCTAGATCCAGATACTAGAAAACTGTATCTAGATCCAGATAATAGATACCCAAAAGTATCTAGATACAGTATCTAGATACTTTTATCTAGATACGACCCAACACTGCCGATAAGTGCCCCAAAAAGCAAATTTTCAAAAATTGAGTTTGGTTTTTTAGGGGTTGCTCGGCAGGGGTTGGTGCTAGCGGCATGAAATTTGGTGTGCAGATGGCCCGGGACTAAGGGCTTGCAATGCGACCATTTTTTTTTCACCCGCCACACCAACCCCCATTAGGGGGTGGGGGTTGATTAGGGGTAGGTGGGGCTGGGGGTGGGTATGACCGATCGTGAAAATTTGACGTCAGCTTGTCAAGGGCCGTCATTTAGCACTGCTCACCAAAAATTTTGAAATTCCAGCAAATTTAAAGGTGTTTTTGGGACCTTTTTCGGTCGAAATTTCCACCCCGCCGCAGTCGCACAGCCAACCCCCTCCGAAAGGGGTGGCTCCCGGATCTGGCACTTTGGGACCTTCAAGTACAACCATGGGGGCAACTGCATGCAAAACGGCAACTTCCTAGCTTGAAAAACGTGGAAATGGCAAGCGTCGGAAAAAGTGGGGCGCTTATTTTGACCGGCAGTGTAGATACCAAAGGGTTCTACAAGGGGAGGACTTTGTCCCTGAATGGGCCGCTTAAGAAACTGGAATACCGCAAGGCAGCGTGTTGGCCCCCCTATTATTTACTTTGTACGTACATGATATTGACTGTGCACTGAATGAAATTAAATACCAACATTATGCGGATGATACCAACTATATATTGACTTCCCCATCGATACGGGTAATGAACCTGTGTCTCTTGTAATCGCTTAGCTGGACTTGTAAATTACATTACTAGTCACAATGTGTCTAAAGGTAGCTAAAACGCCACCCATTTTTATTGGACCTTGTGATTATGTTAATCAATTCAAGAGTGTAAATGTTGCTCGCATACTCATAAATTACGTCGAGGTACCTTATTGTGGTGAAGTGTGTAACCTTGGTATGATCTTTGATACTTCTCTCTGTTGCAAACACCATATCTTTAATACTCGCAGGTAAGTTTTCTCAGCTCGATCCCAAGTTAGGCGAAATATTCCATGCCTCCCTGCTTCTATCACTACGCAACGCATTGTTCACCAGCGTACCGATACCGACATTACACTGTTAGAAATCCCGTAACATAATACGGCATCCTTACGGTTCACACTGTAAAAGTTTATCACGGTTCAAACCGTATAAATAATTTTACGGTTCAGGCCGTTCTTATAAAGTTACAGCGTGTACTGTAACAGGATACACCGTCACGGTGTGCACCGTGAAAATATAAATACACTCTGAGTCTACTCGGTAGGTTTCTGTCCCACTCGCTCGCCTGAGCGGTCGCCTCGCTGTCTTTGTCGGACCCGTACGGACCGCCTACACTGTTAGAAATTTCAACGGTAAAACCCTACGGTACTCATCGGTAATTGTCGCCTAGTCAAGACCGTAATAAAAATTATGGAACAGACCGTATTTATATTGTTACGGTGTACGCTGTAACAGGATACACCGTGAAAATATAAATACACTCCAGACCGTAAAACTTCCCGTATCAATTCGAGAGAAACATTAATATTAAAATACTATGTTGGCAAACTAAATATCCACAGTTACAGTAGACCACATTTGCCAAACTCACACGAGTATTCAATTTAAGAGTGTTTCTCTGCTAACAGCCTGACTGTCCCATTGCTGACACTTGGTCTGACTCTGCCAAAGCTAAGAATTCAACAAGTCAAATCCACAGGCAATCTCTCACTAACCTCACTTTGTAAAAGCAAGGTGGGTGTCAGATGTCACAAACAGCCAATTTCACATTGTCTGGTAGAAGTCGACGAAACTCCACATATTATACGTCGTTTTCTCACTGTATCCTTTCTGGTAGAGAGAATCCTGAAAGTTGCCATGGCTGAAGCCTACAGCCGCAACCGGTGTTGCTCTTTGCCATGGCACCACAGCGCTTTGTCAAACTAAACGCCTTCTTGCTGCAGCATTTCTTCGCACCCAGGCCAACACGCAGACAGCTGTCATTACCAGAAACGAAAAAAAACGACCTAAATCACATTGTTTAGCAACACATTTCTACGGCAACGGTACAACGGTACGGCCATGATTGAAACTGGAAATAATTATTTGCCTCGATTCGTGATCTCGATGTCTCGAAATAGCGGTAGTGTGAATAAGCATATTTCCTTTGCGTGCGTTTGTTGTTGTTGTGTTTGGTTGATGGACGGAATTAATTACCGGTGTGCAGAGCGAAGTATGTTTCATTGCTATCACGGGAGTAACTTAGTACTTAGCGAATTACCAGAATTCCACAACATGTGTGGCATTTTTCGCTGACTGCTGCGCTGCTGCTGTCATAGTGCTTCAGTCCCAGTAAGTTTAAAACACTTCTCTTTTTTATTTACGTATAGTATGTATAGGCTGTGGTCCGCGGAACTCGAGGCCTAAGCTAATTTTATATTAAAGGGGCAGTCTAGGGGCTGTTGACTTATTACGTCACACTTACAGGGGGGGAGAGGGGTCGGTGTCAAGTGTGAGACCCCTATCTTAAATGCATGAGAAGGTTAGGTTAGCCCCGTGACAATAGAAGGGGGGGGGGAGGAAAGATATTGGCAAAAAAGCGTGACGTAATATGTGAACAGCCCCTACAACTCCTAAATTAAGTTACTGATTTTCAGTAAGTCAAAATTTAATCTGAGCCAATTTGTTTAGGCGGTTCTCAGGATGAGAGCACGTTCAATAAAGACATGTGGAAGAATAATAGTGTGGTTTAATCATCAGTCATCAACAGAGGTTAAATAGAGGTCATTACTGCTGAACAAGTATTTAACAGAGATTGTATTACTGCTTAGAAAATATTTAAATTTGGGTTCATTACTGTTAGGTTTACTGCTGAACTAATATTTAACCTGTAATGAAAGCCACCACTAAAATTTGAACTTTTTCAGAGTTTTTTTTTCAAGAGCCGTTATAATTATGAATGCCTAAGAGGTTCTCCTCCAATTTTGTTTTGAAATCCAAAAGTTCTTTAGCTGTCTTTTTTACCTTTTCTGTCAAAACAAGAATAACTTTTCCCTTTTTAGTTCTCACTCTGGTTTCAGAGACAGTCAGTTCAAAGATTATTCTGTGAAACAAGTTACACAAGTTAGACTTCTGTTTTCTCTTGGCATAAGAGACTCAAGTTAATTTAAATTTTAGCCCTATGTAAGAATCTATTCGGTTGAAAGTACACAACCCTCCTGGGTAGAAAGATGGAAAGATAGAGGGGAAGGGGTGTGGGAGTTCCCTCCTTCCAGGGACTGCCAGTGGGCCGTGCCCGGTCGTGCCATGTGCCATGTCAGTAGTCATCTGGTGTTAGCCGTAAAGGCCAATGCTTCCTTGATTCTTACGTTTCCGGTTCGATTTTGTTGACAAAACCAGAAGAATCACTGAAGCAGTGGCCTGCACGGCTGCACACTCTACATCCACTTTCAACCGGGCATTCAGTCTGGGTTGGGTTCTGTTCTCATTGTCTTCTCAGTGGCCCGAGCTTTTGCTGAGCGCCGGTGATCCAATGTGCGTTCGTTCTTTCTTGGGAGGCGTTTTGTACTTGTTTCATAAATTAAGTTAGTTAACATTCGGGAGTCGGAAAGTGATCCGATAAGGTTAGAAAATGTCCAGCTTTTCATTGTTTCTTTCTCTCCTCTGCGCAGGCTGCTGATTGTGTGCCACTCCAGTGACTTGAAAAAATAAAATAAATTTGGTGAATCACTCAGGTACGATTTCTAAAACTGAAGCACTGTCATAAAGTTGTAGTTCATTGTATTTTCATGTTATAATTTTTTTTTTAAATTGCTTTTCTTTTCAGTGTCTGTGAAAGATCAATTACATCTGGACTTTCTTCAACACCATAGTGCTGTGCTGAGAGTATAATTTTTGATGAAGTACTCCTCTGCCTTTCATAATAGTTTGGTGTGCTGAACTCAGCCCTGTACTGAAAGCAATTAGGTTTTCTTAACAGCAGGGTTTGATTTATTCTGGTATTTCCAAACTTCATCTTAAACTGAAGAAGTTGCCACCAAAAAATGGCACCAAACCCAAGCTTTGACTTTGTATGCAAAACATGCAACAAGTCATTTGAAGAATTGACAAATTATTGGATTCATGCCTCCATCCACAGTTCTTCCCGAAGAACATTCTGCTGTCCTTTGAAAACTTGCAGTCTACAGTACTCCAGTTTGAAGTCAGCTCAGAGCCACTTTGCAAGAAGAGATCATCAGAAACAAATTCTTTGTTCAGAAGTTGAGACTATTCAATTCACCTGCCCAATCCCAACCTGTGGAGTTCCCGTTTGGACACGGAAGCAGTATTTGCTTCACATGCCCATTCACCTGAAGGAAGGATTGACTTTCAAGTGCTGTTACCCAGGCTGTACAACAAAAATAAGCTCTTTGCAACCTTTTCGCACTCATGTCTCAAGAAACCATCGTGTGAAAATTCGCCAATTATTGGAAGATCAGGAATGCTTAGAATCTGCTACCAGCAGTTCTGTGAATGCAGGTAGAACTGATTCTGTTGAAGGTGTAAATCCTACTGCAGGTAACCCAAAAAAATATTGATTCGTCCAACACTGAAGATAGAACTCACCCTGCTAGCTTGAATCCAACTATATTTCTTTCTGTTTCATCTGCACCTGCCTCTGGTAGCTCGTGTAACCTTTTCCGAAAACATCAAGCTAAAGACCAGTTAGCAAAATTCTATCTTACACTGGAGGCTGAACATTTTTTGCCCACAACTGTGGTGCAAGTGATTGCTTAAGAAATTAAATTGTTAACCGAAATGAGCCACCATTTTCTGAAGAAAAGTTTGGAAGCTCAGCTCAAACATCTTGGATTGGATGAAGCTATTACTGGCCAGATTCTAGCAACAACCTTCAATTCAGATCCCGTCTTCAATATTCATCATAAGACATCTGATGTTGAACAATTGGGAACTGATTATTACAGGCAGAAATTTTGGAAAGAACATTACCCTTATGTTGAGCCGCATCGAATGTATTTGGGTGTGGATGAAAATGGTCGGAAGAAAATTGCTGAGTACATTCCAATAAGGGAATCCCTTAAAGTTTTGTTGAGGGACCCTAGAATGAAGCAAATGGTACTGGATTCCTTTGAAGAGCAGAGAAGAGCTACAGCAGCAGGGGGAAGAAACAAAGTCTACACTGACTTCATTGATGGATCTGCTTTCGCTAAACATAAAGAGCAGCATGAAGGGGGCCCTGTTTGCAGCTTTTAATGCCAAGTGATGCATTTGATTTTAATGCATTTGGGCCAACCCAGTGTGCTTATAAGCCTGATGCATTTTATTTCACATTGGGGAATCTTAAGCCGGAATATCGGTCTAAGGTGGATCATATTCAGTTGGTGTACCTGATCATGGATAAACACATGAAAAATAATGAAAGAGACGAACTCAATGATAAAGACAAACTAAGGGAAGCCCTTAAACCCTTATGTGAAGAGCTTGAAGATCTTAAAGCCAATGGGATTGACATAGATGGTACAGTTTATCCGGTTTGCCTTCTATTTTCCCAAGGAGACAACTTAGGGCAGCACGTTCTAGGTTGTTTTGTGGGAAGTTTTTCATGCAATCACTGTTGCCGGTTTTGTCCACTGTCCATGGCAGAGTTCCGAGACAAGCCATACGTTGAAATAGCATTGAGAACGCCTGAAGATTATGATGAGTCAGTGAGGAAGGCCAAAGCAGATTGGATAGAATTGAGAGCAGTGAGTTTCCGAGCAGCTGAGAGGGCTAAAGCCAGGAACGTGGCCATGGAGCAGGCAGAAACGTGCACTGCAAGAGTGAGAGCCCCTGGCAGAAGAATGGCAATGAAAAGAATTATCTCCAAGTCGGCACTGGCCAAACTCCGTGGAATTCACTGCAAAGGAGTTAAATATTGCCCTTCTCCTTTGAACTCAAAAAAGCTTGGGTTCCATGTGGCATCTCCAGCAATGCCCCCTTGCATAGCCCATGATCTTTTCGAGGGTATTGTGAAGGCCATGCTTCCCAAGATATTGGTTCACTTGGAACAGAAAGGTTGGTTTGATCTGGCCACCTTGAACCGGAGAATCAAGTTGTTTCCATATGATGGCACGGACAAGGGCGATGCATCAACCCCACTGAAAACGCTTAGTGCGCTGGCTGGAAATGCAGCAGAGAATTGGTCTCTGATTAGACTTCTGCCCCTAATTATAGGTGATTTAATTGAAGATCCACAGGACAAGATGTGGCAGTTATTCTTGTTACGTAAAGTAATTGTAGAATATGTGTGTGCTCCCAAAATCACCTTACAGCAAGTTCTTTACCTGAAACGGTTAATAGGAGAATATCTGAGAGAAGTTAAGGAATTGCTTCCAGAATGTCTCATTCCAAAGCAACATCTTCTGCATTATCCAACATTAATCACAATTTTTGGACCATTAATTCGCCTTTTCACCCTACGAAGTGAAAGTAAGCACATATTTTTTAAAAATTGTGGAAGAGCAACAAACTTCATCAACATTCTCCACACTTTAGCCAGGAAGTACTCATGTAGGTTTGCCTTAGATCACTCATCAGGCACTATATTTCCAGAAGATGTGAGTTTTGATTTTAAACATTCATCTCCAGTTCATGTCTTGAACATATCAGATGATAGAAGAAAAGCTCTCCCTGAACAGATCAGCTATAAGGAGTACCAAATTTTAACTCAAGTTGAGATCAAGAGTGTGGTGTTCAAACTCGTTCCCACCCATTTTTCCCAAAAATTAATTCCCAAAAGTTAGCTTCCCAAAACACTATTTCCCAAAGGAATCCTTCCCAAAATTAAATTCCCAATCCTATGTTTTCCAATCCACTGCTCCCAATAATATATTTTCCCAAAGTTGTTCCCAAAAGTTTTCCCAAACATTTTGCAAGGTGGGGCCGGTGGGGTTCGGGATTGGGTATCGCATCACCCTGGGAGGCGAGGACTTCATTCTGTTTGACTCCTATGATGGTGGTGATGACGACGGCGATGACGAGGGCAGAGCTCGAAGAGTGATAGTTTTCGGAACCAAACGGAACGTCGAGCTGTGCTGGAAATCCGAAATGTGGTTCCTCGATGGCACATTCAAGACGGCTCCACGTATGTTCAAGCAAATTTTCACCATACTGGCCCTCATGCAACGTCCTGGGGACACTGTCGACGATCCTGACGTCGAAACTGCAGTGCCGCTCGTATACGTGTCATGGTTCTGTTTTGTGTGTGTTGTATGTCCGAGCTGGTATGACCGCTCTTAAGACGGTTCGGCGAGCTGACCTCAGTGGCTCGTTGCCGGTTCAGGCCGGGGCAGGCCGAAGCCGTCCGTAGGGCGCTTGAACGAGTATCGTGTCTGTTAGGCCCGCAATCTGGGCAACCACTTCACACTCTAAATGGTATCGATCACGCAGTTTAGAAAGTATTTTAGGAAAATACATTCTTGGGAAAATTTATGGTTTGGGAGAAATAACTTTGGGAAATTCACATTGGGAATAAAAGTTTTGGGAACATTCTCTGTTGGGAAAATGGTTTTGGGAAAAATGACCGGTAATCGTACAAACTGGACTGTTACGTGGTCCTTGACTCCTGTGATTTGAACCCCTGTGATGTCAAAGTAGGTCGAATTGACATGATTTTCTTCAACAATATCAGCAAAGAACTATTCTTCCCCCTTGATGAGAAATTAGCTGAAAATACTTTTCGAGGATATTTCAAAATCCACCTCCCAGGATCTAAACTTAGATTTTTATCTTTTGATACCCTGCCAGATCATTATCCATTACCAGCATACAATTTTAATGGCCAGGAGTGCTTAAGTCTGAAACACACCATCATAAACATGTGAGTTACGGAGCAAGTGTATTTGCTATTTGCTTGGTAATGCTGAATCTAAGTTTAGAGTTGACTGAAAACTGGCCCTTTTTATTTATCATTGTATTAAGTCTGTATGCGTTTTATGTTAAAAGTATATTTGTAAAGCGCTTGGTTTTTAATTTGCCATTTACTTTTTACACCAGTTATATTGGTTGTAAATTTCATAATTCATCTCTTCACTGTGTGGGAGATGACTTAGATTTTTATCTTGTGATACCCTGCTGGATTAGTATCTATTACCGGCATACAAGTTTAATGACCAGGAGTGCTAAACACTTAATTTTAATCTGGTAATGCTGAATCTAATTCTAGAGTTTACTGAAAACTGGCCTTTTTTTATTTTACATATTGTATTGAGTCTGTATGTGTTTTATGTTTAAAATATATTTGAAATGCCCTTGGTTTTTAATTTACCGTTCACCTTTTTACTCCAGTTTTGCTTAGTTGTAAATTTCATAATTTATCCCTTCACTGTGTAGGAGATAGCAAGAAACAAAAAATGATGGCTCAAACTAACTACACCACTCCACTTTTATTATAATGAAATTTTAGTTCTGTCTTTTAAACAATATTTTGCAAAGAAGGCAGACTAAAAACTGCTTATTAGAGGCTTCACAGCAACCTGTGATTTGAATCTCAATTTAATAAGAAATAATAACAACTATGAGCTCTGGACGAGGGTACCTCACACCTCTACAGGCTGTACACTGATTGATGACTAGGGATGACTGGAAGTTACAAGTAATGACTGGTAGACTAGAATTCTCAGTATCACCAAAATTCACTTCTCAGGTGAAACAAGAATATCTGCTACTTTTTCCAAACAGATCTGCTAGACCAAAATATATTATACTAGGAGTATTTCACTAGCAAATATAACTTCTTTGGATGAATGCTGATTGATACCAACTGAAGTTAACAATGAAGACAGTATCATGTATGAAATTGTTACTGAAAAAATTAAATTAAGAACTAAGTTAAGGAAAGATACACAATTTACTACTTTATCTAGAGGTTTTATGACCTCTATATTTCTTTTCTTGTATTGCGGGGTCTGGTTTAGTTAGAGCACACCCAGTTCTTTGCATGACAAAAATTTAGAGACAATATGTATTCTCCGAGGTCAAATTTTTGGTCTAGAGACTGAATGCTATGCTATTGTGGGAATGCCAAACCTCTGTTCAGTCTGAACTGAGATTTTGTAGCTAATAAATTTTATATCAAATTTTAATGGAGACCATAAATGACAATAAAAATTGGCACTAGAAAAATTGACAACAGTTGCTTTTCACTTTCATACCTCAGAAGAGTGCGTAGAACCACATTACTTTTCCTTGACATCTAATAGAGTTTTTAAAAACGGAACATTTTTTTCATCATGCAAATAGGGTCCTCGAAGTGGCTGTCATGAGTAGGAGTGACTTGAGTTGACTGGAAGTGACTGGATCGTGACTGGAAGTTGATTATTTTAGCCCCTGTACACTGACTGAATGGAGTGAGGTACCCCTCGGCTCTGGATGACATTTTCCAACTCTTGTTGAAGTATGTAACTTGTTGGCATTCAGCACTTGTTTTCAACACAATCTGGAACAAACAAATTAAACCAAATTGAATAATCCGAAGAGAAAAAGAACTTTTCACATTGTCAAGACAAGCAGCAAATAAAGATGTGGGATGATAACAAACGTTTGAAGCACCACCCAATCACAAGATACAGACCTGATTTCTTACAATTAATTGAAAGAAATACTCACTAGGGTACATTTTTTCTTTCCCGATGAGATCGTGTGAGACATAGACAGCACCAAAAATCACTCATCACCGCAATCACAGCTTGCTTGGTACCATCATAAATTATTTTTTCTTGTCATCTTACATACACTGCCAGCCTAGGTTTGTTCTGCACTTGCTATCAAAAACAAAGACATGATTATTTTAGTATTGGAAGAACTTTTAACAAATGTTACAACAATCTGTTTCGAGCTGTTTCGACATTACTTTAACAGTTGTAATTTCAGTGGCCAATGAAAATATTATGTATGCAACATTATAAGTATACAAGCAAACAACTTTGCATATATTAGTACAAACATGACCTCTCCTCGCAGTTAAAGCCAGTATAGTTATCGTTAACTTTAAAATAAAGCTCAAATAAATTCAAAACAGTTCATTTCCACAGAGGTGGAGGGGGTACACAACTCAAGGGACCGTCAATAAAAGATGTCATTTTCCACAACGACGTGTACTTGCGGAAACAGCGAAGTACTTCTAAAGCTATTAAAATTAAGTGTAGATTCCATTCTCATACATTGGACTAACATCTTTCAGCCACTTTGAACCTACCAAAATAAAACGAACGCTGCACACAACGTAATGGACACTGCGATTCGAAGGTACAGCTCAGCTCGCTAGCTTGGTGGCCAGTCTTTCCATTTAAAACATGTCAGTAATATTTCAGTGTAAAACAACAACCTCTGAACCGCTTTGACACAGGCATGGTGTATCTGGTAGTCTACTATTCGTTAGAAACAATCTTTTCAACAACCAAAACATACGCAGTGCTGGTGACGTCACATTCGGCTGCTTTCGGCTGCGAATTGGACATAGTGCCAATAAGTGACTTTATTCACATGTCGAGACATCGAGATCGCGAATCGAGGCAAATAATTATTTCCAGTTTCAATCATGGCCGTACCGTTGTACCGTTGCCGTGGGCGTAGAAATGTGTTGGTAAACAATGTGATTTAGGTCGTTTTTTTTCGTTTCTGGTAATGACAGCTGTCTACGTGTTGGCCTGGGTGCGAAGAAATGCTGCAGCAAGAAGGCGTTTAGTTTGACGAAGTGCTGTGGTGCTATGACAAAGAGCAAAACCGGTTGCGGCTGTAGGCTTCAGCCATGGCAACTTTCAGGATTCTCTCTACCAGGAAGGATACAGTGAGAAAACGACGTATAATATGTGGAGTTTCGTCGACTTCTACCAGACAATGTGAAATTGGCTGTTTCTGACATCTGACACCCACCTTTCTTTTACAATGTGAGGTTAGTGAGAGATTGCTTGTGGATTTGACTTGTTGAATTCTCAGCTTTGGCAGGGTCAGACCAAGTGTCAGCAATGGGTCAGTCAGGTTGTTAGCAGAGAAACACTCTTAAATTGAATACTCGTGTGAGTTTGGCAAATGTGGTCTACTGTAACTGTGGATATTTAGTTTGCCAACATAGTATTCTAATATTAATGTTTCTCTCGAATTGATACGGGAAGTTTTACGGTCTGGAGTGTATTTATATTTTCACGGTGTATCCTGTTACAGCGTACACCGTAACAATATAAATACGGTCTGTTCCATAATTTTTATTACGGTCTTGACTAGGCGACAATTACCGATGAGTACCGTAGGGTTTTACCGTTGAAATTTCTAACAGTGTAGGCGGTCCGTACGGGTCCGACAAAGACAGCGAGGCGACCGCTCAGGCGAGCGAGTGGGACAGAAACCTACCGGGTAGACTCAGATCCGCCAAAAAGTGATCTCTGGCTACGGTCTTGCCATGGACGGGTACCCGAACCAGCGTTATTACGCCCCTACTCATCGTTGGTAACCAATCGGAGCACAGTCTCAGTTCCCGGTCCTCGTCAGAAGCAAGATCGTACCACACTTTATAAGAACATCATGAAATCAAAAATTCGGATCTGAAATCTGAAACATAAGATTTGCACTTTTGGTTCGCTTCCATGAGTATGAATGTTATTTGTGTTATTCGCTTAGCAGTCAACTCAGTCAAACGCAGGAGAAAACAGAACAGAACTGCAAATGTACGAATTCGCACATTAATACGTACAAGACAATAATTGTGCGGTAAACAACAAGGTAGGAGTACGGTAGACCACGTGGGCGTAACCGGCTTCGTTCATCACAAAGGCATGTTCCGCTCACCCCTACCTTGGCCTGCCGGCGTCAGTCTGGGCTCTGCAAAGGCCTCCGGAGTACATCACCTATACCTCATTGGAACTGCACTGATTCCGCTCTATAGCGACGTATTTAAGGTTGTGGGCACCCCGGTCTCCCGAGTTGTTTTTTTTTTTTTTTTTTTTTTTTTTTTTTTTTTGGGGGGGGGGGGGGTACTTTCATAAACTACGTGACCGAATTTAGGCCAGGTTTGGATCCTCTCCTCCCTTATCGTAACCTGGCTAACCTAGTTTACGAAAGTCCGCTAAGGCCCAGGCCGAAAACCAACTTCTAAACCTCTAGAGCTATGAATCCTAAAATGGGAGATTTTCTTTGTCATTTTTCTTTCAATCTCCTCGCAGTACGTCAAACCGTTAGATATTGTGCGGACAAACAACTTTTGTTCAGTCCCACCCTATTAAGGACTTCGCTATTGCCCAGCTTTGGTCATTTTACACACGAATTCGTACATGGTAGTGCACAAAACATTACTTCCACATTAATACGTGCGTACATAGAGTGGGGTAATACTGTTGTAAAGTTATGTGTTCACGTTCAACTCTCCCGGGCCTTAAGAAATCACTGGAAAAAAGTACATCTGCAATTAATTTGAGGCACATGTTTTCTGACTACGATACCTCGTTCTTCATGTTCCAGATAAAGAAGGTCAGACATCACGATGGGATATGTTCTCAAGCTAAAACTCCTTCTATGGAAAAATTTTCTCATCAGACGGCGGAATAAGGTACGTCATTTATCTTGTAGCTTCGGCTGGTATGCGGTCGATGTGAGTGTTTCGGGGAGGTAATTCAGGCAATTTCGAATATTTCAGTTGCGATTCATCGCCGAGTTGCTTTACCCACTTCTACTCTTTTTCATAATTGTACTTGAAAGGCCTTCTGCGGATAAAGAACAGTTCCCAGAATGTAAGTATGAAGCTCCGCACGTTGTTAATGAGAATAGATAACTGTCCAAAATTTCATGTAGTGCACATCGTCTGACGGTAAGTTTAGTTGCTCAATACGTGTTTGGGACGTTCATGTTGGTATCTTCTATTACAGGTCATTATCAAGAAAATGCACTACCATCGGCTGGCCAGATTCCCTTTCTTCATTCGTTTGTATGTCGTGCCCAAAGCATGTGCTACACCAGGAATGGCACGCTTTTCGAGTAAGATTATTGCTGTTTTAAATGTGAAACGTTACGTCGGGCCTGCAGGACATTGAAAGTAGAATTATTTTGGATCCACAGGCAGTCGGGGTCGATCCCGAGCTTCTGCGGTCCGAGCAGTTTACGGGCAAGATTTGCAAGGTAAATCAGGTTTCACCCAACGTTTATGAATTGTTAGACAATATCTCATATCAGACGGCAGAGCTGTGTATGCACTCTTCTAGCAGCTAACCAACTGTTCAGATATGTGTATACCTTCTCATGCTTGCTTTGAAATTCCAGATGTATTAACGATAACTTGTCCTTTTTATAATGTAACAAACGACTACCAGGATAGAGTGACGACTGACTGCCCTCACATTGTTGAACGCAATATCGGACTAGTATAACAATCCTACCGCAACTCTCAATCCCATATAAGTCCTGTTTGCCTGAACGATGGTTGTAGGTCAGCTGTGGAGAGAGGGAAGACCGAACTGTCCTTAGAGTCCCGAGGTCCTTTCACTAGAGGAACGGTGGACCCCGACGAACCAAAAGAATGCGCAGAAGTGGCATCAGCGCTTTCGTACATGACAGGACATGCTCTCAACTGGGCCATCGTCAAGCCATTCCTCAGGTGCGTTCAGAGAATTGCCAGAATTTTTTTGTCCTATTAACGGAAACTGAGTAGAGATACCTATTGCTCTGAGCAACAAATTTTCATTTCTCGATGTGTGTGAGGAAACCTTCGCTCCTTTGATCCCAGTAGACGATAAACGCTTCCACCTCTTCTTGGAGGAATGAAATTTCTCGCTTAATTGACGCATTATATGCCGCTCGTAAAGCATGTTTGCAGTTTTGAATTGTTAATATACCATGTGATAAACCTGTATTTTTTTTAAAAAATGTCTTGTCGGACGCAGGGGCAAGATTTTGTACTACCCGGAAACGTCTGCTACAAGAACTGTCATGAAGAACGTTAACGATACTTTCAATGAAATTATGGATTTGGTGAGTATTCATACAATATTTGCGCTTCTCTTTATGTGTTAAAACCAGCGAAAACAGCGTGCGTTCTTTGAGCAAGACATCTCGATGCGCATCATCAGCACAATGGACACCACAAATAACATCGCCCAATTTAGACAGTGCATAATGAAGGCATCAACAAAAATTATGATTTTCTTGGAGACCCTAATGCCGTACAGTGTTCGGTGAGATTAGGCAAATTCCTCAGTACTTCGTGAATTCATATCCGTACCGGGATTCCACTACATTTACAGTTAACAGGAAAACCTAAAAAAGATCTCTTCATAGAAATCATACTGACGTTTATTCCCTTAATGAAAATGGCTACCCCCCCCCCCCCCCCCCAATGTAGGCCTATTTGCCCGGCCCGTTATGTAAGATTGGATCGGCGGGCTCAGCGAATCAAAATACCAACGCGCGCAGAATAGGGACTGTTGTAGATTTTATTTCTGGTTCCAGGATGCACTGAGCAATCTCCTACCAGAGGAACTGGGTTTCAATGTCAACAGTTTCAAAAAGGTAACATGTTACACACTCGAATAAATCAGATTTCATCTCGTTGCTACACCACACCAGTCGTTGATCCTTCTTGTTTTCTTGCGGCACTCAGTGCATCGACCAGCAGAAGGTGCAAGCTGTGACAGCCGAGTCTGCATTGAAAGAGGCGTGGGCTTTGCAGCCCAACAACAAGCTATGGGCGCTTGTCGAATTCCGAGACTCTGGGGAAGACAAGCTTGCCCCGCTGGTCAAATACAAAATCAGGTATCTATAGCCCGAGCTTACGAAATCCTAGGTGTTATTGCAAGAGGCACTTGCTGGTTTTCAGAGAAGAGAATGCGCCTTCGTAGCCGTGTGCAGGTCGCTCAAGACAGCGAGGCGACGGCTCAGGCGAGTGAGTGGGACAGAAACCTACCGGGTAGACTCAGATCCGCCAAAAGGTGATATCTGGCCACGGTCTTGGCATGGACGGGTACCCGATCCAGCGTTATCACACTACTACAGGATACTATATGGCGACCAAAACGTTCATCTATTGTGTAAGCGTTCGAGGTGGTAATTTCTATCGGCTGCAATATGTACCTAATGTAGTAACTATTGATTTGGCAATGACATGCAGTATTTGGGCACCTACTGGGTTAGGCTTTCCTGCTTTATCATGCCGTGTTTGCTGCGGAACGCAAATATCCCTCCCAAATATTGACCTATATACCAAGAGCCGCTGCTCATGGTGCACAATCAGTTTCGTTTCCATTGCAAAAAATAATTTCATTTGAATTTCAATGCCAGTTGTCTTGCCGGCAGTTAAGTTGTGCCTGTCCCTCATGCAGTCCTTTTTGATATTCAGAATGGCTGCTGATCGGTTGCCGCGCACCCACACCGCCTCGAACAACCCAGCCATGGGTGCACCATCGATGTCCACAGAACCGAACAAGTTCGTCAGTCACGGCTTCACGTACTTGCAGGTAGAGAGAGAATTGCTTTCAGGATGTTTTTGATTATTTTTAGGCACCAAGTAGCCTATTGCAATCTTTAGGATTCATATTTGTTTTCGACATGGCCCCTTAAGGTCTTCTCCGAACGAAATTCCACGATTTCGATGAGAGTTAAAAAGAAGGAGGGAGGAGACACGCTGAATCAGATTCTGATGCCCATACGAAAACTCAAAAGCTGAAATTGGAGAATTTTGAATTGAAAAATTTGACATTAGGAGTCGAGCTGCAGGCTCTTATGGGCGCAAAGATCGATTCAAGCAAAGGCCTAGCCGTAGTCAACTAGGGAAAGTTGGTGGAGAGGGTAAATTAGCACTGCCTGTTGCGAGTTGCGTAGTACAGCCGTAACGAAAAACGAGGGGTATTTAGAGAAATTAATTGGTAAACTTGTACTCTGATTTATTTTGGGAGTTTGTACTTTGTATTGACCCAGTTAACTGAGAGAGAGATTTCACCAGCATGTCAAAGTTCACTAGAAACGGCCTACATCAAAACTTGATCAATTCGCAGAGACATTTAGCCTGTTTATTCTGCCCAGGACCTGATCGACGAGGCCATTCTAGAGCAGCACACCAATCGCAAGGGAGCGTCAAGGCCTGGCCGGATTCTCAAGCAGTTCCCAGAACCAGAGCACATCGTGGACAGGTTTGTTGTCTCGTCAACCAGCGTCAAGTTATTTATGTGTTGGCAATAGAGATTCTCAGCGAGAGGCAATAGAGATCCTCAACGGTCCCGGTGCTCTTCTTGTACGAGAAAGACAACTAGATCCACAAACCATGCCGAAATAGCATCTCTCTCTCTCTCTCTCTCTCTCTCTCTCTCTCTCTCTCTCTCTCTCTCTCTCTCTCTCTCTCTCTCTCTCTCTTGCGCACATTGACTAGAAGCGATGGCAAGAGTAAAAGACGAAGAGTAAAACAGAAGCTAAGACTAGGGATTTAAAAATACCGGTAAGATTCAATCTTACGGTAAGATACGGAAAGATTGGTAAGTTCCGGGTAGATTTGGTAATAATGAGAAAGATTGATTTACAGCGGGTATTTGTCAAAATAGTATGTGTTTCTACGTTTTTCCACATAACAGTAGTCAACCCTGGCAATGCTCGATGTGCTAGAATACTTCAGACGTCTCATCACTTATAATATGAGTTTGGGTCAAATTAAGGATTGTGTATGGCTACAGTTGTCTTCTAGCGAGAAGTCAGATAATTGCTTGGACATGCAAAAATAATCTTGAAGGATGCATTTTAGATAAGATTCAGCCTTTGCAGTGACGGTAAGGACCAAGCAAAACACTTTTCACTACTTGGAACAGCAAGCACAGCTAAATTTTCGGAGTTTTGCAAGTCTGAATATTACCGAAAAATACCACTTTTTTTGAGGTCGAGTAGTATTACCGTAAGTAACGGTAACTTACCGAATCTTACTGGTAATATTACCGGCCTTTAAATCCCTAGCTTACACAGAAATTTAAAAAAAAAAAATGAGGCGACGCCGGGAGTCGAAGATGGGCCTGGTTGCGTGGACTGTGGTCCCGAGCGGTTTGATGCCAAACGCTCGATCCAAACCCAATCGCCTCCCAGCCAGCGGTTTGGATTCGGTCTGCAGACTAGTCCATTTGGGCTCCAGCGTCGGACCGGCTGGACCGTTCGTGGTAAATTTTAGGTGGGCGATTTAATGTGTTTTCCAGCTCTGTGAACCTTTGCCGTGATTGTGTTGGAAGGGGATCCACTGGTCCGGAAGTGTACATATCCATAACTTACACTCTCAATGGTAGCCAACATTTCGAAGACTACTGGAATTTATTTTTCCATTAACACGCTTACGGATCAGTTTATATTTGTTAGCAAGCATAGAAATGTGACAGAAAACGTCACAAAATGGCGATGTCAGGGACGAGTGAATACTAAGACGAGTGTGCACGCAATTCCCGGAGTGGATCTTCCCGCTCGGGGTGGTGCCCCCCCTGCTCCAGGTAGTGTTCTGCGTCGGGCGGGCATAGCCGGGCTTGGCTCGGTCATGGCCCATAACCGAAATCTTCTGTCTCTGTCTACTCGTAAGAACCAAGTGAGTGCGAGAGAGACAGACGACGCTCGGTCATAGCCTTGCCGTGCCATGTCCGCCCGATGCAGAACACTAGCTCCAGGTGCCCCTGCACCCTGCCTAACAACCCCACTGTGTCTTTCGCAGCCTGGCGGCGATATTGTCGCAGCTGCTTCCGCTCATCATGGTGCTAGCGTGGGTGTACACGTTCTCGCAGATGGCCAAGAGCGTGGTGCTGGAGAAGCAGGAACGCGTCAAGGAGGTCCTGGCCGTGATGGGGCTTGGGCGCGGGGTGCAGTGGGCAGGTTGGATGCTGGAGGGGCTCTGCTCCGCAGTGGTCACGTGCGTCCTTCTCAGCGTCTTACTGAAGGTGAGCCATCCTCCTAATGGGCATCTTCCAAGCCTCATCATTTCCTCAATGGTTCCTCTTCTTGATGATTCTGACTTTCTACGCTCAAAAACGTATGCTCGGTTCTCGCATATTACGCTGGGATCGAGGATAATAGCAAAGATCCGCGACAAACACTGTAAAAATATTTATCGACATTTTACAACAATCCTCTCGTTAAATCTGAAAAACAAATGACCAAATGAAGAATAAATCGCCACCGAAAATAATTTGGCGAAAATCGCTAGAAAAGCATGTCTTTTTGAAGTTTGTTTAAATGTTGCGAATTATTAGTACAACGAATAAGCCGTCACGTAACGAATAAACGTAGTAAAGTGACGACTTCTTCAGGCGATCAGTAAATCGTCACAGCTTTTCCCGTCATATGACGAAAAAGATTTACAGTGAACGGTTTGGCCGGTCCCGGCGCTCTTCTTGTACGAGAGAGTCAACTACAAACACGAACCGTTCCGTGAAAGCCTATCTCTCTCGCACGCCTAGACTAGCAGCTTCGGCAAACGCAACTGACATGGCTTCGAGTACCACAACCAGCTAGCATTTTTATCGGTCCAAATTAGTTAACATTTTTTGTGCGAAATAGTGCTGTTCTCGTATCGGTCGCTCCGTCCAAAAAAGGGGGGGCGCAAATGGGCGCGATAAAGATGTGGCGACGCCAGGCGTCGAAGATGGGACCGATTACGTGGACTGTAGTCCGCTGTAGTCCCGAACGGTTGAGAGCCAAACCGCCGAACCGCCAGCCAGCAACCGGTTCGAGTTCGGTCTGCAGCCTAGTTGGTATAGACTTCGGCATCGGACCGGCTGGACCGTTCGTTGCAGATCTTTGGATAGTTCCTAAGCATTACATGCGCGATTCAAGCGGACCCAGGAAAACGTAGTCTTAGCCTTGAACTTACGAAGGTTAATACACTTCACTCAAAGGCAATAGTCTTGCAGAAAGATTCAAAGCAGCTTGGATCAAAATCAGTAAGTAACCTTGGTAAGTTGAAGACTAGACATTTTAAGGTCAGTCTAACCCTGACATCTTTCTTCGCGCATACGTGATATACTTCGTACCCAACGTATAAAATATTGCAGTGGATGAATAAAGCGATCATGGATCATGCTATTGTGTACATGAACTGGGCTGGCGTATCTTAATAGAAGTATGAGCCGTAAGAATATTGCATATTCAAGAGAAATGTGTTGAATTAATAAACGTTTATGAGTGTGTCGGGTTCCATGGTGTTTTCCAGTACGGTAAGCTGACGGAAAACTCGAACGTGCTGATCCTGTTGCTGCTCCTGGTGTCCTTCGTCGTGGCCATGCTGTCCTTCTCGCTGCTAGTGGCCTCCTTCTTCTCGAATGCAGCCATCGTCGGGCCGGCGGCCAGCGTCGTCTACTTCCTGACGTACCTGGCGTACCAGCTTGTGCAGAAACAAGGTGGCCCGGACCCCACCTACGGGGAGGTGGTAGGCGCCGTGAGTACCCGGCGCCACTTCCCGCCATGGCCATGAAGACGAGGCAGGCGTAAGCTGAGTGCGGGGATATATAACACAACCTTCCGTAAATTGTAACGGTAGAGCGACATCTAGCAGCTGGTTCGGGATCATCTGCGATAGTTGGTTTCTAGTTGACATCGATGTAATGCATTATGAGTGATATGCTGCAAACAAAAGTGAGCGTTCTCCCCCCGTCCTCACCCTACGCGCCTATGCCATTGTGAAGCCTTGGCCCTAAATTTAAAATACATAGCTCAATAATTGTTTTTGTGAAACTATCAATGACTTTAGATTTGCGAACATTCAGGCACATCAGATGAAAATATATAACTTACCAAAAAAAACTTCAGACACACCACGGTCTTGCACCTTGGAAAGAACTCGCATCTACTTCCTCCAGCTTCGCGTTTTCATCGTGCCATTGGCTTGTTCCAGAGCTTATTAGCGAACGTGGCACTGGCCCAAGGCATGCTGGTGCTCGGGCAGATGGAGGAGAGCGGCGAGGGTATTCAGTGGTCCAACATCAACACGCCGCCCGGGCCAGGGCAGCCCGCCACCGTGGCTGCCTGCATCGGCATGCTGTGGCTGGACGCGGCAATCTACGCCGTGCTCACCTGGTACATCGAGAACGTGTTCCCAGGTAAATTTTTTGCCTCAAGAATAGGTGGAGGGGCGCGGTAAAGAGTACTTCACGACTTTCCCGCAGTGCCGCCAGAAAAGTACACATATATACTTCGAATACATACAAATATATTTGTAACATATATGGCGGAGGTAGTGCAATTGAAAGGTTGCAAGCGCCACTTTTGGCACCACTTACGCCTTTTATCTTCCAATCTGAGACCGGCTTCACGTTCCGGATCCCCTTCCCCCTTAAAGGTCTCGGGAACGATCCCCCCTTTGTCAGTAGATTGCCGGACATACGATCTGAAATTCAGACTGACCATTGCGTCATTGTTTTCTCCTTTATTGCAGGCGAATATGGTGTTCCGAAGCCCTTTTTATTCTTCTTGGACAAATCCTACTGGTTTAACAAGCCAAACGACAGCAGCACTCTACACGGGACCACCTCCAGGGAACAAGGTAGGGCTGATCGGGGGACGGCAACGATGTGATGACTAGTACCGCGATGCTGTCCGCATCCGCTCCTTTCTATTCGTTCAAATTCCAGTGCATTTTTACTGGATTGTTCAGTATATCTAAAGGCCTCGTCTGTTTAAGGTGTGCTGAATCACACAGCATCCTTTGAAACTGTCAGCTGTTTATGCCTTTGTGTTAGAAACTTGCCATATCTTCTTGTAAGAAAGAGACAAAATTGATAAAATCGCTAACCTTGCCCGCAACCTTTTGGAAACGTTGGTGCATTTCTGGGCGCCTACGAATAGCCTAGTACACCGCGCAAGTACAACAGTTTAAAAAACATAAACATCACTACACCGTCGAGTTACTCAACGTCGACCGGTTTAGACACGGTAAGCAGGCTTTAGATACATTTCGATCCATTTGCAAGAGGCCAGCATCGCTTAAAGCGTTTTCTGCTGTGTTGCCAGCCCCTGGGCTAAGAAAGCGCGAAACACACCGTTGGATGAGGACAGAAACGGTCGGAGCTGGCAGTTCAAAATCTTATGTTTTGTAAATTTCAATTTTGCGAACCTTCTTGCACAGCCCATGCTTCTAACTCATTTTGTTTCATTCTTGTACTGAAATGATCGGAGCTAAATTTAGTGTCCGTTGGTGTTGTCAGTTCACGCAGGCAACTTCGAGGCTGCACCAGAGAACGCAGTCGTTGGCGTGGCCATCGAGGACTTGACTAAAGTGTTCGGAAATAAAAAGCCCGCGGTCAACGGGCTCACTTTAAATTTCTATCAAGATCAGATAAATTGCTTCCTGGGACACAACGGTGCAGGCAAAACGACGACTATGTGAGTTCGAATGTTGTATCTCGATTCACTCCGAATCAGCTTATGATCATGCCAACTTGATTTTTGTGCCAAAATTCTAAATCATTCATTCGATACGAAATATCTGTCTCAACCTACTTATTGTTTTGTACATGTCACGGATAAGGTCGACAACGGGGTAATGTCGACAATTCCCGGACAATGTTGACACTAGCCTAGATTTTCGCGGTTAACGACGACATTCACTGAGTTACTCCTACGTTTAGTTTGTTTGCTTTCAACTGTCCGTTGAATTTCACTTCGTCCGGATTCTGGAGATCCAATTTGCCGGTCGTCGGAGACTAGTGCGCCCCCCCCCCCTCGAGATTGTCAGCTCATACAAGGATGTGCACATATTTTCAAATAAACGCTACCATCCATCCGACGCCCCCCCCTCCCCCCCCCCCCCAGACCAGTAGACCAGTTTTTAATGTATAAACATTATCCTAAACTCAGTAGGCAATGTCGACTTTGCCCAAAAATCGGCGAAGTCGAGGTGAAAGTCGACACAATTAAAGATGTCAGCTTTGACCGGGTTCGCATCCGCTGTCGAAATTGACAGGGGATTGTCGACATTATACCCAACGCAATAGCTCTGTCTATAGTCTGGCTATTTTAGGAAGGCCGCTGGCTCTCTCGGCCTGCATGGCACTGCTTCGCCAGCAACTGCAGCAACACTACCTGGAGCCGCGCTGGTCCCGGGGCTGGGGATGAAAGGAGCCCTTGCAGCGGGTGCGTGCAGAGGGACCAGGCGGGCGGGGGGCAGCGACCTCGGATAGTGGAGACTTGGGGGGCCAAGTTTAAAATTTTGAACGGGTAAAGATATTAACGTGGTTCAAACGGCATTGTGTTCGGGGCCGCACGAAACATATATCCTGAAAATTTCAGGAAAATATCTTGAAAATTGCGGCCTACAGAGGCATAAATTCATTTTGGCAAAACGCACAAACAAGTAGAGAGAGAGGGAATGAGTCAACTTTTTAAGGGAAAATTTTATATGTGCAAGCATGAAATTTTGAGCAGAATTCAATACTGGCATTTATTTGGTCAAAATTTAACTCCGGATGCGAACGCACTTTAAATTTAAAAGTCTCGAGTGGACCCTATTAAAGCGTGAATAGCACCATTGGGGCCAGGCCGGAGCCGGCTGGAGCCTCACTCCCCCACCTCCTACCCCCATGCAACTGCTACCGCTGCAACCCAGCGGCATTCCTAAAATAGCCAGACTATAGGATTGCACGGGAATACGCCCTCGATCATTTCACTAACATTTTCGAAAGGAAAAATCTGTTCTTTTCGAAAACATAATATTCGCGGCATCTAGAAGTCGTATCTGTTAGGAGTGTACTTGAGAGTGCTGTACTATTCTAACAGCTGCACAATGGCCAGACTGCAATTGACGCAATACTTTGCTTTGGCAATTGATTGATGCTCCGGAATTATGTTATTTGAAGCTCAATGCTGACGGGGATGTACACGCCCTCGTCAGGCACCGCGCGACTCAATGGCAGGGACATCCGCTACGACATGGACGCTATACGGTCCAGCATGGGCGTGTGCCCGCAGCACAATGTGATGTTCAACAGGTGAGGGTGGGACCGCCCAATTGAAGGCAGGACAGGAATGAGGGTCATCAGCTAAAACGAAACAACTGGAGCTGTTTTAAAGTTAGTTTCCTGGGTTTTGAAAATTGTTTTTTGTTACAGTCTGACGGTTGAGGAACATCTGCTCTTCTTCGGTCGAATTAAAGGTGTCGAAGAGAAGGTTTTGCGAGAAGAAATCAACGGCATGCTGCGCGAAATGGGTCTAGAGGTGAGATATGAGGTGACATGTCATACACGCGCAGAACCGTGTCCGTTTCAATTTTCCGAAACTGATTGTGCAAATAGTGGAGATAAGAACTATGCATTGGAGAAGATAGGGGAGGGAACATGGTGCTTCGCTCCCTAGACTTCCGTAGGCGTGCAGTTGGTGCCTACAAGACAGGCATGAGAAATTCTTCGATTGCAAGTAGTCGAATTTTTATACGCAGAGCCCTTGCAAACACTGTAAATCAAAAAGGAACATTCGTTGCTCAATTTAGACGACATCAAAGGCCGGTTAAATTCGCCTTGCGTTGAAATTGAAACCAACTTGCCTCACATCATACCGTCGTGTGAGGCTCCGCCAGTCAAACCAGATTTTCGATTTAGTTTCATTCGGGAGCAGACGTAAGAGTTCTATACGAAGTTGAAAACATTACAACCGACGCTGGTGCTGCAACTTGATCGCAGGAAAAGCGGACGTCCTTCGCAAACACGCTGTCAGGCGGCATGAAGCGCAAGCTGTCCGTCGGCATGGCTTTCGTGGGCGGCTCCAGCGTCGTGTTCCTGGACGAGCCCACGGCCGGCGTCGACCCGTTCTCCCGCCGTGGCATCTGGGACCTGCTCGTCAGGCTGCGCCAAGGTACATAGTGTCTAAAAAAATTACGCCTGATCAATTTCTGCTCCAAGGTGAGTGGTACCGACCACACTGGGGCACATATCTATCTATGCGCTAAGGTCCCCCCGCACACAAGCTGGAGCCGGTGGTGAGCTGTATGGACTTCACCGACGCGATAGCCATCGCACTTCCGCGTGTTGTGCAAGAGGTGTCTTTCAAATACCACGTGACGGATTGTTTTTTGTTGTTTTTTTTTTTTTTTTTGGGGGGGGGGGGCTTTTGGCGAATTTTGTACCACGTGGTATTTTAAAGGCCCCCCAAGGGTAAACATCTTTCAAGTTTTCCCGGTCTAAATTCAATATTGCGAGTCGTATCGAGGCGCCGGAGAAAAGTTCTGGCTGGGGGAATCAATTTTGGGGACACCGTGTATGGATCAGCAAAGAAAAACCGCAAGACTGGGAGAAGTTCTGAGTTTGCGAACTCCGTTCTTCACTCACTAAACTGTTTGCTGGAACTAAGGCAAAATGTTCGTTAAATGAAGATTTTTGGCACAGTTTTTAAGATTGTTGCATGTATTTGAAGCTTGGCGTTCGCGTGATATTTCGCTTTTCCCTTTTCGCTTTGATCCATTTAATAATTATTAATAATTCCAGATCAGGTGGAGAAAACAAGTATCTCATATGTAGCTCTAAGAAAATTCGTAACGTTCATGAGCGTCTGAGAAAGAACAAACCTGCATAAAATGACCGAGAAACCAAAGCGCTACATCTCTTTTGCCCATCTTTAATTTTCGGTTCTTTTGCGTATTCAGAATCTTTGTTTAACGAGAATTATCAATGTAAAGAAAATAAAGAAAAGGATTGGTAATAGTAACTTGTTTTTTCGGGCAGTTCCCATAGTTGTGGGTACTTTCTCTGAGGCACATGGATATTCTTTGCTTTCTGAAACCAGTTTAGAAAGACACTTGATTTAAGTAAGAGATAGCGATTTGGGTTAAGCTTTATATTCTTGAATCTAGCATAATTAAATACTATCGGAACAATAATAATTTGTTTGTTCCAGTATATTATGCTTGTCAGATAATTTTCTGTTTAGGAATCCCTTTTGGATTTTATTTCATTTTTTGCTTGATTCGAGCAACATTTTTTGAAAGAGATTCCCTTTGTAATTAGCGAGGTGACAGTGATACTGACGGCCGGGCGGGCTTCCGGGCGGGCGCACCCGTGGCACCCACGAAAACGTAGTCTTAGCCTTGAACTTACCAAGGTTAGTAGACTTCACTCAAGGCTGCAGGAGGATTAAAAGCAGCTTGAATCAAAGTCAGTGACCTTGGTAAGTTCAAGACTAGAGTTAAGGGTGTCCAATCGCTCTTTTTTTTTATTTCATGAATCGATTGTTCAGAACGCGCTGATTCTAACGATATGTGTCTGTGTCCCCTGCGCCTTCTAATTTTTGCTCTAGAGACGTTCAAACTTTCGGATTTTCCCCTTTTTCATCCAGCAAATCTCGAGAATTTGAATAGGTAGAAGGATGAAACTTTACAGCACCATAGTACTTTGCTTGGACTGTGTTGTGAATAGTTTTTCATGTCACTGCGAATTCCAGGAAGGCTCCTGGAATCGACTGAAAGTGGCCCGATGTTAGACCTTTTTTTCGCATGGAAGACGATCGCTTACCAAATTGAAATTACATTCACAACAGAGCCTCATCTTTCCTCTACAAGCTGAGATTGATGCCATCTCTTTAGGTCAGCTGCGATTTGAGATTTGCTGGATGAAGTGAGGGTCTTTTTCGAGTTCCAGGCATGAGTAGACAAGGACAGGCTACACCTTCTCTCTCGCACGTGGCGGGGCTGAGGCGGTGCGAGGTGCGGGGAAGACGTCCCTCCTCCTCCTCCCACCGCTACAACACTGCGCGACGTCTGCCGGAGCACCGGAGACCAATAAACATTACAATAGGACGGATTTGGCGCGGTCCGTCCTTTTAAACCAGGTGCAAATCAACTTTTGACGTTCAAATTTTTCACATTTGTAACTCACACCAACCTTTTCGCCGCCTCCCGGCAGTGCGATTCTGTTTTTGAATCGAGATCGTGCGAGCTTTGAGAGCCGACTTGGAGCTGCCAAAAATCCGGGAAAAGAGCGAAACTGAGCCAAACTCTGGTCCGGGAAGCAGGAGCTGGCTAGTGACACCGACATCGACGAGGTTGCAGCGGTGTTGCCACCTTGGCCGGCGGGGAGGAGGAGGTCAGCCTAGCCACCCCTTCCACCCCCACTTTTGACTAATAAGCGTGACCATTCCGCGAGCAGGAGAGCGATTGGAGACCCTAGGGTCGCTGCAACCTCGTCGATGTCGGTGTCACTAGCCAGCTCCTGCTTCCCGGACCAGAGTTTGGCTCAGTTTCGCTCTTCTTCCGGAATTTTGACAACTCCAAGTCGGCTCTAAAACCTCGCACGATCTCGATTCAAAAACAGAATCGCACTGCCGGGAGGCGGCGAAAAGGTTGGTGTGAGTTACAAATGTGAAAAATTTGAACGTCAAAAGTTGATTTGCACCTGGTTTAAAAGGACGGACCGCGCTAAATCCGTCCTATTGTAATGTTTATTGGTCTCCGTTGCTCCGGCAGACGTCGCGCAGTGATGTAGCGGTGGGAGGAGGAGGAGGGACGTCTTCCCCGCACCTCGCACCGCCTCACCCCGCCACGTGCGAGAGAGAAGGTGTAGCCTGTCCTTGTCTACTCATGCCTGGAACTCGGAAAAGGCCCTCACTTCATCCAGCAAATCTCAAATTGCAGCTGACCTAGAGATATGGCATCAGTCTCAGCTTGTAGAGGAAAGATGAGGCTATGTTGTGAATATGATTTCAATTTGGTAGGCAATCTTCTTCCATGCGAAAAAAAGGTCTAACATCGGTCCACTTTCAGTTGATTCCAGGAGCCTTCCTGGAATTCGCAGTGACATGAAAATCAATTCACAACACAGTCCAAGTAAAGTACTATGGTGCTGGAAAGTTTCATCCTTCTAAGTATTCAAATTCTCGAGATTTGCTGGATGAAAAAGTGGAAAATCCGAAGGTTTGAACGCGTCTAGAGCAAAAACTAGAAGGCCCAGAGGGCTTAGAGACATATCGTTAGAATCAGCTTGTTCTGAACAATTGATTCATGAAATAAAAATAAGAGCGATTGGAGACCCGTAAGGTCAGTCTAACCTTGACCGAAGAAAACATTTTTGTGTGTGCATTCCCACAGGCCGCACCATGATCCTCACGACGCACTTTATGGACGAGGCGGACCTGCTCGGTGACCGCATCGCCATCATGAGCGAGGGCCGCCTGCAGTGCTGCGGCTCCAGCGTGTTCCTCAAGGAGCGGCTGGGCAGCGGCTACCACCTCACTGTCGAGTGGCAACGGGACGAGGGGCCGGAGGCGGCCGCCGACAGTGAGTATTTAACCAAACGGTGAGCCTAACACTCTGTCACAAAGCGTGGTGAGTGCCTATGTCACTCTGATAAAGGTCTGCTGACCCACCACACGTTCAGGAATCGTGTGATAGCAAACCCTTGAGTTTGTAGAGCAACTCTTCTCTCTTGATTAATTTTTTTTTCTTTCACTTGTACGTGTCACCTTACTCTCGAACGTATGGCGTAGGTATCAGCTGCGAGACAATCCATATCTACAAACTACAACCGTGTGTCTGACTTTCCCCCTCTCCGCCACTCACCTGTGCAGGTGAGGACGGGTGGGGGGCAGCAGGACAGACACGCGGTTGTAGATACAGAGTGTCGTTGAACAATATTCATGCTGTTCAGGGCTCCGGATTAGTTTTATATCGGCTGTTACACAGTAGGCGCCCGCTACGCTTAAGTTGCGTCTCTGGTTTATGAATTGGAGTGGGGCAATGGACGCGAAAGTAGCGAGATGCGACAAGGAAATGCTGAATGGAGGGACGTTTGCACATCGACTGGCACCCCGCCGGGGTCTGTACGACCAAAACTGGCTAAATGCCAGCCAAAATCGATCAGGCGTGATTTATAGGACACCCTGAACGTACTTGGGTTCGGTCGGCACTGAGCCTTGGGTTGTGGCGCGCAGAGAAGGCTCTGCTGCTGCAGGAGGTGCTGTCGCTGGTGCCGGCGGCGCGTCCCCGCCAGAAGGACGCGGCCGACCCGGACGACAGTCAGGCGGTGTACACACTGCCGGACCGGCACGACGTAGCCGCCATCACGGCCTTGCTGGAGCGACTCGACGAGCGGCGGGTCGCGCTGGGCATTGCTTCCTATGCCATCTCGGACACGTCCCTGGAGGAGGTAGGTAACTACTGCTTATTGTTCAGGTGATGGCTTCGTGAAGCAGAGGCCACGAAAGGCAACTCCATAAAACCGTGACTCAATTATATTCTCTTGCCGTCCAGATTTTCCTGAAAGTCGCAGCAAAGAAGGAATCGGATGGAAATGAAAGTGAGTAGTACTTGTTTTAGCTAGTTCGGCAGGAATGTTAAAGATGTGAGGATCAAGTGAGAAATAGACCTCGCTTTCGGGTAGTTTTTACAGACATCCGCACTTTAGGGGTCGTACGGGCTTTAAGGTTTTGAGGGTGAGTGGGGTCTTACAAACCGGACATGGGTAGATGGGGGGGGGGGGGGCTAAGAAAGGGGACGTCCACATCAAAATACCGATTACTTAATGCCGTCCCTCCGCAATTACGAAGCATCGAACCCTGCGTCTGAAACCATTGCGTACAGCCATTCAAAACTCTTTCTCGAGAAACTCACACTAGATAAAAGCTAGATACTACTAATTTTGACCATTTGAACTTTTTGAAAATCGGACGTTCAGGTGGGTCGGGGTTCACTAAAACCGGAAATGTGTGGACGGCAGGGCGGAGGGGGTTTAATTGTCTGAAAGTACCCATCCTTTTTGGATGACCCCTGAGGAGCCAACGTTTTGAGGTTTCTAGTATGTATCCTTTTCGGATTGAAAGTATCCAAGAGACTGGAACGGCCTTGATGATGACTCAACACTGGGAAAATTCCTCACCAAAATTTCCTACTCTTTTCATTCACCGTGAAATACTATGACAAGGATTCAATTCTTATCGGAAAAACAACCGGTATAGTTCCTATATTAAATAGTTATTTAACACTTAAGCATTGCAACCCTTCCTCCCAAAGCAAAAATGTGGTGCCTATTGGATCTACCTGTGCGTGCGTCTCACGTCATCCTTCCAACGCGTCGTCTGGCTAAAAATATGGAAGTTCACAAGAAAACTAATTCCACAGACAATAAGGAAAGCAAAAAGAGCTTACAGACACTTTACACAGATAACACGAGGCACCCAAACTTTACCAGAGTAGAACATGAATAAATAGTAATGGGGGAGAATCCCGATAAAATAGCGTCAAGCTTCAAAAGAAGTCGACATCTCTAAAACTACCGCTTTCCACCACCTCTTCTTCGCTGCGCAGGTGACGTGCTCACCATGAAGGACGATGACGAGACATCAACCGGCAAGATGCTGGAGGAGCCTGTGTTTGGCGTGCGGCTGCTGATGCAGCAGTACGTGTCCCTGGCAATGAAGCGTTTCAACTACGTCCGGCGGGACCTGAAGGGGCTCTTTACACAGGTGGGCTGGGGTTCTCCATCAGCTGAGACGTGCTAACTAATGACGTCTCCAGAAGGAGTCTGTCAAATACCACGTGACTGATTGGGGGATTGTGGCACATTTTGTACCACGCGAGTAAAGGCCCCAAACACTCTGCCGCGGCCGGTGTTCGGTGTGTGGTGTGAATCTTGCGCATATCATCTTTCGGTCTTGGAAAAAAGAACTTCCATGCAAGCCTTTCTTGAGACATATAGGTTGGTAATCAAGAAAATTAAGAGATAGCTGCTGTTTTTTTTGTTTTTTTTTGTTTCTTTACTTTGGTTCTTGTTGATGATCAAAATGATGATAATGTAGCCTCGTGATCTACTGATGTCTGCTTTTTACAGCTCGTGCTCCCCGCATTCTTTGTCATGCTTGCCCTGGCCTTGACACCTAACTTGAACAACGGATCAACGATCGAGGTGGTGATGCGGCCCGACCAGCTCGGCAAGCCCGTCGTGTCCTTTGTGGAGCTAGAACAGGTAAGTCATAGCATCGAACACAAACATGTTGTAATACGTACCAAAGAAGAATATGGTGACTGCCAAAACTGTATCCGGTATGACAAATAATCGTAGTGGCAGTGGAATGACTGAAGTCAGGTAGGGTGCGCCATGTTCGATTTTCATGTCAATGGCACTGATGTTATCAGGCTGTCTACGAGGTTATGTGGATCGTGCGGAGATAGTGGTGAGTACAATCATGCACATACATGCCCCGGCAGAAGACTTTTAATGTCTCGCGACATTTGCCCCTCGCATCTTGGTGACAATCACTGTCACCAATCAGAATACAGAAGCCCAACATGGCGGACGAACGCCGGCGCGAGGGCGTTCCACGGCCTCGATTTGTCATGACGGACACTGTTTGCGGTGTCATGATGTGGTGTTCTTGTTGGTCCGGTTTGGATACAGTGAAATACCTTATTAGGCCGACGTAAAAACGCATCGCCCTGAACGGGCAACACTTTTTAAACACATCGCTCTTTTAGGGCGACGGATTTTAGTCGTCGCTCTGTTAGAGAAACGAACTTTTGCCCCTTAAGAGCGATGGAATTGGGCGCAAATTATCGCACTTGAAGGAACAACGTATGTCGCTCTAAGATTTACGTAGCTGTGGAGTTTTAAACGGATATTTTTTTAATTATTTTCAGAGCAATACAACGTGGGGAACTAAGTACCTTGACTCGATGCTTAAAGACGGCGTGGGCACGGCGCTCGTTGGGCTGGACGACACTAAACAGCCGCCCAGCTTGCGGAGTGAGGCCGTTCCAGACCTTACATGCACCAACTCTCCGCCGGTAAGAGATAGTGTCACTCGATAGCCAGGCACTGATCACCGTTGTAAGTCAGATGCGTTGCATTTAGAAATTAGCGTATCAGCCACATTTTGGCATATTTCCACAACGCCAGAAATTAATCTACAGTAGCCTTCCAAAGCGTGTATCGGGTATTCTATTCAGTGTACATATTTTTGGGACTGGTGGTGGGCACCTGTACAAGCATTGTGATTATGAGTACCCGCACGCAGAAACACGGCTATTCGGCGCTATGCGCTGTTAAAGAATACCTGTCCTGCACCTGGCGGGGAGACTGCCGGCAGAAACCGTACACAAGGCGTCCGGAAAAGGGACGGCCGGTTCAGAGAGCGTCGGGACGCTACACTATGTCGGACACTTCCCAAATAGTGCTTTTGTTACCGGTTCGTTGGCATTCAGATCACTTGCGACGAGCCACTTGCTTGTTGATGGTTTCACGACGCTGTCGAGAACCGAGTCCTATGTGTCGCTCTGTGATTGTGCTTGCATCACGCCTCTGAACCCGGATATGAACGTCCCACGTTAGTCTAAGAAAACGCTACCGCCAGCCCTTCTCGTGGCAAACTCAGAAGGGAGTGTTTACAGCTCTAAATTAGGAACTTGGCTCATTCTGTACGATTCGCAAAGTTTTTATTTTCGAAGACAATGTTTTTCCCTTCTCTTAAGTCGTGAAAGTTTTTGAAAAAGTGTATTTTTCAAGTTCCATGACTTGAGAGGATTTTTGGGGGGTATCAGATATGGAGTGTTGTGATTTCTCAACGTTTCGTTAACTGGAAATATCGTAAAAAAAGAACATCTTTTGGAAAAATATTGAGTTGTACGAGCCTTTAAAACCTGTTTAAAAACAGAATATGAAATTCATTCTTCCCTTAGAAAGGACTGTGGAATTCTATAGGAGTCGCGTGCTAATTTTCTAATATGGTGCTGCCTTGTTAGGTGTTTGCCCTCTAGCGGCGTTCGACGATAGCAAACGATCCGCTTTGGGGTATGTTTCTACGTCAGGGAGCCAACGACCAGGGCACCGCTGCCTGTAAATCCGTTAGCTTCGCACTTAATCATCTTCCCTTGGTTATTTTTACGCATCCCCTCGTTCTAGAGTTAAAATTAGGGAAGCCTGTTACACCAGGACGTTGTGTGGCGTGATGCTTACCTAGTGCTCACCTAGTGCTCAACCGACTTGTTGAATTATTGCGTCTCTGCAGGGTAACTCAACAAAGAGCTGGACACTTCCGAGCGGGGAACTGTACTACGATGCAACGGGGACACCACTCGAGAACTGGCTGGTCGGCACATACCAAAACTGCCGAAAGAATCGGTTTGTATCGCACCTGGTAGCCTGGACGTGGGCGCTCCAAATTGTTGGAGTAGGTGTCCCACGAGGTGTCATATATTCGTCAAAATTATGCATATGCCTAAAATTGGCAGAAAGGATTTAGCGGCAGTTCGATCCTTGCAAACTAGACTGTTTATTCTCAACTCGAGTTTTTTAGACTTTTTGTAGCAAACGATTAAAAATGATAAAAAAAAAAAGTCTAGAAATGTTAAAATCTGTAGTTGTCAAATATTGAAGCTACGACGCTATACTTGAGGATACGACCTCTTACGTGACCTGGTTGTAAGAAAGGTAGGGTAAGATACCTAGTAATGGTTAGTTAGAGAACGAGCGAAACACCTCTCTACAAGCCCTGTGACCACGCCGATCCAAAAACGTACCGGTTCCAAGGGTATCTGGGTATCTAATGCGAACATCACTACTGGGTACCGTACTCCTAGTCTAGTTTCCAAGGATCGAGGTATCTCAGAGTTTTCCCGCTGTATCAATCAATATAGGCATGCGAGAATCGCAGCGCTTCGCCAGTTCCTTTCATATTATCTTCACTTTTGTTTAATTCCAGCTTTGGCGGTGTGTCATATGGCGCCTCATATCCGTTGAAGGGCTTCAGCGAGGCGGACACTGTCAAGGTAATACCCGCTTTTTATCGCAAGTCAGTCCTGTCGGTCTAATCCACGAGAGCAGTGAAACTTATGTTAAAAATGAAAAAAACAAGAGAAACTACGGTTTGGAGCCTCGGGGAATATTTTTTTTCGAATGTTTCGAAACGAGTTTTAAAAATCCGAATGAAATCCAACCTCTGGCAGATCTGGTTTGACGGAAAGACTGCCGCGGTCAGCGCGGACGTTCCGGCGTACCTCAATACCATCAACAACGTCATACTCCGAGCCTCTCTACCGGACGGCTCCAGCACTAGAGATTACGGCATCGAAACGTCCAACTGGCCCCTGCCAGAGAACCCCGACGACCATGAAGACAGAGCTGAGGCCTTGTAAGCGATATTGAGAGTGGAATAAGTAACCAAGGGCTGTTCTTGAAAATATAATTCATATAAGTTATAGGATTCCGCTTAGTAATAGAAATGTAAGAAATCCAAACGTTTTTGTGCCACCGTAATACAAACAAGAAAATTTTGTTTGTATTGTATTACTAATACATGAATAATTGCTTCCTTTTAGACACGGTAAAAGTTGTAACTGCCTGGAAAACGCAGGAACGTCACGCGAGAGCCCTCTGCATGACCATGCAATGGTCCTCGAAAGTCCTCGCGTTTACCGCGTAGGTGTACGTAATAAACATACTCATGTAGTTTACAATTCAGACAAAAATGTTTGTTATATACACTCAGTGTTTGCGTTACGGGCCACAAAATATACATACCAAAATAAGTCAAAATTCTGATAGTGATTACCAGTGATGTTTCTTGTGGAAATTCGTTTCACGAAGATTCCGAATATGTAATAAAAAGGATCAGTCAAAAAAGCTAGCTTCGCGGTTTCTCGGGGTCACTGTAGTTGCGTACTTTCTCGAAGGCACGGGAATAGTACGAACTCTCTCGAAAGCACATTGAAGTTACCCGTCTCCTCAGACAGGTCTCAGAAGATGATTAATTTTAGATAGGGACAAGCGACAAGTGAATTGTATGTAATACGTGTATCATTAAAAGCGGCGTGGAGCTGACCTTTTGCAGTGGCCCTTCACCGCTTCTGACAGCGAGCTTCGACAGTTCACAAAGTAGCAGTACAGCTGGAACTCTTAATCAATTAAATAGAACTTTTTTGTTCGTTGACATGTTATGAACGGAACACATGTACTCATGTCCACTGTCCAATGAAAACACACACTCACCATGCTTTGACTGCAACACGCCTTCTGCCCACCAGTGAAGTTGTTGTCGTCCTGTCGTCCGCCATCACCGTCATCTTCGCCATGAGTTTTGTGCCGGCCTCGTTCGTCATGTTCCTTGTAGAGGAGCGCATGGGGCAGTCCAAACACCTTCAGCTGGTGTCTGGTCTCAGACCTTACATCTACTGGCTGCAGAGCTACACTTGGGATTTGGTAAGACAGAGAAAGTCTGCTCCCGAAGTCCGTATCCCATTGGGAGTACAATCTTTAAAGTAGATTTTAATCTAGATTAAAGTGCGTTCCTCTCAGATATTCATAAACCAAGATCTAGATTGTATTGGATGTAGCAAACTGTAATTGTTGTGAGTGCGTTTAGTAATTTTTGGAATAGAATTGGAGGTGATGTGTGTCAATTATGTGCTACCCCTCTCTATCTGTGTTTCCTAGGTCAGTTTTATAGTATCTGAGCTCCTTGTCATCCTGATTTTCGTCGCGTATCAAACTCCCATGTACACGTCAGGCTCCAACGTCGTTGCCCTTATTTCTCTCATCTTCTTGTACGGGTGAGTAACTAACATTACCACGCAACCATATTCTCTCTCTCTTTTTTTTAATGAAACTGGCAAGGCAGTGCGAGCAAGCGAATTACTATGAAATAACGCGAACGGGATTTTATTCACCAAGCTATATTTGGTGCTATACAAAAATATTAATTTGACTAGGTATTATTCTGGTAAGGAATGTGGTCATCTTCTTGATTTTGCCACTCGTTTCATGGTTGTTTACAGTGTATCCTGCACGCCCATGCTCTACTTGTTCTCGTGGTTCTTCCGGATACCTAGCATGGCGTTCTTAGTGCTGTCTACGGGCAACCTGTTGGTCGGAATGGCCACCACCGTCACCATCGTGGTCATGCAAGTTACCAGCCCCGTAAGTGTGTCAGAAAGGATACATTCACAACCTAAGTGTGCCAACCACGCCGTTTCTAAATTTAAACTGTACACGTTTTTTTCTTTACATAATTATACTCATTAGCCTTTTAATAAATTAATTTGTGCACGATTTTGTCCGTACCTGCGTTTCTTTTGGCAACATATCCTTTCGCAAAGCATGATCCATTCGTTGTAATCGGAACCAAGTGGGAACATGACAATGCATAAGTTTTTCCTAGCCTTGTTCGATCATTGTGCCCTAACCACTTGCCATTTCCACGCGGTGTCCCAGGACAGCGTCGACGTTGTTGAGGGCGTGTTCCTGGTTCTCCCACAGTACTGCCTTGGCCAGGGCCTCATGAACATGGCCCTCAACCACTTCAAAACGAAAAGCATGGAAGCTATGGGTGAGTTGTGTATCTTCAGGTTCGCGGTTATTCACATTTATTTATAAATTTGGGGCGAGCGTACAAATCACATGGGTTGCAGGTGGACAAGCGCTAAGCTCCCTACTTATGTGAATATGTGCAGGTTATGAAGGCGAGTCGCCGATGACGTGGGACGTGACGGGCAAGTACTTGGTCGCCATGGCTGTGGCGGCGGCGGTGCTGGTGTGCGCCGTGTTTCTGGCCGAGCAGAGCACGCACTGGTGGCATTTCCTGCAGCAATCCTCGAGAGACGAGAAGGTCAAGCCTGACGGTGACAACGCTGTCGCGGAGGATGACGTGCTCCGCGAGCGGCAGCGCGTGGCGGCCGGGGAAGCCGACGGGGGCATGCTGGTGCTCAAGCGACTCACAAAGGTGGGACTGGAGGCTTCCGACTGCCTATGCGTACTGTACTCCTCTGTAACTGATACAAGCTAGCCTGCCGGTCGTTTGGCCCCTTGTTCTCACTGGCACTAACCGGTTGGCAGAGGCTGTGAGGGTTGTGCCTCTTGTGCATACTCATACTTTTGGTTCCGAAGCGGTCCCGACTCTGAGTTGCCTCCCTTTTAACCGGGGCTTGCTTGACTCCGCTCCGCACATAAAAAATGTGGGCTGTTTAAGCAGTGGGTATAACTTTTGAACGGATTAATATTGTACAAAACGCGAAGGAAATTCGGAAAGAAGAATAATTTCTTTATGGGGTAGACGTTGTGGTGCTGCGACACGAATCACGTAACCTTCAACTTTTCCCTTACTCAGTGCGTGAGTCCAGATGGCCACCGTCTTTTGTTTACCCGCATCGGTTTGTCTGCTGCACACCTATTATTATTGGCGTCGCACGTGCACCCTAATGAGGACCTGCTTTTCTTATTTTATTTTACTCATACGCTATTATCGAGCGGTTCTGATGGACAGTAATTTGTAATGCTCTCTGTTGTTGCTTAGCGCTACAAGAGGGGGGCTGCGCCCGCTGTGGCCGGCGTGTCCCTGGGGGTGGAACGCGGCCAGTGCTTCGGTCTGCTGGGGCTTAACGGCGCTGGCAAGACGAGTATCTTCAAGATGCTTACCGGTGACACACTCATCTCCGGTGGCGACGCTCTGGTATGCATAGTTCACCATTAGTGGCCGTCCATAATTCTCGTGGACACTTGTAGACCACGTTTTGACCCCCCCTTTCCCCCCTTCGTGGACAGGCGTGGACTTTTACGCACCCCCTTCCCCCCTGTCCACGTGGACTTAAGTAAAAATTACTGGAAAAGAGTGTTTTTTTTTAGAGTCACCGTTTAAAGAGTCTTGATACGAGATATCGGCGTTTTATGTGCGAAAATCAATCAAAATCAGCTTATTGACGCGAATTTTGGACTAAATATCGCCGATATTTCAAAAACCGTAAAAGCTACAGCCTTCTTCTTACGGGTGCTATTTTGGCCAGATTGACCTTAGAAAATATATTTAAAAAACAAATTCCAACATTAGTTGTTACTGCTGCACGGGGCAGTTAGGCCCCCAAGCCGGGCTCGGTCGGACCCTCTAAATATTGTCCGATTTCAAAATTTCAAATTTTCTGATTTTTTACTCACCAAATGGCCGAGGAATTTCTAACGCGTTTGTTAAGTGTCGCAAAAGCGGGAACGACGACCGCCCCTACTAAATATTGACTAATCACGACAAAAGTCGTTCTCTTTAGACTGAAATCTCGTAATATGGCGCGATTGTTTCTCATTTTCCATCGGATTTCTCGATTCGTATCATCAAAACCCCATTTCGAACAAAAATGAAAGCGTTCGTTACAGAAGTTCATGGGGGTCATCAACAGAAGCTCATGGGGGTCATCAAAAAAGTGACGTCAAAAATACAGTCTGGATTACTTATACACCCAGAGAAACAGATTCTTAGGCTAAAAGCATTCAAGAATATTTTCATGCATCAAGCCAATTTTAGAGTTGAATCAAGAAATATTCTTGGGTCAAGAATTATATTCTTGAATGCTTTATGAATACGTTGTTCTCGGCTTGAATCAAGAATTCGTTTCTCTGGGTGTATCTGATAACTATTGACGGTCAGCGTTGTGTGCTCCTCCCCAGGTGGACGGGCGGTCGGTGCGCGGCGACATGGACTCGGTGCGCCGGCTGACCGGCTACTGCCCCCAGTTCGACGCGCTCATTCCGCTGCTCTCGGTGCGTGAGCACCTGATGCTGTACAGCGGCCTCCGAGGTGTTGGCCCCCGCCAGCGAGCTGCTGTAAGTGCACACTACTGCGTGTGTCGTCCGCGGCTGGCATACTTTAGGCGATTGGTCAATACGACGGGGGATAAATTATAAATGTACCGCAAAGTGTTGCGTACATCGTTTGGGACGTAACTACGCCCACGAAAACGTAGTAGTTAAGCCTTGAACGTAGTACTAAGGTGAGTGATAGACATCATTCAAGGCAATACTCTGTAAACGCGCGATATGAAGGAATTGTGAAATCACAACAATCATTGTACGGTTTCGAAAGCTCAAGACTTTGGACTCCCGACTTAACGGTTTATAGTCTCGCGCGAATATTCAAAGTAGCTTGGATCGAAGTCAAAAATCTTGGTAAGTTCAAGACTATAGGGTTTTTTTGGGGTCGGGTCATTCTGACCTTGATGGATGACTAGATTTTCTGTGTACGCCGTAGTTTTACCATTTTGTGCTAATGTCGTGCTTCAGTGAAAACTTCACTGACAAGGCTGAAAAACACGTTTAGTGCCACTGGCAACCTATTAAATGTGCATTTCGGTCGACCTGGGTTGTGTTTTAGCACAATCGAGCTCTTGTTCGAGACACATAAACTGTGTTTTGCCTTCTTGTAATATGTATCTAGCTTTGTTGGCTCGCGGCGTGTTATTTTATTTTCCGTGCTCTTCACTTAGGCTGTGCGTCGCGCCATCGACATGCTGGACCTCGGCGCGCACGAGGACAAGCAGGCCAAAGCGCTATCGGGTGGTAACAAACGCAAATTGTCTGCGGCCATCGCCCTCGTCGGGGACCCGCTGCTCCTCTACATGGTAAGAGGGCACCTAGCAAAATCATGTGTCCAACTCGATTCGTAATCTTTTCAAAGAATGTTAGAAAGATTCGAAATCGAATAAAATGCTCTCATGAATGTTAAAAAATGAAAGCCTGAGGTCAGATTTGAACTCCCCTACGATTTGCATTTTAGTTCCATACACTTTGTCCGTACGGTGTTTCGGCCGGACTCGAAACCGCGATAGGCTGCCAAAACTGAACGGTCGTTCCCTAACAATTCAATGATTTCAGCAAACTCTTCGCTGTGTACCGTACCGTACAGTATCTAGATTAAGTAGTTAAGCCACTTCCATGTATAATCCGAAACGAGAGAGGGATCAGGAGCTCCCCGTCAACTTAAGGGGATCTTTTGGTCACTCGGCCTTCTCTAGCTACAGACTGTATGTACACCCAGAGAAACGAATTCTTGATTCAAGCTTAGAACAGCGTATTCTCAAAGCATCCAAGAATATAATTCTTGATCCAAGAATAAATATTGATTTAACTCTAAGATTGGCTTGATTCAAGAAAATATTCCTGAATGCTTTTAGCCTTAAGAATCTGTTTCTGTGGGTTTAGCTCATCAAACGCACTCCTACCGCAAGTCTGTGATTTGGTGCTTTTAGTGCCTCGGAAGTTTCCAGCAAATTTCGGAAATTGACGAGGTTTTCCTAAATTGCAGGAAATATTCAGAAATTTCCGAAAATTTCTTTAGTTTTGCGAATAGGTCCGCAAATTTGTAGAGCAAGACCATTCTTACTGCCTCGAAATGAAGAGGACTTGATAATGTCTTCTCGCTGCCATCCCTTCCTGACGACACTTGCAGGACGAGCCCACGACGAGCATGGACCCGTGCGCGCGGCGCTTCGTGTGGCAGCGCGTGCGCCGCCTGGTAGCCGCGGGCCGGTCTGTGCTGCTAACCTCGCACAGCATGGAGGAGTGTGAGGCTCTTTGCTCCCGACTCACCATCATGGTCAATGGCAGGCTCACTTGTCTGGGCAGCCCACAGCACCTCAAGCACAGGTAAGACCACACCAGAAATAACAAGCTGGCCCGTCCCTTCCGTCAAACCTCGGTGCCAGTTCCGCTGCGCTCCACCGGCACCTCAGTTCGACAGGGGACTTGGCCAGCATGGCCTGCCGGCGGCGTTTGCGAGGGCCTTCGGCCCTCCGCCTTTAGTCTCCCTAGAAGCTCCCGACAGCTCTGAAGTACCATAGGAAAAACACCTCGCCTGCGGGAGAGCTATCGTGAGAACCCCATGCACGAAGAAAAAAGCTCGGTTACTGCTATCGAAGTTCCAGGGCCTGCCTCAGGGAAGCCGAGTTTGGTAGTAGCGATCAAGCAAGTTGCCACCTATAATCTGCAGCTGCCTATGATAACAGAAAAGTTGATTCTTGGTGCCAAACCTGCTTGATCGCCACAACAAACTCGTCCTCCCTAAGGCAAGTCGATAGCAACGATCGATCTTTTTTTTTTTCCGTTTCCGATCCTCGTTTTGGCGTGTGAAGCGTCCTTATTGTACGTGTGTGCAAGTGCAACCTCTTTTCCTTTCAGATACGGTTCTGGATACATTGCCATCATCCGTTGCCCTACATCGCGGGTGGAGGAGGCAAAAACGATGCTGGTTCAGCGCCTGCCCAGCGGTGTAATAGTTGAATCGCACTTGAACCAGGTAAGCATGGTTGTTTTAAATGCTTGATGCAAGCGGAGTCGGGTATTTCAGTCATTCAGGCAAGTTCTTGTTTCTGAGTATTAATGTACCAGATGGCCATTTTGCTTTAATTTGAAAGCAAACTGCTCCATGGTGTGTTTCCACAAGTGGCTATTTTTGCCAAAATTCGCTTTAAGCGTCTCCTATCGCTCTCCTTCACTCGAGATGGTCATGCTTATTAGTCAAAAGTGGGGATGGGAGGGGTTGGTAAGTTGACCTTCCCCGCACGCCGCACCTCCTCATTCCCGCAACGTGCGAGATAGAAGTTGTAGCCTGTCCTTGTACTCATGCCTGGAACTTCATCCAGCAAATCTCAAATTGCAGCTGCCCTAGAAATTTTGCATGGGTCTCAGCTTGCAGAGGAAATATGAGCCTTTGTTGTGAACACAATTTCGACTTGGTTTTCGGTCGTTTTACATGTGAAAGGCTGTTGTATTGTCGGCGAGATTATCGGCCCCTCTTCCGAGCGATGCAAGGAAGCTTCCTGGAAATCGCAGTGGCACGAAAAATATTGCAAGCAAAGTACTATGTTACTGTAAAGTAACAACTGGAGACCCTTAAGCAAAACACAAGTCCCTCAGCCCTCAGAAGTCCCTCAGGGTGCTGAAATCGTGGGGGCAACCACTCATTTAAACTATGTACAAGATTATCAGGATTTCGTCGGATTACACCCCTGGTTTTTTGTTAATTTTTAGGCACGGAGTGAAACGGAGTTGCCTTATAGTTTCGTCAGATTGGACTGTTTTTTTTAGGCACGGAGTGAAACGGAGTTGCCTTATAGTTTCGTCAGATTGGACTGTTTTTTTTTTTTTTTAGGCACGGAGTGACCTTATAGTTTCACTGAAGATTGGACTTTTTTTTTTTAAATTTCCTATGGTGCCCCTTACGCCAAAACCGAAAGTCTCTGTGAGAAGTTTTTAAGACCTTCCTGACTTTCGCGTAGTACCCATACGAGAGCGTCGGACATCATTTTACACTCCAGAAATGCAGCAGACTGTCTCAAAACGGAGTTGAAATTCAGCTTTCTCACTCCATCCAATGGCAAAAGAAAAAGACAGAGCTAGCGCGCTCGGCTCGTCAACTGGCTGTGTCAGTATCATCCATCCTTCTCCTGCCACGCTATAAATCGGACCTCTCCCTTTCTTGTGAAACAGCCCTTATTGTTGATGTGCCGAGCCGAGTCGAGCCCTGGTTAAAAGGGAGGCAACTCAAGAGTCGCGACTGCTTCGGACCCTAGAGTATGCACGAGAGGCACAACCCTCAGAACGGAACATTGTCGATGTGCCGAGCGGTCAGTGCCAGTGAGAACTAGGGGGCCACGAGCCGCGCCGCGACCAGCCAACCTATCGACAATGAAGTCACGCCACATTCCCCTCACATTTCCCGTTTTACATAATGTGTTCAGTCGCTATACACTATGACATTTCCCGTATAACGCGGTGTCTTCCTGTCTGTCTCACCTGCATTTTGAAGTAAAAAGTTGGTTAAAAAAACAAAAAACTTCGAAACTTCAGATCACCTACGTTTCCTCCGTTATTTAAAATTAAGAAAGAGCTAACCAAATAAAAATTCCGAATAACTAATGTAAAGCCATATAAAAATTGAATCCAAATCCATTTTTGTGACACTTCGTGCCTACCAGTATTTCACGAAGTGTAATAGTATTTTTTTTTTTTTTCTTGGAAGCATAGCCCCATATGACCCTCTGACAGAAGTTTTTCAAAATCCCCAGATTATCGAAGGGTACTCGTACAAGACACGCTGACGTGTTTTTACACTTCAAAAATATCACACACCGTTTAAAAACGTGTTTTAAAGTCGGCTTTCTTACTCCTTTCAATGGAGAAAGTAAGAGACAGAGCACCTCGTCAACAGGCACCACTAGTCCAAAATCAAAACGATCTGAAGAATCAAAAATCTGTCTAACAGAATTACGGACAATAGTCGTATTGAATAGTCTAGCGTGTTGTTACATTCAAAAAATATCACTGTGATCAGAAAAACCACTTCAAACTTCAGCTTGCTCTCTCCAACCAATGGTGATAGCAAGAGACAGAGCTACTGTTACAACGCCTCTAGACGAGCTATGCTCGACTCGTCAGCAGGCTGCATCAGCAACCTCTGCCTGACTCAGTATCATTCTGTCCTTCTCCAGAGCACAGCCAAATCGGACGTCCTTCTTTTTTGTTGCGTAGCCTTTGCCGGGTACCCATTGTCGATGTGGCGAGCCGAGCCGAGGCACGCCGAGGCCCCGCTAAAAGGGAGACGACTCAAGAGTCAGGACTGTTTGGGACCGGTAGGGGGGGGGGGGACAACAGTGCGAGAGCCTTGCAGGAGGCTAGCGCTAGGCGGCCCGCGTATGAGAATATAAGCGTTACACTGACCGCTACCTAGACGCCCTAGCTCTTCAACCACTCCCTCTCCCCTTAAAGGAGATACAAACCACCCCGAACCACCCCAAAACTGAAACAAGGCTCAACCAAAATCCTGATTCCATAAATTAAAAAAAAAGAAAGCAAACAAAACCAGAAAAAAATATAAACTTAACTTCTATAATTACCCCCAAACAACCCCAAAACTGAAACAAGGCTCAAGCAAAATCCTCATTCCATGAATTTGAAAAAAAAAGCAAACAAAACCAAAAAGAACAAAATATAAACTTAACGTCTATTTTAACCAAACCCCCGTGAAACTCCGGGCCTACCAGTATCTCACAACGTGGGATAGTATTTTTTTTTCTTTTCTGGCTATTTGAACATATGTAGGTGCTATTTTTTGACATAAAGTCCAACTTTAAATTCGCAACATTTTTCAGTGTGTTTTTTTTAAATTTATAGACTTTTGTACACATGATTACGCGAGTGATACGCCCGAGGGGGAAACCACTCCGGATTTTGGTGTACAATGAATATATTAATTATTTGAATATCGTGAATATTTGTGAATACTGCGAATACGTTGAATACGACTGAATACCTTAGAATATTTGTGAATATGCGTGAATAAAGCTGAATATCAGTGAATATAGCTGAATATCAATGAATAGAGATGAATATCAATGAATAGAGATGAATATCAATGAAAAGAGCTGAATATCAGTGAATACAACTCAATATCAGTGAATATAACTCAACATCAGTTCGTGAACATGGATGAATATTCGGGAATATGAATGAATATCCGGGAATATGGGTGAATATTCGGGAATATGGATGAATATTCGAAAATATGGGTGAATATTCGGCAATACGAGTGAATATTCGGGAATATGGGTAAATATTCGGGAATATGGGTGAATAATCGGAAATATGGTCGAATATTCGGGAATAATCGGGAATATGGGTGAATAATCGAGAATATGGGTGAATATTCGGGAATAACTATAAGGGTAAAACATTGAAATAGCATTGAATATATTTGAATATTGGTGAATATCGATAAATGTTGTTGAATATGCGAGGAATAACTGAATATTAGCGAATATAGGTGAATATTGAGACTAATGGTGAATATAAATGAATATTGTGTGAAGGGATGAATATTGTGAATATTGGTGAATATGAATATGAATACCGCCGGCTTGTACAATGAATATTCGAAGTGGTTAACCCCTCGGATACGCCCCTTGGCTGACAGGCCTCCACCTGACCAATTTGCGCCCTATTTTCGTCGTCATCATTGCAATCAATGGCAATAAAACACCCAAAGCTACCACGTAGGCTTAGCACTAACACTCATATGAATGCATAAAATAACTCTAAATGTGAAGGAAAATACTCGGATTGAAACTGGTGCCACGAGAAGGGCAGGGACTGAGAGGGACTTCGGACGGACATAGCAGAGGGAGGACTTCGGAGGGATTTCAAACGCCGTGGAGTTCCTTTTTTGTCCTTTTCGAAAAGGCACTTAAAAAGGACGATTTAGGACCAAAAAAGGGAGTTCTTTTTCTATTAGGGATATGCGACAGTAAAGTTCTAAATGTGCGCTTCTTAAATTCTCGTTTGCAACGCAGGTAAAGATGCAGTTCCCTCCAGAGTTGACGCTGGTCAGAATCTTCCGGAGTTTGGATGAGGCGCGGATCAGCGGCTGCGTGCGTGACTACTCCGTGTCACAAACCACGCTCGAAGACGTAAGTGTTGCTGTTCTTGCAGGGCTAAACGGGACGACAACCCCCCCCCCCCCCCCAAAAAAAAAAACAAACAGAAAAAAAACAAATCTCTTAATTTATGTGAAGAAACGTCGTAAACCTCTTAAATAGAGCGTCCCCAGTTAATGAAATACGAAATGAAGTATTTAGATACTGTTGAAAATAAAATTGTTGGTCATCAGCAGGAGCTGCAAATTCATTTTAAAATGGCGTTTAAATTTTAGTTCGAAAAATGGCTTAACCTTGGTCGAAAGGTGTTCTACATTGATTCTCCGTTCGAAAATTAATGTACAAAACTGTTGTCGGCATCGTAAGGACAAGGTCATTTTCTAATAGGAGTTGGTTGTGAGATTTACTTGCATTATCTTAATTTAACTGGGTCTCGTTGCTAGGTCTTCATGAGGTTCGCGCGCGCCCAGAAGGCAGAAGCTACGTGAAGACGACCAGATGGCATCATTTCGCTCAGTTTCTAACACACGCTGCTTCAACCAGGACTGAGTGCCGCACATTTGAATTTGACAACCTTGTGTATTAATAGCGTAGATCGAGTGTTTTTATTCAATACTGTTTTATTGTTTTCTCTTATACTTAAATAATTGGTAGCAATGAACTAAAAAGACTGGTTTTGAACGCAACTAATTAAGTAGATATATATAAAATAAAGAAACAGAAAAAACACACTTAACATCTTTTTAACTTTGTACGATACGTACTACCTCGTTCCACTTTCTGTACAAACACCGAATCTGTGTATTGAAAAACTTTTTAAAAACATTTCGTTTTTATTACGTATCCTGTGCATCATCCTTACTGCGCGAGTCACTGTCTGGCAAATATTGAGTTCTGTTCTTACTTGGAACACAGGTTTCTTTTGTATTTGAGAAGCAGGGTCGGGTCACGCAAGAAGACACACTTGTCAGGCAGAAGCTACTTGAGATAGCGTTTATTATTCATAGTCAGATTATGCGGCCACGCCTAATACAGAACATATGCTTGTTGTGTAGGCCGTCGTGCCAACATAACACTTCTGCAACACATTCTACCCTATTTCCTATTGACACTAAATTGAACGACGTCATTTTTGTTATTTTGTTATTTTTCCGGTCCTTTGTTATTTTGCTGTTATTCGTGTTATTTTGGGTCCATTTTCATTGCTGAGCGTAGCGAAGCTCCCTGCTGGCGCGGCTCCGAGTGGGGGGTGATGAGGGGGGTCATTACCTCCCCCTTCCCCCCTTAGGCCCCCCGCGGCTGGTAACCGTACGGGATGCAGCTCTGAGCCTCTTCCACGTTTCACTTAAGAGGTAAAAAGCTCCCTTTTACGGCCCTAGCTGCAGTGGTGCCAACCCGAAATGGGAACCGTGTGCGTGTGATGGTGCTCCGGTCCAAAGTAGAAACTCCACCGCGTCTGTCGATGATTGCAAATAAATATAATATAGTTGTAGTGGTTCGGCCCGTAGTGTCCTACGTGCGGCCTAGTTCGTGAAATTAAATTCTTGTAATAGTGAATAGGTGTTTCAGTTAGTTGGTAGTGACGGTGAATGGCGGACCAGCCGTGCGGTAACAATTACTTCATAAAAAACCGTTAAAAGTAATTTTATTCATGTTGACGTTTTGTTTTGGAAATTATCATTATCATCATTATCATTATTATCATTAGTATTTGGTGTCGTGTCGCCTGCATACTGATGGAATCATTGCGCAGTCCAAAATGAATTCGCGGAGGTAACTTCAACCTCAATTCTTAGTTGAGCCGAAACCAAATACACCTGTGTTTCAAACTTTTCTCTAGGTAAATTTAAATTCAGCTGTCGTCCTCAATGACATCATTTGTTGTTCAACGCAGCCCGTCATGCGTCTACATGGACGGACGCAATAGACACAGGTAGGCAGAGCAAGAGATGCATTGGTGGTCACAGTACAACCAGCTAGCTGTGGATCGTGACCAGGCCTGAGGACATCCAGCCACTCTGCCATAAACCTCCCCGCCTACGACGCAGAGAACCTCCCGACGGCGTCATCCAAGGACACGAAGAGGCCGGACACGTGACGTGGACGCTCAGCAGATCTTCAATATTAAGCACGTTATAAATGGATTCATTTACATCGCAACTTATAATTTTTATCGTGCACTGCTGCGAAATAATTTACCTGTGATTCTCTACAGATTTGAGGCAAAGTAGATGCGTCAGTTCTTGCAAACTCGATCCTTGACAGCATCTTTGAGCGACCGACAGAAAGCATCGTATTGCATCTCCCTGGTTCTTGACGCTCCTGGCTGAATGGCAAGGGCCTGGGGCTCAAGGAGGCAAACAAAGCGGTCTTTATCGTCGATCTCTTCTACTTTCGGCATCCCAAACGGATGCTGCCGCAAAAGATACGGCCCTGCCAAGAACCGACTTGGAGGAATCTGGAGCAGATTACTCCTGAAATCGGAACAGCAGGCTGTGTCCTTACACTTCACAACCTGTAACAACCTGGCCCGTCCCACCGTCTGGGGGATCCGGCCAGCTTGGCCTACCGGCGGCGTTTGCGGGGACCTTCGGCTCCCGCTTCAATTCTCCTGAATTGCTAAGCGTTACGTCTAAACTTCGCTACTGCGAAAGCGAAATAATGAAGCCAAAACTACCGTTTGCACTCGTCCATGAACGTTCCCAGCTTTGGCACTCCGCGGAAACGTCGAAAATGCAAAGCACAAACCTCTAACGACACTTGTTGGCTCCTCGTCGTCGTCGATGGCAACTGAAACCTGCCCCTGCTCAACACCAGGACTAGGGTCACCTCCATGCTCCTTACCTTGTACTGCCCTTTCGCTATCTCGAGGTGATTTGGTTCTACTTCTATTTTGAAACCTTTCCAAAACCCCTATTCCACCGGCCCTGACCGAGCCCGTTGGCACGAAACGCGATTTATAACAAGGAAAACGATGCACATGCGTACGCAAAATGATAACTTATTAAAGGCGTCAACAACCTGGGTGAAGCAATTGAAGAGCGATGCCTTCTTCCTCGTCGCGGACTGCTGCAGCGCCGTGATGCGGTCCCGAACTGCCTGCTGCCAGTCCGATTTCGTCTTCAGCAACTTCCACTCCTCAATGCACTGCTTTTGGATGTCAGCTATCGGCGTAGTGCTCTGCAGCTCCTTGCAATAAGCTGCGAAGAGCACCTTGTAAAGATCTCCGCCTACGCCTGACATCGTAGCCGGTCACAGCGATGCGCACGCGATCAGGACCAAACCTCAGCGCCGAGGCGACGACGACCCTGGCTGGTTTGTTTTGACGTGCCGGGTCTGGCCGGGTCACGCCGAATCGCTACGACGTCGCGCAGCGGGGCGAACAGACGGCCTAAGCGGCGCAGCTCCGATCAGTCAGGCAGCGACGCCGGCGCGCTGCCCTGCAAGCCGGCCGGCAGCCACGCGGCGCAACGCGACACCCTCTAGGAGGAGTCACGTAGCTCTCGCTCACCCCCCCCCCCCCCTCGACACGATGCACGGTTCTGCACGTCCATAGGCCAGTTACAATATTTGTGACTCCAGATGTACAATATTGTAACGATCTGTAGACAAATCAGCTTTTCGTCCATAGCTGGAGTGACAATTTTTGTCCATAGGCCTATGGATGTGCAGAATATAGTCCATAGACTTTTCCCGTGCGGGATGTAATCAATAACCAAAAGCCTAATATAAATAAGAGCTTCATAATTTTACTCACACTGCCAGAGCACTAATTTGTGTCCTCTTCCGATAAAAAAAATGTCCCAGGCCCTGTCCAAAACAATGAGTGTGTTATCTTCCTATTGGTCTCCAGAATTATTCCATATGCTTTGGTTCTACTGGGAGCCTCACCACCTTGCCTCCCCTGGGGTATCTCCTCAAGAGCAAAATTCCTTCCATTTTCTTTAGCGGCCAGGGCGGTGTCGTAGTACTCAGCTGCAACATTTCTGAAACATTGAAACGTACATTAAACCCCAATCATGTCTTGAAATGAGCATTGTGAAACTAAATGCGGGTACCTGCCCCAAAACACAGCATGCTGAAGCTTCAGTCGGCATGGCCTGCTTGTGGCATCTCGAAAACTACTGCCACCAGGAATTTGTCAGCATTACTTTCCAAAACATTTGACAGGTGAGTTGAAATGAAGAACTGGGATTCAATGAAGAACCTTTTGAAATACAAAAGAGTAGCAATAGAAACATCTAAAAGGATGTCAGAAAATGTTAAAACGGATGCTAAAAATTTCACAATTTAAAAAGTGCTTATAAAATGACATATGGGGTCATTAACATATTACGTAATCACTAGGGGGAGGGGGGAGTCGGAGCTCTTGGTTACAATAAATTACAGGAGGGGGGGGGGTGCGCCGTACTGATAACGTAGTCAAATAACTGTGACTTTCGGCGTTAAACCCTAAACGCGCGCTGACACTGGTGTCCGAACGCCGTAGCCGTCCGCCCGATGGGTCCCTCACTCGAACTCTGTGTGTACAATGATTTCAAATCAATTGATTAGTTTTGACTTGCGTGACTGCAGTGACTTGCGTGACTGCAGTGACTTGCGTGAATGCAGTGACTTGCAATGACTTATTCGTTGACTTGTGATTTTTTGAATTTTTTTTGACTACGGTGGTGAATTTTGATTTTTTGGGACTGCGTTGACTTTTTCGTGACTTTCTGACCAATTTTAGTGACTTCTTGACAAACCATTTTTATTTGAAGTGGAGTTACAATTTTGAATTTAGTTTAAATGGACTTTCGTGAATTATCACTGAGACTTTTGCGACTGTTCCTTGAATTTTCGTGACTTTTTGTGATTTTTTCCTTGAATTTCCCTGAATTTTTGTGACTTTTCTTGACTTTTCGTGACTTTTGTGACTTTATGAATTTTTTTGGAATTTTTGACTTGGTTTTGAATTTTTGCCTTGGTTTTGAATTTTTGACTTGGTTTTGAATTTTATTTTGAATTTTTGGGGTTTGTACAATGACTGCTCGAAGTGAGGGGACCCCTCGCTTCTATCTCAACGCCAGACTTTCTGCCATACACGCGGGTCTCGCCGGTGGCTGATGATGTCAAGGCGACACGGGCCACACATACCCTCTGGGCAGGTCGTGGGGGAAGGTCGTCAAACTATATGGAACGGTGAGCCAAATGATGGTGCGCAAGGGATACCACACGTCCTCATTAGACATGGGTATCGGGAGCTGGGCTGCGACGAACATGAAGTTCCTTGTGAACGTGAGGTCCATAACGTTTCTTTAGAACATGTCCTTAGCTCGCTCAACATCCGAGACAATGCTCACAGTATCGTTAGTGGCCAGCTGCCCGAGAAAAGTGTCGTCCAGCCATCCGTCCAACGCAAAGACTTGCAGGTGGTTGGAATTTACACCCGCGTGGTGCAGGTGCGACTGCAGCAGCGCTAGCGCGCAGTCAGCTTGGGGCGGCCGTCGAGGATCTGCCGGTGGCGCCAGTGCCAGGACCAGCACGGGCAGAGCGACACCCAGGAATATGCGGTACATCGTTGCGGTCCGGGCTACTCCCTTGCACTGCTCTTACGCTTTCTGAGGCTATAATTAGAAAGCAAGGATCTTTACATAACCTTGGACGCAGTACGGCATGGTGCCTGAGGGACACTTACAGCCTCCGTGAATAGTTGCGCGGCTGGCCACGTTAGGACATAAAAATACGAGCCTGCTCGACATCTTTGAACGCTGCGTGTTGAAGATTGGCGGTCCTTTGGGTTGCGATGCGCTGTAGTACACACCTGCGTCCCTGAGTGACAAAAACAAAGTAGTTATCGACAAATCCATAGAAGGCTCTGTGTTGCTCTAGGTCATAATCAGCAGCGTGGTTGGATCTTTAGCCCGTCCAGACACGTTTCTTTAGAAACGGCAGGAGCCAGGCTTATAGTCTTATGCCGGATGTTCGTTCGTTAGGACGTGTGTACGCCGACCTATCGTTCACAGAAAAACTTCAAATTTGGAGATTAAACTCCTTTCTTAACGTAGAATCACGTACGGTGGCAACAATTTTCGATTTGAATCGCAGTTTTGAGTTATGAACATATGTCTGTTTTTGTTCTGTGAGGGTTGGCCGCCGCGCGAACGATTACCATCTCTGCTCGCACTGTTCCACGGGACGGGCCCAGGTTAACCATTTAAACCGTAACGAATACATCTGCTGTCGGGGTCTTCTAGGGAAAACTGAGGCGGGAGCCGAAGGCCCCTGCGAACGCCGCCGGCTGGCCAAGCTGGCCAAGTCCCCCTGTCGAACCGAGGTGCCGCTAGAGCGCAGCGGAACTGGCACCGAGGTTAGACGGAGGGACGGGCTAGCTTGTTTGTTTTATCTATTGGCCAGTTTTAGCCCGACCCGACACGTTTTTTTCGGAACGGACAGGAGCCGGGCATATGGTCGTATGCCGACCGTTCGCTCGGGCGGACGCGAGGGGCGAATCACTAGCGTAATCATGTGTACAAAATTCTAGAAATTTTAAAAAAGAAATTGATAAAAATTGCGAATTTGAAGTTGGACTTGGACTTTATGCCGAAAATAGTACCTACACAGGCTGAAATGGCCAGAAAAGCAATAACATTCTGAAATTAACGAAAACTACGGGGTGTAATCCGACGAAATCCTGAAATCTGTGTACACATTTTTAATGAGTGGTTGTCCCCTCGGGCGGACGTGTGTTCGCCGACTTATCGTTGAGAAAAATCGGGAGATCCGCGTCACCTCTAAGCATTTTTGCTCTAATAGGAATGAATTTAGTATAAGCGTTTTTGTTCTAAAATGGCACTTTTGCTCTAAACGCATTTTTGCTCTAAAACTTAATTTTGCACAACTTCACTTTTGCTCTAACTGCATATTTGTTCTAATCTCTATTTTACGCACTATTGTGACGCCAAACGCCTGCGAGTGCCAGGGTGGGCAAGCCCGCGCGACACCGGTGCGTGCAAAGGATGCGGTTGCCTACCCAGCCGGCGCCAAGTGCACCCGATTCTGTACGTGTCATGAATGAACGGCCGCGCTCTTTACGTCAGTGCGAGTCTCGTCGATGCACATGTTTCGCTCTGGAATTCGCAGGTGTCCAGGGCGCAACCACTGGTGAGTACTATAATTGCCCTCTTTTACCGTCAGTAATTTAGACTTGAACGCTGAGCTGGCGCCTTGGGCATGGGTCATACCGGCGCACCATCCGCGAGTTCAACCCTTGTTACACAATGAACACCACGTTGCCCAAGTGTATTGGAAATGCAACACTGTTACTCAGTAGATTCTGCCGGAAAGGGTTGAGAATCGGCCCTTCCCGCTCTGTGCCACCAAATTCAAGCGTCCCGACATTTTCTTTTTTGATTCACATCAAGATCAGGGGCAAGGTAATAAGAGTAAAAGAAACACGATGGTGAAATAAATTATTTAATGCTGAAACTACAGTAGTTCTTACTGTTGATTAAATTGTACACCGTTCCCTCCCCTACCAATACAAACCATGAGATACATTGAGCAGTGAATGTGATAGATAAATGTTACTGTTCTGACAGAAGTAGAAACTTAACGCTTTAACATCTTTGCATTCTGAGGCAACATGTATATGAGAGTCATTGGCTACAAGCATAAAGTGTACCACTGTGTCTTTTCAAACAGGTACGAAATTTGTGATCGCCGTTGTTCTTAAATGACTGTTCAGTAAATCGAACAGTAACTATTAATATGCTGTAATAGAACTAATATCCGATCGTAACATAACAAATCAGTCCGAACATCACAAAGCAGAAGACTAGCTGAAACATAAAACGACACGCCTACGACAGCCTGTGGAGGACATCTCGCGCAGTACGAGTGCATGACTGAGAATTGCCTACTCACACCCCACGCCATGTGAGCCGTGACATGGGCTGTAGCCAGCAGTCTAACAACCGCACCCCCTGCAGCCGGGGGACAGGACCACCGTCTGCTTCAGTAGGCAAGACCGGCCCACGGACACGAAGGCCTGCCCCCAAGCTCTTCCATCTGTAGATGCCGAGGCGGGGCCGTCAGCATGACCGGCACACGGACACAAGCCCTGCCCCACATAGGCCACATGCAGTTTACTGGAAGCGCAGCGGGCTACCTCAGCACAAGGCAACACGGAGACGCAGCCGCACACACGACCAAAATCTGACAGGAGCTGAGTAGTAATAAGAACGGGACTAATGCAGTTCCCTGAACAAATGATGTGAGTGACGAGAGGTAGGTCGCAATGAAGGATTGTCCCCGGCTCGCCCCGGAAATCAAACTTTGAAGTACTACCCTCTTCCATTCGTTGTTACGACTCAATACCTTCCTCACGCCAGCCTTAGCGAAAATAGCGCCAGGCAGTTAGGCAACGCGTACTCCTACATGCACACCTGTCGTGCGGGCTTGCCTACCGTTGCACTCGCAGGCGCTTGCCACCGATTTTCAGTCACAGCCACTCACACACCTGGTGGCCTGGCGGTTGCGGGTCGACCGACGACGGAGGAAAATTATCGGCAAGCAGAAAAAAATATTCAAATGTAAAAGTGAATATCCCAATGAATATCCTTTTGATTTGCCAGGTGGAGCTTTTAAACAGTGTTTTCAGCTGCCCAGCTGCGTACAGCTGGCGGGTGGCCATCGGAATCCCGACCGACCCCTTAAGACATCCGCTAACGGGGAAAGAAAATAAACTGAACTTGTAGGCATAACGTATACAGAACGTATCGGCCGCCCCAGAGAGACGAGTCCCCATCAACCCCCCCCCCCCCGGAGTGACCAACTGCCAGAAAGTGTTGTGTCTCTGGCGCGTTTGCGGTGTGGTCTTAGTGCTCCTTGACTGCCTGAGATCGTTAAAAAAATATGCCACCCTCAAATGCTACCCATTTTAACTAAAGTGTGTTTGTGCCTTGATTTCACGGAAGGACCCGGGGGGGGGGGGGGGGCATTTGCCTACCTTTCAAAGGGCAAAATGAACTTTTTCACGTAAGACTTTGCCACTGTGATGATTGCGCAAAGCGCTGCTGATTCCGCTTGTGCTTGAAGTGTGATTGTTTTACCACTTGTGGTTGGGGAGGGAGATAGATGACAAGATTAAGCATCTATTGTATTACACGTGCATCTGCAGCTCAGTGCAGGCGCGGATCCATGAGCGGCGCAAGGAAGGGACAAAGAATAACTTTTTGCCTTCGTAGGTTGCCTACCTTTTAGGAGCCCTTCGGGTGCTGATAGGCCCCGGGGGGGGGGGGACACTTTTCCCGTGCCCCCCCCCCCCCCCTTGGATTCGCGCGTGGTCCGGTAACAGTTTTTTTTTATTCCTTCACCGTATAAATCCGGGGTGTCCTGTGACAGGGCGACTTTTTTCGCCTTTTCACTATGTGCCTGATAGTTTCGATGTGCCAATGTATGGGGCCTACACGGAGAACGCACTACCGATGAGGATCGGCAATATCACTTCCGAAGCGCACCGGGACCAAAGAGCTGACCACACCCTGAGCCAGAGATGGAGCTTGAGCGGGCCAGCCGTGGCTCGGACGACAGAAGTCCCGATGCCTGCTGGGCTCGGCCCAGCCCGCTTAGTTAGAATCGAGCCCGCTCGAGGCGCACAGAAGAGCTCAGAGAGCCCAGAGTCGGTCGCATACGCAGGCCTGCGTCTGATGGGGTGAGCGGGGTGAGGAGAGTGTCAACATCGCTTGCTTCCGGAGTTAGCCCGTTCCCGTATGGAAACTGTTGGTGAATCTCGTAGGGATTTCGTTGTAACCTCGTCCTAGTAAAACGACAAGAACGCGACGAGATTACGACGACATTCCTACCGATTTCCAACGACACTACGACGAGATTCAGACAGACGGACGCCTGCGCACAACCGTCGGAATCTCGTCGGAATTTAGTAGGTATGTCGTCTGAATTTGGTGCCGATTGCTATGAGAATGCTACGACATTCCGACGAGATTCCGACGCCAGGCCAGGCCAGTGAAAAGAATGACTGACAAAAGTGAAGATCTCTCGGGGAAACGACCCTCCGACCCCGCACTCCGGAGTCTGATACGCTTCGCACCAGGCCACGGTGCTTGCTGGAGACCAGAGGCTGTGAGAACTGGCCACGTGCGGCAGGTGACGTCCGAAGGCTTTGGAGCCAGATCGCGCGGGCGGCCGCTGCGAGGCTATCGGGTGCCGACACCACTTTCGACAGCGGCGGCGTTAGGCCCAAGGCGCAGTCGTTAGAAACGGAAATGAACCAAAATTGCCAAAAACCATAGCGGCGGCGGCGCAGCGTTATAGGCGTCAAGAAACGGGCGTGCAGCGGACACACGGACGCGTCCGAATACGTCTCCTATCCCTTTCTATCTCGGCACAACGACAGAGACGATACTTTTCGACTGGCACGAGTGTCCGGGTATCCGATGCCCGACAGTTTCTCGACTCTGCGCGGGGTCATCGGCGCGGCGCCCATCTCTATGCGGGTGGCACTCCCCATTGCTAGCAAGCACCGTGGCCTGGTGCGAAGCGCATCAGACTCCGGAGTGCGGGGTCGGAGGGTCGCTTCCCGAAAGATCTTCACTTTTGTTAGTCATTCTTTTCACTGGCTTGGGCTGTCGTCGGAATCTCGTCGGAATGTCGTAGCACTCTCGTAGGAATCGGCACCAAATTCAGACGACTACTACTAAATTCCGACGAGATTCAGACGGCTGTGCGCAGGCGTCCGTCTGTCTGAATCTCGTCGTAGTGTCGTTGGAAATCGGTAGGAATGTCGTCGTGATCTCGTCGCGTTCTTGTCGTTCTACTACGACGAGGTTACAACGAAATCCCTACGAGATTCACCCAACAGTTTCCATACGGGCTGGCCCGCTCAATCAGTGTTCTCAATCGGGTGGGCAAGGGCCTTGCCCGGAAATCTTCTATCTCTCTCTTCTCATAAGCCCGGCATGAGTGCGACAGAGATAGAAGATGCTCTTGCCCGAGCTTGCCCGCCTGAGAACACTGCAAGCTCCATCTCCTGTTCGGGCCTGTGTGGTGACACTGGTGTAGACGCTACCTAACGTCTGACATTGTGCAAGACGCTAGGAAACGTCAGACTGTCAGACACTTGAGTTAGCAGAGTATTCGAATCCGCGTACTGGCGTACCACTGGGTCGCTCAAAGCCTGAGCACAAAAAGCGCCTGCTGAGAGGCAACTACGACTTCGGCATACACTTGTGTTGTGCGGGTTGGCCTAGCTTAGCACTCACAGGCGCTCAGACTGGACCACTTCGCAATTATAGCCCGCTGCGCCCACCAAGACACAGTCTCAGCTAGGCCAGCCCGCGCACAACACAAAGTGTATTGCTGTAATCTGATTTAGTTCGTAAGAAGGACTCAGGAAGAAGTATGTACTGGATCAGAAGGGTTTTATTAGACGGAGAGAGGTGTACACTCGAAGAGCGTCTAGACCGGACTGCTCGGAAGCCCAGGCGCGCGGTTTGTAGGTAGGGGGAACGGCTAACAAGGACGACTGTTCAGGGCACCTTGCGCTAGAGAGAGATGAGAGAGGGACACTTTCAGTGTCACAAAAGGAACCCTACACTAACTCTACAACTACTCCCTCCTTTCTTGAAAGGGGAAAGTGGAAACCCCAAAATGCCTGAACAGTCTTAAGAAGCTTGTTTGCTTCGAATTGAAAATTAAAAGTGAAAAACGATCCAGCAAAAAGTTATTTTCAAATCGACCATTTTCAGATGTCTGGACTGGAGGTGACACTAGGGGTCTCTCTCCCTCAAGTGTATGCATACAGTATGCAGAAATCGTGCTTGCCTGCACAGCTTCTGTGTGCTTTGGTGGGCGTGGCGGGCTAATTGCTCGTGTCGAATTAAAACCGAAGTTCGCATAAAACAGTCGAATATCACATATTTACCTCAACAACGTGTATTCGATGCGAATAAAATTGCTCCCGATTCGTTTCGAGTTCGTACAACTTTTGGGCACGGCGAGCCGCACCCTGCAGCGGGTACAACCAAAACTATTGTGAGACAAAATACTGTGTATACGTAATATTTACTTCCGGGACAGTGGCGTGAGTGTGGCGTGATGAAATTATTTTCAGTTTCTGGTGTGAACGTGAAAAAGTTGGCTCCGCAATCATCGATTTCCATGGAATTTGCTCTCCCCTTTCTCCCCTATCTGCCCGCCCACACTTCCACTCCCCCCTTCCTTCCCTCTTTCCCTTCCTCCTCTTCCTCCTCAGGTTGATGTTTCCTGTTCCTCTAGTCCCTGGCAGGCGTCTTTTCGTTGCGCTACCACCGGTACCGCGCAAGCCGCCTGTTGCGCCCCTCTCATCTTGGAGAGCAAACCGGCAAACGAAAAGACACGAAAATACACCTTCGGTCGGTGCGGATTTCGGTACGGTCGGTTCGAAAGCCAGTACCGACGACGCAAACACGCAAACGCGAACGTGATTCAGCGGTTTCCGGTTTGCGGACAGTTTCCGTTCCGGTTCGATGCGGTAGGCGCGAGGGGGTGGCGAATCGTGTATTAGTCGGGTCACCCAGACGGGCCATTACGCGTAATAGTAATAGAATTTGTCCGAATTCGGCGCAAATTCGTCCCCAAAACTGATGTTTTGGGACGTAATAGGTGTTTAGTAATAGCGTAATAGCGCGTAATAGGGAGTAGTCGGGTCGCATTTTTCGAGAATGGATACCCCTCGGGTAGGTGTTGGTGATATGGAGGTCTACCTGAGCTCGACGTGAATAAACGTCGTAAAGTGGCGACATATTCAGCTGATCAATGAATCGTCGTAGCTTTCCTTGCCATATGACGAACCATTTTTACAGTGTATAGTGCCGCTCTCTGTTGGGGCTTCCCCGTCACCCAGCCCCACTAGATATTGCTAGTGTCCGGCTAAACGCCTGCAAATCAACAGGGTAGGCCAGCCCGCATGGTAGGTGTGTGATGCAGAGGCGATGTTGCCTACCCTCAAGGCGCCATGAGCGCTGGGATTAGCCGAAGTACTCGTGAAGTCGCGGCCAACGAGTGTGGCTGGACTGCTATTTCCATTTGGCGGCGAATGAGCCGCCTGAGCCTCCCTGAGACGCGGGTTCAAATATCCGCTCTGCGGGAGAGGCACATGAACGCCTGCTGACCGCGGGCTGCGCGGCGAGAGACTTGCTGGGGTCGCTGTCCGGTGTTTACAGCGGGTTGGGAGACTGTTGTCCCGGCTGTTCAGAGTCCCGAGTACAGACTGCGCAGTCGGAGTGTTTCCTATCTGCACCCTAAGGAAAGTAATGCATCCCTTACGGAGGTCTTGAGGAGCTCTGGTAGGCAAGTCACCTCTTTTGACTGCCCCCCCCCCTCCCCGCACCCCTTGTGCGTGTACTCCTTACAGGGGGGGGGGGAAGAGGGAAGAGGGAGGGGAAGTGGGGAGGGGATGAACGCAAGTTGAGACTAATGGACAGGTTTGCACGCGCCGTCATATGTGCTAAAGTCCATCGAGCTTTGCCCTCCCATCATGAGCTCCCATCCACCAACGCCGTTGTCCTGATGTCACCCCTACCATTTACACCACCGCTCACCATCAGCGCCTGGGTGAAGGGGACAGGGGTGCCCTTCTTTCCTTCCTCAGTTTACTTTTGGGCCACATTTCAGCTGGTCCTACCATATGAAAATCACCAACATGAAGAACTGTGCCATGGTAAAGTGTGATGACTGAGTGATAATAACTGAACAGTGAAAGTGTTTTAAAAATCCATCGTTTTGACTGGATTGACGAACATATTTCTATATTTAATGATGTGGAGTGAATGAGGTGGCACCGACCTTATCTCATCTCTTGCCCTCGGTGTATCATGGTAAAATTATTAATTCTTCTTTGAGCACAACCTACGTAATGAAGACCGTCGAAGGCTTGATAAAAATGTCATCATTTGACAAAGACTTGACAAAATCTTTGTTTGGCCACTTTGACGAGAATCTCTTGTGAAAAATTAGCCATAGTTTTCTCATCAACAAGACGAATAAAATTTTTAGTGATGGTTTAATTATCCAATGCTTTGATTCATATTGAATTATATCTTTCAATATTTAAATATGTGTTAATTAATATTGTGGAGTGATTCGGGGTGGAACCGACCTCATTTCATTTACTGTCTTCTGATTCACCATGGTGTCCTTAAAAGCACAATTATTTTAATTTCTTTGGGCCCAGTGGAGTTTGCTTCTTGCTCTAGGCATAACGTCAAGAAATGTCAAGCTACTCTCATATTTGTTGTTCAAATTGTGTTCGTGCTGTTACTATGACAGTAATTAAAAGTACACTACTTTTGCTAAATTTGCGATAAAGTGTGTAGGTATTGATATGCCTTCAGATGTGAAAAATCACCATCGTGTTTTTAGCTTATGCCTTGTACTATGCCTAATGAAAAATTAAAAGAATCTGTTCTTGTTTGCTCCTGATGGTGTAGTCTTCTTTCTTGCTCCTGAAACCCTGAACTAAATGTAATGTCATGTTCCTAAATTGACTCATATTTTTTTTTTCCAATTTGGTTGTGTTCCTGTTAAGACATTGGGTGGACAAAACATATTTAAATAAAGGCAGTTTCTATGGATAATTTAGGGTACTGCCACAACTTCCCAACTTATCCATCTGCTTCTATGCAGTTTTAATTATGATGTCTAGAGAGCTTGTTTGCTCAAAATTGGGCCTGTCACATTTAATATTGACTCACACCATACATAGAAGTAACATGTAGGAACGAGGACAAATGTGAACACAGAGACTACTAAAAAATATTTTGAAGTGTAGCAACTGCTAATGGTGAACCCCTGCACGTAATTTAGCTGTTTCAGCAATACTTTAAAACATGACGTTGGACTAACTGTATTTTCCTGGCACCCTTAAACGGTGCACAAGAATCATACCAAAATTGTATGTGATTAACCAGCTAAGTGACGACTTCTGCAGTCTGCAACATACACTTCATTTATCAAAATTGGAAACAAATCTGGTGGACTTCTAAATGGCTTGGGAGAAAAATGTTTGAAGGGAAATAAAGCACAACAAAATATTGCCATTTTCCAACACTGTGCCATACTTTAGCAGCTAAAGTGATCTGCGTGTGTTGTTAATATTCCTCATCACTTTGCACAGGTGTGGGAAATTCATTACTCTTGCTTCTCAACACACAAGTCTTTAATTAAAATAGCATACATTGCGCATGAAGTGACAAAATGCAAGTAACCATGCCCTACACAATGAAATGTCTGAAAATACAGTAATATCTGAAGGAGGCAATCACATAAACACTAACATAAACATCCTGCAAAGTTATGCAAAAAAATAAGTTCTCATCAAAACCACACACAAGAGTCTGCATAATCATTTTTTTTAGATATTACATGAATCTAGAATACTTTAGCTGTCATTTCCAATTGCAAATTCTTTTGATTCTCAAATGTACTATCTCCCACTAATGTTGCAGACAAAGACTACCACCTCACACTTATCAAACATCTTTTAAGTTTGAAAATTTTTCATTCAGTTTGGAATCCTTTAAATTGCTACAAGACTAAAAGAAACGGTAACCATTAGCAATTATATAATTTAATGTAAATACTCAATCAAAGCTTAGTACAAAACCATAAGTGGGCTATGATTCAAAGGTTACATATTTCTACGGACTTCATAATACCACCTTGCCTGAACAGAAAAGGAAGACACGGCGAAGCGTTGCCAGCAGCAGCCAGAGCGAATCAGAACTGTAGAGTAGAAGAAGAGAAAATTTGCCATGAGTGGCATGAAAAAAAAAAGTTGGGGGAAACTATCCAAATTATGAAATCATATGCTTGATGCAACTTTTCTTCCACTGCTTCATCATTGCAAACCATCCAGAAAGACAGACAAAAAGAATATTAGTATTTTTGGGTTGACAGTTCATCAGGGTAACTTACATAACTTATAAATATATATATTTGGTCCTGTTCGTTAATCAGGTCTGAACAGACAAAGTTTTCTCACTGTCTCTAGATTTATAAAAAAAACATTGCAGCTACTTACAAATTGAACTTGGTGCACTCCACAGTAAATATATCCCAGTCGCTACAAAGGTAATCCGCACAATGACGATCATTAGATGTAAAAGTATTCCAGGCACAAAGAGCTTCCCAATGACAATCAGCATTGAACAACGTATTGCCGAGAACTAAAATGAAAACATTGAAATAAGTAGTATTTATTTAGTTTGATTTTAAAGCAACATTGAAATGATTATATGATAATAATGAAAATATTGTGGCTGCTCACAATTTAAATTGGTGTGCACTCAACAGTGAACGGATAACAGTCACAAAATATAAGTCCTACAACGGCAATCAGCACTCAATAAACACGAGTTCTGAAACAGAAATATTAAAACAAGTATGTGAGTGGGGTTGTGGCAGACATATTTAGGTCTTGACCAGTACTCGTTTACAAGAAACAGAAGTGTGACTCACACCAGCTAATTATATGTTGTATACTCTTAAAGCTCAAATAAACATGTACCTGGTCAGTTTGTAGCATGACTACACATTTATAACTTGTCATAAAGTGCCACCTGAATTAAGAATGAAATAATAATTATAACAACCAAAATCTAAATTCAGAATAGAGATAGAATCTTTCATTGAGAGCTTACCTTGTGATGTTGAGAAGGTTGAGTTGACGTGGTCTCTTGTTGAGTAGTCTCATACAACCCAGCCAAAGATGCAGCAAAACAGATTTACTACGGTAGTTGTTTCCACAGATATGCGTGCACATAACACTGCAACACATCAAACAGACTATCATCAGTAACAAATTTCTAATCAATGACACCGGTTTTCACAATATTATGAGTGACATAGTATCCAATCCAAGTTGAACTGTACATGATGTTTTAAACCTAATGTTCACTTTGGCAAAAGTACATGACAGCTTTATGTCCACACGGTCAATTTGTTTCCAATTGCTGGTCAGTGGAAGCCTCAGATCGGAGACACCATCCTACAGAAAGCAAAGAAACGAGAAAAACATATTAGTAACATTTATAGTTTCAACACTACCCATTCAGAAGTAGCTGAAACATATCACACCTCGAATCTGATTGGTGGCCAACAATGTTCGTTGGTTTAGTCCACCAACAGAAAACATGCATAATTATTTTTAAGATCAGAGGTTACATTTGTCTGGGAACTCCATGATAATACCTTGCTTTGCAATACAAACAGAAGGAAGGACACAGCAAGAGTTCGCCAGAGCCAGAGCAAATCAAAAGTAAATAACCGTAAAAATCTAACATTCAGACAAACATCTCTCTCCAGTGTGTTTACTTAAACAACGAAAAGGACTTCAATCCCTTAAGCAATTTCACTGGCATCAAACAATTATTTTTGAGGTGGGCAAACATCACTAACTACAAATCCCAGCAATCCCACCACCTATTCATCATCAGCAGACTTTCTACCCTCTTATATACTTGATTTAGCTTTCTTTGTAGAAAAGAAATGATGTCTCACTTTGAACATTTAAGATCACAATACAATACCTGTGTTGTATATATTGTAATCCAGATGATACTCTCATATTTAAAACTTTCCGCCTCACTCCATCTCTGCTTGTGATCCCACTGCTTGTATGCATTACCGCCTATCATTTCCGCCCGTTACTCTGCCTGTGTATAAGAACAAGAATAAAACTACTTCCTGTGCAATACTTCTTGTGTCTGGACGTTTATTTCCATCATCCGAAATTATCTCTACAATCTTGTGATTATACTATTTGAACTCTATTATTTACAACAACCTGGTCTGTCATATTCATCTTCCTTGCAGCAGAATAAGGATCACAGCGCTCCTTCCTACAGGAGACAAACAAGAGCAGGATATTAAGGGAAAACTGATGGAAATACATACTGAGAGGCAACAACTTACTCAGACCTGGCAGAAGCATGCCAAACATGGGTGAATCACTATATAACATAGAAAAGAATGTTACAGAGGAAAGACCTGCCAATGACCGACATTCTTAAAATGTAAAACTAAATGTAAGAAATTATGGTATGGAAAGGCACACTGATCACAAAATTTGATTTACTCTAGCAGCACTGGGGTTGAAGGAAATCTACACAAAGAAACATTATCTACATCCATTCCTGCCAATCTGCAGCAGAATGAGAAGAGATTGCAGGCCATTGGAAGAGTCACTTTGGAAACCCAATGCGAAACGGCTTTGCAATGTTAACAAATACTTATTGAAACTTTTAAAACAACCACTGAACCAATCTGGGCAAAAAGAAGGTCACGGCAGCCGCAGCAATTGCTGAAGCAAAGTGCATAAGCCAAATCACGGTTTCGTTACATAAATTACGTAGATAAGAGGACTCGGGACTCAAAACACGTCCCAAAACAATTTACGTTTGTAGGTTAGAGGCCAAGCTCTGGCAGCAATAGTGTGAAGCAAGTTTTAAATGTTAAACGTACCTGAACCAAAAACAAACTGACACTCATGACCTTCGATTCGCCATCTCAAAACAACTTTCTACGACTACGATTCATAAAACTTGTGATACTTGATGCGATTATAAGACGCAAATGTCAGTTTACATCGACAGTCTATGTTGCCGCTTACTACTCATACGCAGCGCGTAATTTTTCATACTACGCGGAGCTGAGCTGTTACTTCAAATAGTCTCCGCCAGGGCGCCGGTGGCTTGGGTTGGCGGTTGGCGGTTGCAACACGCCGGCAGGAGAAGGCGGTGGCGGCCGGCAGGGAGCGGCAGGCAAGTCTTGTGTCGGTTTGAAATAACGGTCGGACGACCGTTGCGTTCTTCACCCATGTAACATGAGTTCCCATGTTTTGTTAGGACCCATACTGAAATGCAATGTCCTTGCTCATGCGTAACTGAAGTTCTATTTCCTTCAGTGGAAATATTTCGGAATAAGTCTTGTTATTTGTGGCCTACGCCTAGGCTTAGTTTAAACTATATCCGAGTGACTTATCATTTTGAACCAATTTCCAGTGATTGCGTAAGTACTGTGACTGTAACGAGAGAAGTGGACCGGGAATATTCTTAATTGAAGTGTAAAGTTTGGTTACCAACGAACTTTTCTTGCCGAGTGAACGGTTTCTGAAATCTGTTTCAGTGTTGTGGGACGTGTCAACCAACGATCTTTGGCGTGATTAGTGTCGGAAGGCACGCTGTAACCATTGCCATTGGATTTGAAACGAAATCGACGCAATAATGGACATGTATTAAGTGAGTTTCTTTCGATGATCCGTCGCAAGCCTGGCCTAACCTGTCTTCTTACGTGTAATGGATGTTTTGTTCCAGAATTGCTCATACATTAGCATACTACTGTGCACCTGCTATCGCGTCCATTTGTAGTTCTTATCGTGGGGGCTTTGTTTGGCAGTTGAAACATTAACCCTTCCTCCAAGTAATGTGGTGAGTTTTATGTTTTGGCATGGTATTCGAATATATTTTCTCAGTGCATTCAAGGAGGACTTTTAAAGGTTATGTTACTGTCTCCATGTACTGGTTAATCGTAGCCTAGTGAGGTATTTGAATTTTTATTGTTTTGTTATATTATCTGTTTCAGTGTAATGGATTGCACAAAGTGAAATACTATTGTGCAGCCTAGAACGCTTTCGCCAGTGCTTAGGAAACAATTTAAATGTTGAATGTTAAATATTCCATGCAATGGCTACATAGATTTAAGGTGAGTGTTCAAGCATCGAAACAATGTCGTGTTGTTTTCTGTCACTTCTCAAGTACTTTCTCTTACCTTTGATGTTATGATTTTTTGCAGGCAGGGTTAACGTGAGCATGATTAACCTTACTTCTACATGTTTTCACGTCAAGGTCCACATCTGCGCTCTTGCTTGTGTGAGCATCACCCATTTCACTCTGCATTGTCAATGCAATGTTTCTTGCAAATAATGTCTGCACTTCAATATCTGGTGAGTGTTCTGATGCAGTTTGGGTCATAAGTTCTTCATTTATACAAATTTGAGGTACTCACTTGGCTCTGGCTCTGGTTAGCCTGCTCCACTCTGGAACTAGTGACTTCATTGTCATCATCATTGCCACAATGAAATGATATTATTCAGATTTTACTCCGGTGTTAAACATTGCTTTCCACTTTCTTTTTATGGAAAGTCAGGGCAACTTGTGTTTTTGTGACAACATCTAATGGTATGATTCTCATTTCACAGATGACTCTAAACCTGAAGATTACATCATGTAATGTTCACCTCAACAGAAGCTGTTGCTGCAATAAGCCTGCCACATTCTAGTTCCGTGTTTAGAAGACAATAGTTGGACATCGCAGTCAATCTGGCAAGGATGCTGCTTCACAATTGCAACATGCTGGTTCCAACTTCACACAAATTAAGGGTGAGTTTTCCAACTCAAATATTTTCAGCTGCTGCATTGGGGACTGACTTTCAAATTTTGAGTGCTGCTCTGCTGGGGCCTTCCTTGTTAGTGTTCAGTTTGAAAGTGTCTGAGAGACTGAGCTTCAATTGTTATCTGGGAGGACGTTGCTATTGTTCCACATTATTTATATTTATAAAGTCACTTAGATATGATTCCGTACTGTAAGATAGTGTGTCATGAAATCTATGGGCACCAAACATATTTAAACTATTGTGATTTAATTGATACTTCATAGAAGATAGTTACAGATTTTATGTTTCTGTTAAGGATTGTTTTAATTTTATTAAGCAAAAGTTGCTATCAGACGACAAGTTGTTTTTTTTTTTCAAGAGGCTCAATGAAATAAGTGTCGTAATTGTGTTGACAATGATAAAAAGTAGGCAGGTGATTAGATGTCCCCAACCGAGCTGCACGCCAGTGGAGTTGGTGATGAGCAGCCCTGGGCCAGCAAGCAGGAAAAGTGAATTATACTTTATTTCTATTATGTATGTTTTTAAATTAGGGAACTTGAGTGTTGTTATAGTGTAAGCATTTCTCGGCTGAACTGCTCTGCCAGTGCACTTGTTGAGTGGTGTCTTTTTTACAGCAGAAGATGTATGGTATGGAATTATGTAGATTTTTCCCAACGGAGCTGCTAGCCAGAGCGTTGGTGATTAGCAGCCCTGGACCAGAAGCATGAAAAGTGATTGATTCTTAAATTGTCGTATGTAAGTATGTTGAGGGGTTTGCATAGTCAATTTTCTGGTGTTGTAATATCACAACCGAACTGTACTGCGTGTGAATTTGTTGAAAGAAGGTCAGCAGACTGTGATATATAAGACATGGATGTTTTGTACATTTTTCCGACCAAGCTGACTTCTCAGCAGAGTTGGTGGACAACGCTAGTGCCTGAGCTGGATGAAATATTTTGTGATATTAGCTCTGTATTATTTTCGCCTGTGATTTAAGGAATTTTCATCATCGACGTTATGTAATAGGATAGTTTATGGATTTCCCAACTGATTTGATCTGTCAATGAAGTTTTTGTTCTATTCTCAATCACAACGAATAGGCAGGTAATCAGTTATAGTTATAAATAGGCTTCATTGTCTGCTTAGTATGTGTGTGTTTCACCCTTCCCTCATACCCCTCCCTTTTCTCTTCTTCTTGCTGTTGCCTTCGTCTCTCCATGGTGGGCGGGTCCATCCTGGACCTGGGAATCAGGCACAAACCCCCGCTGTCAGGTCCACCACTGTGCCATTTGTGTGATGCTCATTGAACGGCAGACATACTAATAAGCCTGATTTTAATGATTGCTGTCATGGTATATTTAGGTAGTTTTCAGCATAGACGTTATGTAATATTACAGTTTATGGATTTCCCAACCGAATTGACTTGTCAGTGGAGTTGTTGAGCACAGGCCAGAGAATTATGATATAAATATTATATGGATTTTTGTACATTTTCCCGACCGAGCCGACTTTTCAGCAGGGATGGTAGACAACAACAAGGCATCAGCTGGATATAATTTTGTGAAATGTTGGCTCTGTGTTATAATTTAAATTCCAATTTGTAAATGGTGTTAAAAGATGGTGATGCCAGCGGCTGAGCCGATTCGTCGGCAGAGCTGCGTTGCAGGAATGGTTGGCCGTCAGGCCCCCAGTGTGCGATTGAGCACGAGACGATGATAAGACAATGTGAACTATTGTATCTTAGGGTAAGTTGGTGATGCCAGCAGCTGAGTCGCCCCGCGGCAGAGCTGTTGGTGCACTGGCTGGCCAGCAGGCCCCTAGTTGCTGTTGAGCACGAACCAGTGTAGGTCATCAGTGGGAAAGCACCAGGCGTATTGTATGAGATTTATGTTCCTGCTCTGCACCATTCAAGATTTGATGTTCCATAATTTCAATTAAATTTTAAGAATTTTGTTGATGTACAGAGTTACTGAGTGTGTCGCCCTGGCTGGCCAGAAGGCTTCCAGCGCATTCTTGATCACAATTAGATGGTGATATAATATGAATGTATGTAATCTAGGGACTTTTCAGGTGAACAGTGGGAAAGCACAAGGCGTATTATATGAGATTTATGTACATATGTTCTGCAATATTCAAGATTTGATATTGCATAATTTTAATTACATTTTAAGAATTTTGTAAACGTTCAGAGTTACTGTGTGTGTCGCCCTGGCTGGCCAGAAGGCTTCCAGCGCATTCTTGATAATGAGAAGATAGTGATATAATATGACCGTATGTAATCTAGGAACTTTTCAGGTCAACAGTGGGAAAGCACAAGGCATATTTGATGAGATTTATGTGCATGTCATGCACTATTCAAGATTTGATATTGTGTAATTTTAATAACATTTTAAGAATTTTGTAGATGAACAGAGTTACTGTGTGTATTTCCCTGGCTGCCCGAAGGCCTCCAGGGCCTTTTGATCACGAAAACTAGGCAACAAAAAGTTCTTTTAGAGGGTATTCTAAAATGGGATGTTGGGTACTGTGAGATTCATATATACCTTTGATGGTTGGATATGGTATTGATTTACTTTATCACTGTGTTAAAAATTGAGTGTTCATGGGTTGAGCTGACTCTTTGGCTGAGCTTTGGAAAACTCGTTGGCCTGTATGTCCTTAGTGTTTTCAGGTGGGAATAACATCAAACATGGAAGGTGTTCTTAAAATATGTGAATTTTATGCTGCTCTGTCCGTAAGCCTCATGTTGTGTTGCTCTCTGCGTGCAGTGATTTCATTTTTGCCTGCCCCTTTTTCTAAATTTATTATAATTGAGTTTGTGAATCATAACCAGGCATCCGGGGGGGGGGGGGATTTCTTAAAGTAGGTTTCATAGCTCATCTTTTCTTTCGGAAAAGAAACGTGTTCGTTGCGGGCCGGCCGCCTGTGTCGTGAGCTGTGCTCTCTAAGAGCATGGCCGGCGAGGTGTTAAGATGCCGTGAGCTTCCCTGGGGGCCGGCCGCCTGTGTCGTGAGCTGTGCTCTCTAAGAGCATGGCCGGCGAGGTGTTAAGATGCCGTGAGCTTCCCTGGGGGCCGGCCGCCTGTGCCGTGAGCTGTGCTCTCTAAGAGCATGGCCGGCGAGGTGTTAAGATGCCGTGAGCTTCCCTGGGGGCCGGCCGCCTGTGTCGTGAGCTGTGCTCTCTAAGAGCATGGCCGGCGAGGTGTTAAGATGCCGTGAGCTTCCCTGGGGGCCGGCCGCCTGTGTCGTGAGCTGTGCTCTCTAAGAGCATGGCCGGCGAGGTGTTAAGATGCCGTGAGCTTCCCTGGGGGCCGGCCGCCTGTGCCGTGAGCTGTGCTCTCTAAGAGCATGGCCGGCGAGGTGTTAAGATGCCGTGAGCTTCCCTGGGGGCCGGCCGCCTGTGCCGTGAGCTGTGCTCTCTAAGAGCATGGCCGGCGAGGTGTTAAGATGCCGTGAGCTCCCTGGGGGCCGGCCGTCTGTGCCGTGAGCTGTGCTCTCTAAGAGCATGGCCGGCGAGGTGTTAAGATGCCGTGAGCTCCCTGGGGGCCGGCCGTCTGTGTCGTGAGCTGTGCTCCCTGAAGGCCGCGGCCGCTTGTGCTGTGTGCTGTGCTTTCCGTAAGCCTGGCCGGCTGGGTGTAAATAGATACAATTTCAAAAGAATAGGACGCATTCCGAGGCCGGCTTCAACGTTTTGTATTTTGGGACTTGCCTGTGTAGGAGTGAGGTACATATGAGCCTATCCCTGGGCCGAGCTTTCCAAGTTGAAGTAGTAATGGCTTATATTGATGGAAGCATACTTTTTCTTGTGGTATGTTACGGCTCCACGCCTCATGGAACGATAATTTTTATTTTCTATTCCCTTTTCTTCTTGAAAAGGACTTACTACTGTGTTCAAATTGGAGGTTGTGCGGAATTCGTAGTGTTGAGGCCAGTGCTGTGGACAGTTTTAGACCAACGCGTGAACGCTATACTATTAGTACCGTATTTGTTGATGGTAGCTGTGTTTGGAGCTGAAAGAGCATAGTACCGGCCGATCGTGTATCTATCAGACGGAAAACTGGGAGTTACAGCTAGTGATGGATGAAGAGAGACGTTTATACATTTATTCACCTTTTTTGGTTTGTGGATACTGTTCGTTTTGTTTTGTTGCAGAATACATTATGATGGTCATCCAGCAAGCAGGAAGTGTGCAGTGCATCACACTGCCTCGCGCCCAGCCAGCCCCTGCCACCCAGTGGACAGCAAAATTTGTGTCTGAAGGTGTGTTGTTTCTCATAGTTTCAATATATTGATTTCTTGCTGTTTCTCAGGGAGGTGTAAGCACCACGCATTGCCTTTATCGTTGGCTTTCTTTCTTTTGCAGCACACCTCTGCTTAGGAGCGACTACATTGCTTTGAGATGAGCAGCAAGCATTGACCCACTTCACCTATGAGTCACCACAATACCTCGAGAGGACTGGTCGTGGGAAGTGAAACTGCAGTCATTGATTGCCTTTTGATTTTGTGTCGTCTGACATTCCTTTCTATCCTATGTACTTGTGTCATGCTTTTTCCTGCAAACATCTTTCAGAGAAAAATGTTCAATGTATTTGGAAGCTGCTGTTTGCTTTTTAAGTGATAACATATCATTCATTGCTTATTCAGCTGTCCGAGCAGCTGTTTATATTTTTTCTATATCAACAGTTTTGTCTGATATTGTTCGGTCTTCAAAGAAAGCTCCAGCCACATTCGTGTATTAACTTCCTCTTGTATTTACTTATGATGCAATGCCAAAGAGCTATCTGCCATCAATCTTTTTAGTTTTCAAGTTCTATTTCTGCTAATTCTGTGGAAGAAACAGAGCCTACTCCTTAGATGTTATGTCTGGCATCAGCTTTATGAATTTTTCTGTCTTCATATTATAAAAAAATACTCAACCTTGAGTCATTGAACTAACACAACACCTGAAGTGTTATTGTACATGGTTTGGGTTCTTGGGAAGCATTCCATTCTCAAATCTAATCTTGAATGTAACTGGTGTCAATACTAAGGCAAAGTTAAAGGCTGGATCTGTTTTAATTAATGCTTTTGAGTTCCATGATTTGACTTCACAAAACTATTTTCTTACCTGTTGGTCATTGGCCCTTATGTGTTACAAATGGGACAAATAATAATAAATCTAATGAAGTGTTTAACCAATGTTCAAATTATATTGATAGATCTTGGTCCATATCTGTTGCTAGCTTATGCTTATGCTTGGAAAGCAAAATACAAATAAAGTTGCATGAATATTGAAACTGGCACATGAACAAACTTTCCCAAATAACAATTTGATGAGAGTGACTATTTCATGACTCAGGAGCTGAACGTAATTAAATATAAACTTCAGAGCAGACGAGAAATCCTACACACTAAAATATTGAAATATACTTGTGCACTCACAGGTGCCTATACATAAGAGAATCATCATTATTCCACTTGCCCTATCTCTCCATTCTGTTATATATTATTACAACTTCTAATGCTTCGTAATTTTTACATTTAACATAGCACAATATTAAAGCATCAATGCGAAACAACATTACTTGGCCAACAACTAACAACCACACAGTAACATCTCTTTGAAATGTAGTTGCATCTTATGAAGGCGGTAATGAAACACTTTCAAAGGCTTATGAGGTGCCATACCAAATTTTATTCGTAGAGGCTTGAGAGGAAAATTCATCTGTAACTTAATGAGAATTGATTGTGACTGCTCAATCTTGGTAAGGTTCAGTATTGTTTCGTATGACGCTTCATGTCCATAACTGATCTAGCAGTTGATGACTGAAACCCATATAATGCACCAACTGATGTTCTGTCATGAGGTCCACACCAAAGAGAGGCTTCTGCTTCGGTAGAGTTGGGCATGGTTATGCTGCCATTTGTATCGGCCGTGATCTCTGGTTGCAAACTCTTCAAAGAATGAAATTCTCCCGTCACACACTGCGAACTTGTCTTGAAATCTGAGGAAACAGAGAAAATAGGTCACGAAGTACAAGGTGGTGCAAGGTCAAAGAATATGTTTATTCTGGAGATGAGCAGCACGGTCACAGCCCTTACCTGACTGTCAATTTTGACAGGGCAGGAACTGCACCCAGGAACGCTTCTGAACTTGACAATGGGAAGAAGTTGGAAGATACTTCAAGGTGCATGCTCCTTCCTTCAAGAAATGGTGCCTTGTTATGCCTGCAGGGGAACATAAATTAAATGAACTAAAAGGATGTGCGATTTGTTATGAAACCGTTTTGTTTTGGACGAACGTCGTCTGCCCACCTGTGTTGCTAAGTGTTGCCAACCCAAGACCGCGAAAATGAAAAAATAAACCGCAAAAATTATACCTTTCCGGAAACCAGATAGCCGAATTGGACTAATTTTTTTTGTGTGCTTTTTGCCTATATTTCATCCTTCAAAATAGCCCAATTTGCGTTTTATAGCCAACGCTGGTAACACTGGTCAAACAAAGAAGCTGGAAGGGAAGGGGTGCGACCGGAAACGCGGAAACGACCAGCAGGAGCAGAGCACAATCAAGCACCATTCAACGTCCTCCGTTTCTTCGTCATCCCTCGGTCTCTTCGGCTTCGGCATCGATCGGCATCGTTCCTCATCTTTGAGTTTGGAAAAGGTATCGTTCAACATCCTCTTAAATCTCTTTTATTGTTCGAAGATTCATGAATCGTGGGGTCACTTGATCTATGATTTTGTTTTTAAAATATGAATTTCTGTGCTATGTCAGTCCTTCGTAAGTCGGCCATTTCCTTCGGGCACTCGAGTTGGTGTCCAATGCATGTTCAGATGTTCAGTGAATGATGAGAGGTGTTCGCTGAGGCCAGGGTGTGCTCTGTAGGCTTAAATCCCTTCTTTTCCATTACTCGGTTCATCACCATGTAATTCAAATTTCGGTGTACCGCCCCGCGATCACCAGGTTATGTTCACCTTGTGCATGTGCATGGCACCAAGGCCCAGCCAGCAGACTGATACTGCACACGCACAACTCAAGTGTCCGTCTCCGCTGTATACAGCCGTTGCCATTTGCATAACCGCTATTCCATGTTCGAGTTAACCTTTATTTTTTAATCTTCCTCCGAAGTGTTCTGCGAGCTCTGGTCTCCTGCTACATCTAGGTATTATGAACAGTCAATTTAGAACTAATGTGGAACGTTTAGAAGTGTTTTTGGGTCATTCAGGAAACCATACCCAATAACCGATACTTTCCGAGAAGTCTTGGAAAATATCGCAGTCATTACAGCTCCCAAAACAGTGCAAAGCCCAAGATGAGTTTTGGCTGAAAACTCAAGGTTATAGAGAGGTCCTTTCTCCCACAAAATGAGTCCAAAATATTGTGTCATGTTTTGAAATAATTAAAAGGGGGAAGTCTCAATTGGTGTACAGTCCCACTAGGCATAATCCCAGTAGGTTTACTGTCTTCCGAGGTCATTGTCTGCTTTTAACTACCCTGCTCTTGAAAATTCTGAAAAATTTATCACTTGGGACTGGGTGGTCCAAATTCAAATGTTTTTTAATTGGGGCCGTTGGGGACATTAGACCCTATAAACCAAACGACATCGGTGACTATGGGTCCAACTCGTGGTCTTCCATTGTATGGAAACCCATTAAAGGCTTAAATATCAGCTCCAGACGGGTGTGCTGTTCTTCTCCTGTGCAATTATAACCCACACTGAACGTTGGTTTAGGAAACATTCTTAACTCCCAGGAGACATTACGGTTCGCCACTGTTTGAATTAAATAATACCCACTTAGCTTGAATGTTATTTAAAGATGTATACCTAGTCCTTTTCTAGCATTTTATAACATGACTTTGTTCCGTGCCGCCACCTCATACTTTTGCTATGTTCCCAATCTAAGGTATATTGCGTAGACCCAAAATAATGTAGGGCCAATCAATTTGGGGATTTTGTCTCGTAAATCATAGGAACAACACAACACGAAAGATTCAAAGTCCATGATGAGTTGCGCTGTTCTTTGTCAGCTTTTTGGTGCTTCTGTGAGCCCCTCCAGCATTCCTTATTGCTCCTATTTCTTTTACAGATGGTACGGAAGAGGAAGGGGGCAACTCCATACCCGCCCTGGCCACCGTCGACTCCATACCAATCCTGGCCACCGTCGGGGCCTCAGAGCCAGCCTCAGCCTCAGGGTGTATACACCCTGTCCCATGGAGGAGACGGTCCGCCAGAAGACTCCAAGGTGCAGCAGCAGACTCCTGCATACCCGCCCTGGCCACCATCGACTCCATACCAGCCCTGGCCGCCGTCGGGGCCTCAGAGCCAGCCCCAGCCTCGGGTGTGCACATAAAACCCAATGGCGGAGACGGTCCGCCACAAGGCTTGAAGGTGCAGCAGCAGACTCCTGCATACTCGCCACCTAGTACCTACACATCATTCTTACTATTAGTGGTGTTGCCGAGGGTGTTGTCCTCTTCCGGCTGTTCATATCCCTTTCTCTATTTCTTCCTTTTTTCCCTCTTAACTTTCTTTCCATTCCTCTTCTGTCACTCCTTTTCCTTTCTTCCTTCCCTCCTCTCGTACCTCCACTTTTCTCTTCCAACCTCCCTCCCTTTTTTCCGAATCAGGTGTCGCAGCTGCTACACCTAGAACCCCGTCTTGGCGCCCCTGATACTCGCCATGCCCACCATCATCTCCATACCAGCCCTGGCCGCCGTCGGGGCCTCAGAGCCAGGCCCAGCCTCAGGGTGTGCACACCCAGCCCCATGGTGGAGACATCCGCACAGAAAACGTGAAGATGCAGCAGCAGTCCACCCCATATCCGTCCTGGCCGCCGACGGGGACCCACGGCCAGCCTCAGGGTGTACACACCCAATCCCGTGGAGGAGACGGCCCGCCACAAGACTTGAAGGTGCAGCAGCAGTCTACTGCATACCCGCCCTGGCCACCATCGACTCCATACCAGCCCTGGCCGCCGTCGGGGCCTCAGAGCCAGCCCCAGCCTCAGGGTGTGCACACCCTGTCCCATAGAGAAGACGGCCCACCACAAGACCTGAAGGTGCAGCAGCAGTCTACTGCATACCCGCCCTGGCCACCATCGACTCCATACCAGCCCTGGCCGCAGTCGGGGCCTCAGAGCCAGCCCCAGCCTCAGGGTGTGCACACCCAGCCCCATGGAGGAGACGGCCCACCACAAGACTTGAAGGTGCAGCAGCAGTCTACTGCATACCCGCCCTGGCCACCATCGACTCCATACCAGCCCTGGCCGCCGTCGGGGCCTCAGAGCCAGCCCCAGCGTGTGCACACCCTGTCCCATGGAGGAGACGGCCCACCGCAAGACTTGAAGGTGCAGCAGCAGTCTACTGCATACCCGCCCTGGCCACCATCGACTCCATACCAGCCCAGACCATACCAGACCTGGCCGCCGTCGGGGCCTCAGAGCCAGCCCCAGCCTCGGGGTGTGCACATAAAACCCAATGGCGGAGACGGTCCGCCACAAGGCTTGAAGGTGCAGCAGCAGACTCCTGCATACTCGCCATGCCCACCATCATCTCCATACCAGCCCTGGCCGCCGTCGGGGCCTCAGAGCCAGGCCCAGCCTTAGGGTGTGCACACCCAGCCCCATGGTGGAGACATCCGCACAGAAAACCTGAAGGTGCAGCAGCAGTCGACTCCACACCCGCCCTGGCAACCAACGGGGCTTCAGAGCCAGCCTCAGCCTCAGGGTGTGCACACCCCATGGAATGGTGGAGACGGCCGCACACAAGACTTAAAGGTACAGCAGCAGTCGACTCCATACCAGCCCTGGCAACCAACGGGGCCTCACAGCCAGCCTCAGCCTCAGGGTGTGCACACCCCATGGAATGGTGGAGACGGCCGCACACAAGACTTAAAGGTGCAGCAGGCGTCGACTCCATACCAGCCCTGGCAACCAAAGGGGCCTCACAGCCAGCCTCAGCCTCAGGGTGTGCACACCCCATGGAATGGTGGAGACGGCCGCACACAAGACTTAAAGGTACAGCAGCAGTCGACTCCATACCAGCCCTGGCAACCAACGGGGCCTCACAGCCAGCCTCAGCCTCAGGGTGTGCACACCCCATGGAATGGTGGAGACGGCCGCACACAAGACTTAAAGGTACAGCAGCAGTCGACTCCATACCAGCCCTGGCAACCAACGGGGCCTCACAGCCAGCCTCAGCCTCAGGGTGTGCACACCCCATGGAATGGTGGAGACGGCCGCACACAAGACTTAAAGGTGCAGCAGGCGTCGACTCCATACCAGCCCTGGGCACCAACGGGGCCTCAGAGCCAGCCTCACCCTCAGGGTGTGCACATCCAGTCCCATGGTGGAGACATCAGCACCAAAGACTCGAAGGTGCAGCATCAGTCGACCTCATATCTGTCCTGCGCACCGTCGGGGCCTCACAGCCAACCTCAGGCACAGGGTGTGCACACCCAGTCCGATGGTGAAGGCAGCACACATGACTCCAAAGTGGAGCAGCATTCGAACGACCTAAACGATGATGTTGTTGATGACGACGACATTGGACACGTGGGATTTATGGAGGGGGACAGTTCGAACTGTGGCGCTGTATATTTACCAAAAAATAACAAGGTAAGAACTTCCCTCATTTTCATTTCTCTGCTAGGTATTTTAAAGCCACGTAATCTTCTTGGTTTGAAAATAATCTTGTTTTCCAGGCAAGTGATATTCCTGACCGCGATCTGCCAGTGAAGAATGGTATGTCCAGTGTGTGGAGAGCGTCCTATTTACATTACTATGTGTATCTTACAGTTAATTCACATCATTTATTCTCTTGTGTAGGTGTCAAAAAGCAATCGTCAAAAAAGGTGTCTCCAAGGAGGCTCTGCAAGCGCTGACTTTGAAAGCTGTGAAACATTTTGAGACAGAGGATGATACCATTAGTAAAGCTACTAGATCGCATGTGAAGAAGGCGCCAGAGAAGGAGCCGGCGGCCAAGAAACCTTCAAAGAGGCGCGTGAAAAAGGGTAAGGGTGTTCAAGACCTATTTAAAGACCCTTTAAAAACCCTTTCCTGTGTCCCAATTCCCATATCCTTGTGGGGTAAAATAGGAGTTATCAAGACCTTTTCTTTATCAATAACAGGTAGAGCTAGTATATGAGTCCGTTGGACCACTTTCACTGTAGGAAAGTTACTGCAATTGCAGTGAAAGAATTTTCACATGGAACTTTTTAGCAAGTGAAGGTGAAGAATTGTTTCTGAAGTTGAAGCTGCAAATTATTTTCAGTAACTTCTTGATAGCTTTTATCTGTTTTATCTCATAAATTTTCAGAAGGGATTTGAGTCCTGCCCTCCTTTAATATCAAAGGGATGGTCCCAAGGGGTCCTGATGAATTTTTAATGAAAGCTCTTATTAGTTCCTGGAGTATGGAAATCAATGAATGAAAGAGGCCATTCTGTCTGAAATATCTTTGATATTTTGTTCTGTGCCAATACTTTAAGTATTTTGTTGTCTCTATTTAAAAATGATTAACATTTTAATTCTGATTATCTGGGGCCCTCCTTCTATGAGGCAAAAAAGATCCTTTTTACAGAATGAAATGGTCTTTTACTTTTGTTTTCCTCATTTTGTTATGTAGATGACTTCTCAGATGACTCGGATGACACATTATAAATCTCCATAGGTGCTGTGGATGGCCACCACGACGCCACTTCAGCATCCACCGACCTCTCCTCACGTGTCTCGGAAAGATTGGCTGCAGCGTATTTACAGTGTAGCAGGGAAGCGCAGGATGAGGAGGTAAAATACCTGAGAGATCATGGTGTTCTGTTGCCTAATGGTTTTGTACCTATGCCACCATTCGAATCTCAAGATGGAGAAGATTTACTTGAAATTTTAGGAATGAAATGATGACACCTGTGAGCTTGTTTTAATTATGTAGGACTATTTCCTTGTATATAAATTGATATTGACGAAACATTGCATACCCACTTAGTACAGGATGCAATCGTTCTTTCTTGTACATGTATTTAGGCTTGATATGTGCAGTGTTAAAACTAAATAAGCTCGAGTCTTTATTGAATTTAAAACTAAAATGTCATATTTTAGTCCAGACCACCAGTATTTTGTACTGGATTAGATAATATAGTTGTGATAATCCTGTTTGTATATGTGGTTTAGCCAGGTTTTGTATTTGCATTTTAACAAATTTGTTTACCTTTTTCCATTTGTTTTGCTTTGAATCGTGATTTGTTATCTACAATATATTTGTGTATTACATTCTGAAGTGGCAACATGTTTCATTCAGTGCAGGCATCAATGGTGATCATGATCATCTTTGTGTAAAAAATAATGTTGACAGAACATTGTGAACCAACAGTACTTAGTGCTTTGAATTTTATATTTTAGTTTGAACAAGCAGTAACTACACAATGTAAGACAATTGATCCGATAATTTTTGTACATTTGTTTTGGAGAAGTGTTGTACCTGTATTTCAATTATTCTCTATACATTTTTATTTCTTGTTTGGCTTTGAAGCATCATTGCTTACCAACAAAGTATTTGTTGTATTTATTACTCATTACATTCTAATAAAGAAAGTTCATGGTCTTGTTTTAGCAATACATATATTTTTGTTATACCTCCACACTCTAGAATAACTGGCAAGTTTATCACATTAGGTGACCAATGGTGGCTTTTTGGTCAACAACTAGCTCAATCCTCAGTTTCTTAGAGTGGGCAACATTTAATTTTACCAAGTCACAAATTTTACAGAAGTTTCGGATAGCGCATACAGCAGTGGTTAATTTTAAAATGATAGGTTGACTACTCAGTGCTCAGCTGTGCTTTCAAATTTAACATCTCCATGTTTAGAACACAATTATGCATAATTTGCACACTGACAGGTAGTTGAAACACTGTTCTATGACAAATTAATTTTATTAATGAGAACTTGAATATCTTTCAAGTTATCTTTAGTTTCAGAATAACATAAAAAGAGTTGCTACATTAGCTAGCTGGCTTCCTGGGAAACTAGTTTCCTGGATGCTGCTCTACGGCTAGTTATGAATCTCATTCTTTGCATCCAGTAGCGTTTACTGATCTGCCAGCTTACTATGCTGTAATATTGGGCATGGTACTTATCAAAATTAAATATTTTCTAATGATGTGTTGCTAAATAGATTGTATTTCTCTCATGTGCAATTATAAAAAGGAAGAAAACAGAAGCAGCCGCAGACAAAATTAAGCATTTCAACAAAGTTCACATGAAACAAACACATGCTTCAACAAACAATTGACACAAATAGCAGCAGGGGACTTGCGGATAGGTCGAAGGAACACGCAACAATAAGTCTCAATCTTCACCTTCTTCCTCAGCTTCAAGATGTTCATCAAAGGCACCGTAAAAGAGACGTGCTGCTCTGGTTAGAAAGTTGCTGATGCTTTCTTCCTCATCATGGAAGACGTCCATTTCCAGATCATTGCTGATGGCTTTCAGTTGTCTGTCATGGTACACTGATCTCCAGCGCCGTCTTCTGCGGCATTCCCCCTTCATGCATGTGATACACATCCAAATTTGCATTATGTTCCAGACGGGCAAGGGCCTCGATGAAGAGATAAACATTGGGACGGTGAGCTCCAACCTCCTTACGAAGCATTCTATTGTGCGTTTCACATGAGTTATTGGTTCGGAGATAGGAGTTGAAAAGAGACATCCATTCATGTCGCCTCGGATTGTTTATCCACCGTTCTTCAACATATTGGAAAAATGGAATCAAAATGAAAGCAAGAAGAATGTTTGCCTCCTTGCTTGATTTCTCAAAACCCTGAGGCCAGCCATGAAAAATTGGGGAGGTAGCAGGGAGATGGCGCTTGCCTTCCTTATGTACTCTAACAGGCCAGGAACAGCTAATTTGAATCTCAACAGTCTCAGTTTGTTAGCTTTCTTGATAAAGGAGCGACAAAGGTGCCACAGGCATCCATGAATCTCAGCGTCTACAAGATAAAAAAAATGGACATTAACATTTACCAGTAAAGATCACTGAGCAAAAGGGAAGCAAAGAGAACCTTAATCCAATTGTTAAAAATCACAATCACAACATTAAACAACACGTTAAAACATTCACTTTGTGTAAATGCCTGTACGTGCTGACTAGAAATAAATAACCAAGTGGCAGGGTGAAAAGCAGGCCAGGGAACTTCCCCCAATTGTACATTTAGAAAGACTTTGTTAACATTCAGAAAAAAAAAAAATTCATCTTGAGAACAGAAACTTACTTGGAAATGCTTCCTGCCAAGCACGTTGCTGTACATACTCCCAGTCACTGATGATTACATCAGGGTTCAGCTCTGGGCATATTGTTTTAAGAAGCTGGAATACAGCTTTATATGCAGCGAGAGTCCTCCTCTCCATCAGAATCCATCCAAGCGGGATGACCTATGGACAACATAAGTAACATGACATCAACAAAACATTACAGAACAGGGTTAAAATAAGTATTGGTTTGGAAGTTTAAACTGTGATCATGACGAAAGGATCATAGTTACATCATGAATTAAGTGGTACTCACACAATCCCTCCATGTGGTGACAACAACAAAACATTGACATGATGGAGGCACTGATGGTCTTGACTTAAAGGTACCGTCACCCTGCAGTAATTTCACATTTCTCATAAATGCAAGCATGCGTGGACTAAAAAATGCCACATGATGAGTCCCATCAGCAGCATCAACAGAGCCAGCATATATGTTTCCAGACCATCCACTGTTTCTGACAAATTAGCATTAGTTAGAAGATGACGTGTAAGCTGCCGGAGACTGCCAGGAATTGGTGGAAAGTTTTCATTTCTAGCTCTGGCCATAGCAGCACCAAGTCGCCTAAGGGTCATCTTTGATCTTACACGCTTTGAATATCTGCAAAAGATTGGCAGATGATAAAATATAACAAAATACAATGGTAATATGTGTGTGATAAGAGGAGGATAACAAATACTTTCGATTGCGCCGAGCATCATCTAAAATGTCTTTGAATTCAACATATCGAGCATCTCTTATTCTGTTCAGTAAGTTTTCTCTGAAGTGTCTCTCCCCGACAAAATTGGGATCAGGTGGGTGATTGTGGCGTTTTCCTTCCCGGAACCGCCCACCTAAGCGGAGAATGGCCCTCCCCCTGCATCCTTGACCGTACAATGCACATTTGAAGTATATCGACGTTTTGGTCTCCGTGTTGTAGTGATAAGCGTAACCTCCATCACCCAGATGGTAGAAGTAGGAGTTAGGTTTGAAACCATTCTCACGAATAAGATTCACAGCATCAGCAAGCAAGGTCAGAAGGCACAGACTGAAAACACAAACAAAGTCAAATTATAACAAATGCAAAAGTACATAACAGGTCAACCTTAAAAAAGCACCCACGTCAAAGTACAGGCCAACGAAGTTTGTTCACCAGCATCTTCCCCAAATCACCAATCTTCCATCACCGCCAAAGCAGAAACCTGCACAAAGAATGGGAGAAGATTAAAATGATACATTCACACCACACCACTTTAACCTCGGATTCTTTGCCGTACTAAACGTAATTTGCAAGTGAATGATATGTACTAGTTGGGTTCCCTTTGCTTCGGCTCGATTAAAGCACCAGATCAAATATTTGAGCTCAATATTAATCTCGAAAAAGGTACAAAGGAACCAGTCAGCACAAGGATGTGATACACGTTAGGAGACAAGGGGTTAGATGCCAAAGTTCAACGTGCTTCTGACAAGCTGGGCATGTTTTGATGTAGCGTTTCACAAAAACATGCACAGGAGATAGTCCTACATAATTAAAACAAGAATGTCCGGAAAATTATCAGTGCCGTAGTCCAAGAGCCAACAGTGTGACAGCCTGAGCCTACCTGAGCCCCTGTCCCTGTAGCCGTAGCCGTGCCGTGGTGCCCGCCAAAGTCGCGAACAGCGATGCGCGACTCTTTTGTTTTGGTTGTTGACGTCACCCTGTATCGATGCTTATTCTCAGATTCTCAGTTCGAATAAATACGTCTTTCAAGAAACGTGTCTTCCTCTTCACCTCAAGTAAAATCCATTCTAAAATCAAGTTAATAATATCCATCCACAATTCAGTTATACAAACTCAAGTTCATTCAAGATACACGAAAAACAGCAGAACTGCGAAGCGAAGACAAAAACAAGCGTTTACGCTGGTGCCCTCTAGCGGCAGTTATGGAAAGGTGCAGCAATGTAAACAGACAGAATTTATTTTCATAATTTTTTCAAAATCAAGTTACAGTTATTATTTTGTTAAAAGTGGGCGGTGCACTTTCTCTTTGCCAGACTGTGAAGCAGCGATCATCAGGTGTGTTTCATAGTGGAAGCCCTGCTGAAGTGCACCGTTACATCTTAAAGGTCATAGCGGTTTCACTTTCGCTGGCGCTGCCCCTGGCCAGTCGCCGGATTTGAAATGGAATTGAACATTGACTTCTTGATTTTGACTCGGCCAGTGGCCGTTTGTGAAGCCGGCGGGGCTTTGAAGAAGAAACGCAGCAAACGTGTCAGCAGCGAAGGTTCTCAACTTCGAATTCACGACGGCGGAGGCCGACTAACCTGCATCTTCAAGTTCTGTAAGTTCCAACGGTTTTCACCCATGAAACAAATTATGGATGCGATCAAATGTCGCACCTTTCTACAGTAATCTTCTCCGAACTTGTAGAAGGCAACCAAACCTTGCCGCTGTTCTCATTACTTTCAGTGTGCCAGCAGTATCATGCTGTAGTTGTCCAATTATAATATGCGAAGTGAATGTATTAAACGTATGTAGGCTTTAAAAAGAGTTGCTCAGCTGGGGGTTTTGAGATTTTGGAGTTAATAATTAGTGAATCTTTTAAGGGAAGTTATCGGGTTATGTTCTGTGTAGTCCGTGCAGATCTTGCCATGTAGTAGCAGTGGCAGTGTGTGGTATGGTATGTGATCTTGACTCATGCCCTCTGTTTCTTATTCTTGGCCACAGATTGGTAGTGATGCTTGTTTTGCATTTGTGCCACCATCATTGCACCAAGCTGTGTTGTAGTTAAAGATGTAAGGGACGACCAGGACACATGCACATTCTTCTTTGGTCAGTACCAGAAATCAAACAATTTCATACCTCCTAAAATTAAAAGTGCATGTTGCACCCTATGTCTTTAAGATGGTGATTTTCAGCACAGCAATGCAAGTGTCGCATGCTTTTCTACTCCTTAAGTGGCTCAGTAAACAGAAGCCGTTCCTCTTCATTCTTTATCAAGTGCCGTGGTGAGCTACATCACTGCAAGTTACTGTCTTTTCATGACCTTCAAAGTCATATGAATCATTTTTCTTTATTCCATATGAGGTGCTCACTGAACAAACTTCCCTACTCATGCTAGGTTGTCATACACAATGGCACAAAATATGTCGATATCGTTCGATGTCTTGTGTTGTGAAACATTGTGACATAACTTTGGCAGTTCATGTAATGTACCCAACTTTCCTCTACAGAACCCTGCACATGCAACAGTTCCAGTCTCATGATTTACACCCAGGTCCTTCGAAGGGAAGGCTGGAAAGGATGAGGGACCACAGCTCTGTCAAAATTGTGCTTCAGTGCTTAATGGTGAGGGTCACCTGCCAGCACTATGTACCTTGCACCCCCACACTTTTCCGATACTCCTGACATGATATGCAGCTCTGCGAGACATGGTATCAAGGGTCAGCTCACTACCAAAACAAGCATACACTGACTGGAGCCTGGGGTGGGTCAGTAAGACTGCAAGTGACTGTGAAATGACTGGAGCATGACTGGAAAAGACTGGAAAATAGTTGCAGGGACTGAGACTGGGATGACTACAATTGACTGAGGTGACTGAAAATGACTAGAATTCTCAGTATCATCAAAATTCACTTCTCAGGTGAAACAAGAGAAAATCTGCTATATTTTACCAAAAACAAATCTGCTAGACGAAAATATATTATATACTAGGAGTATTTCACTAGCATAGATAATTTCTTTGGATGTATGCTGATTAGAGACTGACTAAAGTTAACAATGAGGCCATTGTGCCATGTATAAAATTGTTACTGGAAAAGATTAAACTAAGAACTACATTAAGGAAAGATATGCCATTTACTACTTTAACTAGTAGTTTCATGACCTCTGCATTTCTTTTTCTTGTATTGCGGAGCCTGGTTTTAGTTGGAGACACAGCCAGTTCTTTGCATGACAAAAATTTAGAGACAATATGTATTCCCTCTGGGGTCAAATTCTTTGGTCTAGAAACTCAATGCTATGCCATTATTAGGAATGCCAAACCTCTGTTCAGTCTGCACTGAGATTTTGTAGCCTGTTTGGTCCTGAAGTTAAGACCAAAGCTTAACAGCTTCAAAATTTCAGAATAATACTAGTCCTATCAAATTGGCTGCAGCACTTCACTTATACTTTGATTTTTCTCAACAGTAAATTTGTTACAGTGAGGTAGGAAAGTGAAAAGCAAGCCTTGTAAACCTGTTGAGTGTCAATTTTTCTTTCCATTTGTGGTAACCATTAAAATTTGATATCAAACTTAGTAACTAAATATGCTGATTATAGTCTAGTTTCAATTTTCTTTCTACTTATAACAGCTAAGAGAAGTTGCAACTTTGGTAACCATTTCTCAACTAAAGATGCTGATTGTATGTCTTAGTGGTCAGCATCTTTAGCTAATAAATTTGACGTCAAATTTTAATTTAATTTAGACAAATTTACAACGGTTGTTTTTCATTCATTCCTACCTCAGAAGTGTCCCCAGAACGATGTGTATTGGTTCGGTTCAGTCAGATGCTGCTGGTTGTCAGTGATACTGTGCAAATATGTAGGGCTGTGTTGCTTCTATGGAGACCATTTTTTTCATTCTGGAATAGAAAGAATCAGATAGTGATGGTCTTACTGCTGCTGTGGAGATTGATATTCTCAGGAGTCGTATTCCGAAACTGAATGAACAGAATTATTATCAGCAATTAAAGCGATGGAAACTTGCACATTGAAGAAGCAGAACAAAGGCTCCCCTTTCAAATCTGAAGTATTAATGCAATCAGTTTAATTGTGGTCTTGATAGAATCAGCTAGGATACTTTTCTGATTTATGGTGTGAATCTTTTTGCACTCTCGACATTCATTAACTTTTCTGTGGAAAAGCAAACAAATTTTTAAAATTCACTTTTCACACGTCGCTTTTTCCTTCATTAGAGGTAGTTACTAGAGTGTTTGATACTGTTGAGACTTGCTTCAGTTGTGCTGTGCCGGTTTAAAGCTTCCATTTTTTTGAATTTGTTGACATAAAATAGAAGGGTGAGCAATCAGATCTAGATTTTATTTTGGTGGAGTTTCAGAATCTATTGCTTCTATGGAGACAAGTTTTTTCATTCTGCTGTCAAAAGAATCAGAAGTTGATGGTCATACTGCTGCTGTGAAGTTTAATATTATCAGAAGTGATTTAAAAAAAATTGATGAGTGAATCTATTTTGACAATCCGGAACGACGTAAACTTGACACTAGAAAATAGTTGCATCTATCAAACCTTAATTTTGTAAGTTTCATTAATAGAAACAGCTAGACCTCCTCTATTAATGGTGTAAAGCATGTGGCTTTCTCTTTTTCCCAATATTCTACAGAAAAGCAAACCTATTTTGACAGCTCCGTTGCTTATATCTTCATGGTATATTGTGTTGGCGTCTGGGAGTGCTAGAGGGACTCAACAATTGTGTTGTGGGGCCTCTTAAAACGTTGATTTTTCTGAATTTTGACATCCAAAAGCTGTACCATCAGATCTAAGAGTAGGGAGACCTAGTAGAGAGTTACTATTTCCAAAGTTTGAAGCTCCAAATTGGTGACACCCTGGCACATGTAAAAAATATGCCAAAGCCTTTGGAGGACCGGATTCCCTCACCAGCTCCAAGAAATGAGAGGATTTTAGGAGCAGGACTTTACAATAAAGCAAATCCGAAGGACGGCAAAATATAAATAGACGAGTAAGGGCTTTTGAACGCTTGCCAAAAAATAAAGCGTAGGCAAGCCAGCCAAACGACCTATTGTTGAGGGGCTTGCCTGCTCTCAGGTGGTCTCTATTGCCTTTCCACAGGGAAGTGTTAGGCGGGATTGCCTACCTTCCCGGATTGCAGGCGTCCTCTGTGGTATGTCTGCACAACCGTGTGCGATGGGTTGCCTACCCTCTGACTTGCAGGCGCTTTCCACACAGGCTGTGTGTGTAGCCAGCCGGCCGGCCTCCACCAGATCCACACAGCCGGTATGGACTGCACACACAGTCTACACAAAATCTGTTCTGACATGTGTAGACATTTGCTCTGGGCTTTGGAAGTAGCCTTCCCTAATTTCTCAGTATTGTGAAGGAGTTGTCTCCCAGAATGCAGCCCATTTGAGGACATGATGAGATGTAGTTTGCCTTTTTGGGAAAGTTGTAGCAGTCTGATTAGAAACAGCACTTTCAGATGCGACAACCTTTTTTAAATTGATTGATTGTATTTATGGTTGCAATAAGGCGTATAGCATGTAGTTACTTGCCATAAATATATTCAAGTCCAGGGTATGTATAGGGGATTTAATTGTTAATGCTAAAGAGAAAGTAGTAATAACCTTTTCAGAAAAAGATCAGACTTCATCAAAGAAATCAATCTCCACTATTCAGAAATTGTTTGATTTCCCTTTTCACTGTACTTCAGATACTGTTAAATTATATAACACTATTCTATGTTTTGCTTCTTCTCAGGAAAAGAAGTGGACCAGCCATGTGGATTCTCTGGAAAGATCATCTTGAGGGACAGCAAGCTTTGATTTCTTCTGGAGAGGGGAGCAGACCTGCTGGAACAGAATAGTCTCCGTGATCTCGCTGCCTCTGTATGTTTTTGATTTCACACCCTGCCATGTCGAGAATGGGAACTACTGTTGTGGTTGGTGGCACATAGTATATAAAGAGTCAGTTGCAAAGTCACATTTCAAGAAGTTTTTAGCTGAGTGTTCACGATTTACGAGCATTTTCATATAGCTTAGATGCGGCCGCTCGTTAATCGTCTTGCCTGGCGTTACTTTACTGCTTGTTCAGGTTAATGTTAACTCCGACTAGCCCCAATGACAAAACACACAACATGGCTGAGTTTAGCACAGACGGGGGATCAAAGGCTAGCGTTCATTACCCAATCGAGACTCGATTTTGGGTTAAGCGAAACCTACCAAGTGCTCTACTTCCGATGTTATCTCGTCCGAGGCCGGGGACACGTCTGCCTGCGTGCGCTTAGGAAGCGTCGCGGCTACAGCTCAGCCGCTCGCGCCAAGCGCTAGCTAGCGCATATTGGCACGCCAGTTCGTGGCACGCAGGCCGCGCTGGTTTGAATGCCAACGCCAATTCCCTGACAACCAGGGTCAAGTCGGAAAAACTGCATTTACCAGAGAGTGGGTGACAAACAAGTGCCTCGAAAATTGGACTTCTAGGAAAAGCACTTTTAAAGAAAATAGCGCAGTAATGAAAACCACACCCTCTAGAGCCGGTGTATGAACCCAGTGCTCAACCAAAACTGGCGTGTATTTGATTCGGAATGAATGTCATACTGGATTATCTACTCTACATTTTAGGCTGCCAGGTTCAAATACGTGCTCTTGAGGATATATTTTTACCTGCACCCCAGCTTGTTATGTCTGTCGATAATACAGCGTAATTTATGTGCACCACTGCCCTCGAAACCAATGGTTCCTTTAGCTGGGTCCTCCGGGGCTGGGCCGGTAGTCATTCGGGTCCAAGCTCTGGGCCAGCCCCGATACGCGGTCTCAGGGGCACAGGACACAGCAACTTCGTGAACGCGGTCGCGTGACCGAAGGCCGGTGGCCGTAGCGGCAGCCCCCATCCTCTGCAGGTGACGTGCGAGACTGTGACCGAGAGCCCGGTGGCCGGTAACGACAACCCCATCCCCGCACCTCTGCAGGTGACGTGCGAGCTTTGTGACCAGGCCCGGTGGCCGGTAACGGCAACCCCATCGCACCTCTGCAGGTG